>CM051262.1:67545442-67747942 GCA_027921565.1 Artemia sinica
TTCTTTATGTTAGACTTTGACTCTTCACCCCAATTAAATTAAAAAATAAGCATTTTCAACTAGAAATAAGGAGCATCGTCATCAGATACGCCAGCACTAATAAACGATCCTTTTGAAATTCTGCTAACAACATCGATTCTCAAGGTAAAAGTTGGAAAACGGGGCAATCATGTGTTACAATCCTTTTGTTTTTGCTCAAAATTCGACAAAGCAATGACTGTTAGGCTATTTTATTTTGCATGATATTTCTAAAGCCAATTAAGATGAAGAAATGTCTTCAAAGTCAAGGCTATAAGAAAAAAAGTTCTGGATATTTTTGTCAGTTTGTAGTTTACGTAGTAATATCAATATCAGTAACGAGCCCCCCTCCGAAACACCTTATTCTTTATGTTAGACTTTGACTTTTCATTCCCAATTAAATTAAAAAAATAAGCATTTTCAACTAGAAATAAGGAGCATCGTTAAAAACTAAGACGAATGGAAATTATCCCGTATATGAAGTTAGCTACCCCCTCCAAAATACCTTGTTCTTTATGTTAGAGTTTGACTTTTCATTCCCAATTAAATTAAAAAATAAGCATTTTCAACTAGAAATAAGGAGCATCGTTAAAAACTGAGACGAATGGAAATTACCCCGTATATGAAGTTAGCTACCCCCTCCAAAATACCTTGTTCTTTATATTAGACTTTGACTTTTCATTCCCAATTAAATTAAAAAATAAGCATTTTCAACTAGAAATAAGGAGCATCGTCAAAAACTAAGACGAATGGAAATTATCCCGTATATGAAGTTAGCTACCCCCTCCAAAATACCTTGTTCTTTATGTTAGAGTTTGACTTTTCATTCCCAATTAAATTAAAAAATAAGCATTTTCAACTAGAAATAAGGAGCATCGTTAAAAACTGAGACGAATGGAAATTACCCCGTATATGAAGTTAGCTACCCCCTCCAAAATACCTTGTTCTTTATATTAGACTTTGACTTTTCATTCCCAATTAAATTAAAAAATAAGCATTTTCAACTAGAAATAAGGAGCATCGTTAAAAACTAAGACGAATAAGGAGCATCGTTAAAAACTAAGACGAATGGAAATTATCCCGTATATGAAGTTAGCTACCCCCTCCAAAATACCTTGTTCTTTATTTTAGAGTTTGACTTTTCATTCCCAATTAAATTAAAAAATAAGCATTTTCAACTAGAAATTAGGAGCATCGTTAAAAACTAAGACGATTGGAAATTATCCCGTATATGAAGTTAGCTACCCCCTCCAAAATACCTTGTTCTTTATGTTAGAGTTTGACTTTTCATTCCCAATTAAATTAAAAAATAAGCATTTTCAACTAGAAATAAGGAGCATCGTTAAAAACTAAGACGAATGGAAATTACTCCGTATATGAAGTTAGCTACCCCCTCCAAAATACCTTGTTCTTTATGTTAGACTTTGACTTTTCATTCCCAATTAAATTAAAAAATAAGCATTTTCAACTAGAAATAAGGAGCATCGTTAAAAACTAAGACGAATGGAAATTACCCCGTATATGAAGTTAGCTACCCCCTCCAAAATACCTTGTTCTTTATGTTAGAGTTTGACTTTTCATTCCCAATTAAATTAAAAAATAAGCATTTTCAACTAGAAATAAGGAGCATCGTTAAAATCTAAGACGAATGGAAATTATCCCGTATATGAAGTTAGCAACCCCCTCCAAAATACCTTGTTCTTTATGTTAGAGTTTGACTTTTAATTCCCAATTGAATTAAAAAATAAGCATTTTCAACTAGAAATAAGGAGCATCGTTAAAAACTAAGACGAATGGAAATTATGCCGTATATGAAGTTAGCTACCCCCTCCAAAATACCTTGTTCTTTATGTTAGAGTTTGACTCTTCATTCCCAATTAAATTAAAAAATAAGCATTTTCAACTAGAAATAAGGAGCATCGTTAAAAACTAAGACGAATGGAAATTACCCCGTGTATGAAGTTAGCTACCCCCTCCAAAATACCTTGTCCTTTATGTTAGAGTTTGACTTTTCATTCCGAATTAAATTAAAAAATAAGCATTTTCAACTAGAAAATAAGGAGCATCGTTAAAAACTAAGACGAATGGAAATTATCCCGTATATGAAGTTAGCTACCCCCTCCAAAATACCTTGTTCTTTATGTTAGACTTTGACTTTTCATTCCTAATTAAATTAAAAAATAAGCATTTTCAACTAGAAATAAGGAGCATTGTTAAAAACTAAGACGAATGGAAATTATCCCGTATATGAAGTTAGCTATCCCCTCCAAAATACCTTGTTCTTTATGTTAGAGTTTGACTTTTCATTCCCAATTAAATTAAAAAATAAGCATTTTCAACTAGAAATAAGGAGCATCGTTAAAAACTAAGACGAATGGAAATTATCCCGTATATGAAGTTAGCTACCCCCTCCAAAATACCTTGTTCTTTATGTTAGACTTTGACTTTTCATTCCTAATTAAAATAAAAAATAAGCATTTTCAACTAGAAATAAGGAGCATCGTTAAAAACTAAGACAAATGGAAATTATCCCGTATATGAAGTTAGCTACCCCCCTCCAAAATACCTTGTTCTTTATGTTAGACTTTGACTTTTCATTCCTAATTAAATTAAAAAATAAGCATTTTCAACTAGAAATAAGGAGCATCGTTAAAAACTAAGACGAATGGAAATTGTCCCGTATATGAAGTTAGCTACCCCCTCCGAAATACCTTGTTCTTTATGTTAGAGTTTGACTTTTCATTCCTAATTAAATTAAAAAAATAAGCATTTTCAACTAGAAATAAGGAGCATCGTTAAAAACTAAGACGAATGGAAGTTATCCCGTATATGAAGTTAGCTACCCCCCTCCAAAGTACCTTGTTCTTTATGTTAGAGTTTGACTTTTCATTCCGAATTAAATTAAAAAATAAGCATTTTCAACTAGAAAATAAGGAACATCGTTAAAAACTAAGACGAATGGAAATTATCCCGTATATGAAGTTAGCTACCCCCTCCAAAATACCTTGTTCTTTATGTTAGACTTTGACTTTTCGTTCCTAATTAAATTAAAAAATAAGCATTTTCAACTAGAAATATGGAGCATCGTTAAAAACTAAGACAAATGGAAATTATCCCGTATATGAAGTTAGCTATCCCCCCCAAAATACCTTGTTCTTTATGTTAGACTTTGACTTTTCATTCCTAATTAAAATAAAAAATAAGCATTTTCAACTAGAAATAAGGAGCATCGTTAAAAACTAAGACGAATGGAAATTATCCCGTATATGAAGTTAGCTACCCCCTCCGAAATACCTTGTTCTTTATGTTAGACTTTGACTTTTCATATATTAAGTTAGCTACCCCCTCCAAAATACCTTGTTCTTTATGTTAGAGTTTGACTTTTCATTCCCAATTAAATTAAAAAATAAGCAATTTCAACTAGAAATAAGGAGCATTGTTAAAAACTAAGACGAATGGAAATTATCCCGTATATGAAGTTAACTACCCCCTCCAAAATACCTTGTTCTTTATGTTAGAGTTTGACTTTTCATTCCCAATTAAATTAAAAAATAAGCATTTTCAACTAGAAATAGGGAGCATCGTTAAAAACTATGACGAATGGAAATTATCCCGTATATGAAGTTAGCTACCCCCTCCAAAATACCTTGTTCTTTTACGTTAGACTTTTGACTTTTCATCACAATTAAATTAAAAAATAAGCATTTTCAACTAGAAATAAGGAGCATCGTTAAAAACTAAGACGAATGGGAGGGGGAATTCATGATGTACATTCATTGTGCAATTCTTATCAAAAACAAAAACCTTGCCAACTTTTAGAATGTGTTACTTCCAAAATTGACTCCCCCTCCCCCTCTCCTACTCTCCCCTGCCCCGGGGGATTCCCCACTCGTTTGGAATGGTACCAACAGGACATAAGCAAATAGCACGTAGTTTTATAACGTGTTTAATCATGTGTAGTTTTAAGAATGTGTATGTGAACTCATGACCTACATTCATTGTGTAATTGACAACAAAAACAGAAAAAAAACCTGTTTGAGGACATTATACACCGCCAAATAACCGCTGGCTGTAGACTATGCCTTGGAAAGCTACCATGGAACGTGCCGTACGCAAATAACATAGGAATTGCTATACAGGCGGCAGAAATGGTACCTCTTACCCTACTGATTTCCGATGTAATTTTTCACGTAGAAGCCAAATCTTGCATCAGAATCTCGATTACTCTGTCCCCTGAACATTTATGAGGGAGAAAAGGGGGGAAGAAGGGAAGATTTTGGTTTTCCAGGTCATTGAGATGTTAAGATGCGACCATCCTGCTAACAGGATATAGGCCTGGCATCAACAAGTTATCATTCGGCATGACACCTAGCGACGAGTTCTCTAGACTGACATCTAGTGTCTCTTCAGTGGCTGAATTACTCAAAATGCAACGCACTGAATACTCAAAATAGGTAAGTTTTCTTGTGAAAATTTGGTCATTTATGTTCCGAATCTTCAAGAATGTTAGTCATATTTTGTTTATCTTGTACCATTGAGAATTCTTTCGCTTTTAAGTAACTACTATACTCAGTTTCGTGACATTTTATCTCTATTTTTATCAACGCCATCTTGCGCCTCCTGGAACCTAATCTTAATGCTTGAAATGATCAATCCGTGGAAACTGTGTTAGTTACCTCATTGACAACAGTTCACTATGTTTGTTCAATTTGTGCTTCAATTTCAGTTTTCTACAAGAAGAGGACAAATCTCGTGAATTTCTTTGCTCCATATCTCCCTAATTATCCAACTAAAAAATTTCACAAACAGGGAGTGCTGACAACATCTTATCAGTCGTGTAAAGTGTTCAGTTTTGTGCTTGCGTCGGGGATTGGTTCGTTTAATTGGGTTTTATCGTTTCTTGTCATATTTACACTAGTTGATATGATTATCTACTGTATATGTTTTTTAATTCACTGATGATTACTTGGGTTATTTATATTTTACCAATTGCAGCTTGATGCAATGATGTTCATATTATTTATGTTTGTTCAGTATTTAGGAGCCTAAAAAAAAGAAACATGTTGCGTACCTACAGAGCAGTGTAAAATTGAGTTTTTCTTTCTCGTTTTGTGTAATTTGTTCTAAGAGCTGATTTAGATCTTAGCTCCAGCGTTCGTCACTAAAAACCACATGTAAAACTCCTAAGTTTATGTGTATTGCTTTTTTTTTGCTTATTGCTCCGTCTTTTCATTTTTTGTATGACGGGTTTTCCAACAAATAATAATAATAATAAAGGAGATTCGCGGCTTCAGTCCTATTCCCACATTAAGTTCTCTGTTACTGAATTAAATTCTCTGTTATTCTAATATTATTCTAATATTCTAATTAAGTTATATTCTAATATTATATTCTAATATTCTATTATTATATTCTAATTATATTAATATTCTAATTAAGTTATTCATCAAGTTCTCTGTTACTGAATCTTTCGTATCTTCATTTCAGACGAGTATGGCTTCACAATGTGCAATCTGTCTTCAGAGCGAAGGAGATGATAACAGCCTCTCTACGCTTGGAAGCAAAGGTGCCGTCACAATTAATACTGCCAGTAAAGAAAGAGGGGATTCTGTCGAAGTTGACCCCGGTGACAAGGTTCACGCTCACTGCCGAAGAGACTTCAGTAACCAGAGAAGAATTTCTAGTCTTAAACGTTGAAATGAAAGTGATTCAGCAAGTAATCAAGAAAGTAACAGTAGATCCTTACGTTCTGCAAGTTCATTCGACAAAGACTGTCTGTTTTGTGCGAACCCTTGTCATTGCTGATCCGCATCATCCAGGCTATTCGCCATCCCTGACTGTTAGAACAGACACATTTCAAGCCAGTGTTATACTTCTGTGTTCACAAATACAAGACGAATGGTCAACCAGCATTTTGGGAAGGTTAAATGCAGTTACTGCTGATCTCCACGCAGCTGATGCTATCTATCACACAGTTTGTTCAGTGAACTTCCGGACTGGAAAAAACTTGCCTCAGCGCTATTCAAAATTAAGTGGTGAACCTGAAGTAAAGAAGCGTAAAAATGGCAGACCTTCCGACGAGGTTCGAAAAGAAGCGTTTTACAAAGCTGCGAACTTCTTTGTCGGTCTGGACGATGTGCAGGTTACACTGACCGATATTTCGAAAAAAATGGAGGAGTTTTTAGCCGAAACGGATCTGAAGCTATACAGCAACGTTTACCTGAAGAAAGTGCTAGTTGATTACTTTGGCGACAAGGTGATCCTTTCTGATGTTCCTGGGCAGCAAAGTATAGTGACACTTAGGAAGACGGCTGCAACCATTCTTCGGGATTATTACCAATTGCCAAAAGACGTAAATCCGGAGAAAGAAAAATTCGAGATTGCGAAAGGTTTTGCAAGAATAGTGGAGAGCGAAATAAAGACTGTGATATCGTTCAAAGAAGAATATGACCAAATACGCACCTTAGTTTCGGCATAGGACAATCTCGAGTTCCTTGTTCCATCCCTACGGCTTTTCCTGTCCATTTTGATCAAACACAACAACGCCAAACTTTTGGTCAGCGCAATAGGGCAGGCAATAATAAAAAACACCAGACCTCGAAGCATTATTGCACCAATGCAGCTGGGGTTGGCTGAGTCTATGCATCATCGGTTCGGTTCACGCGACGTTGTCAACACACTGAGCAGCCTAGGCTTTTGTGTTGGCTATGGAGAAGCCCTCCGATTTGAAAGATGTGTGGCAATGGCTGAAAGCCCCGACCAAGAACTGAACATACCAAGAGGCACTCTTTGTCCGGTCAATTGCAGACAATTACGATCATAACGCTAACACTCTGGATGGGCACGGTACTTCACATGGTATGGCTATTCTTGAGGTTAAGTCGCCGGGCGGCGACTACCCAGAAAAGATTTTGACTTGAAAGAAAGTATAGAAAAAGCTGCTATACTGATCTACCCTTACGTGAAGCATACTGCCTTTACAAATCAGCTCACTTACGTAGAGTTGGTACTTTCAGAGTTCAGAGACAATGGCAGACATCTTGATATCATGTGGGTAAATTCTCAGCTAGCTCTGCGAGGTTCTCCAGTCGGCTGGTCAGGTGCAATGCAGTCAGCTCATGCTGGACAAACCCAAAAGCGGTCATAGATATTTTTCCAGCCTATGATTGATTTAAACCCAACCGATCTCACGTGCATCAACACAACGTTGATGTTTATTGCAGAGAAGGCAAAGAAATTGAACCAGATTCCTGTCGTAACCTTCGACCAACCACTGTATTGGAAAGCGAGAATGATGGTTGAATCGTCGCCTTTCAGTAGCCCCTTGAAAGAGATCGTTGTGATGCTTGGGTCCTTTCATGGAAGAATGAGTTGTCTTGGGTGTATGGGCTATTTTATGGAAGAAGCAGGTTTGGTTGAAGTCCTTGAACAGATCTACGCACCAAACACTGTAAAACACATTATCTCTGGCAAAGCAGTTTCTAGAGCCTTGAGGGCACATTCTCTTCTTGACTTAGCTCTGCACATCTTACTTTTTGCCTGTGCTTTCGAAGATACTGCCGACGGTCTACGAAGTGAACCGGCACCCCAAATGGTGAGCGCAGCCAGTGTCTATACAGAGCTGACATCCAAAAATATTTCTATTGAAGACCTTTCTGCGTCTCCAGCGGTGGTTTCACTTTTAGAAGAAATTGAGCAGGCAAAGAAGGAGCTATTTAGCGAATCTAGGACTGCAAAACTGTGGCTTGAACAGTATTCTGAAATAAATAAAATTCTTAGGATGTCAGTTCGCGCTGAACGGACAGGAGATTTTGACCTGTATCTTCAGAGCTGGTTTAGTATGCTTCCTTATATCGCGGCATGTGGTCGAACTGCATATACTAAATCAGCCCGTCTTCATTTACATACCCTTGTCGGTTTGAAAGAATCGCAGCCAGAATTATGCGAGAAGTTCCAAACTGGTCACTTTTCTGTTAACAGAACCGAACATTCGTGGTCCGGAATGGCAGCAGATCTTGTTATAGAACAAGTCTTCATGAAAACTCTGAAGACCGCTAGCGGTCTCACTAGAGGGAGAGGTATGAATGAAGCGCAGCTGTCGATCTGGACACTATCTATGCCAGTGCGAGCTCAAATGAATGCAATCATGCAAGACCTAACCGGATCTGTTTACCACACAAGCGATCAGCAAGTTGATACATCGGGGTCCAGGATATTTAGAGACAGCGAAGATTTGCAGAAGTTGCTCAAGTTCCTTAAGCCTTTGCAGCCGTTCAACAGGGGTCAGGAGCTAATGAATATTGTTACCGGAGTGAATGCTTCGCCAGAGGTCAATGTCGACGAAGAAAAAGACGTTGGGTTGCACATGCTGCAAGGGATGGTTGGAAAGTCAGTAGAGACTTTTGTACTCAAAAGGAAAGATAAAGTCGTAACTACGGCTGCAAATTCGGCTCCAAAGCTTGATGATGAGCCGGTCGAGATTGACCAAACGTTATTGTTCCAGCAACTAGCGGCTGTAGCCACTGCCGACGGTCAGGATCTGTCGAATACTCTTGGTTATGAACTTTGCTCTTTTCCTCCTGCACTTTTCGGGTCATACCAACTACTACGCACAGCTGACAAGGCTTCCCTCTCAAATGCCCTCTGGAAAATTATCGAAGGCTCTTCTGCGAATCTTTCAAAGAGTTGCAAATATGTTGTAGATTGAGGATGGCCCCTACATAAATTGCCTTGGACAACCGTCGCTATTTTTGGACAAATATGTCTGGCCTACGCTAGCTATGTCAACGCTCATTTTGGAAATGCTACGGTTGTGTTCGACAGATACGAAGATTCACCGTCAACAAAAGACCAGACTCACTTGAAAAGATCGAAAGGCATAAGATCTCCTGATATCAACTTTACTGGGACAACAACGGTAACCCTCAAAAAAGACTTTTTCCTGAACAACCTGGAGGACAAGGGGAAATTCATCCTCTTTCTTGGTGGAGTGCTAAGCTCGTCAGGATGTCGCGTGGTGTATGCTTCAGGTGATGCAGATTTCACGATTGCGACAGCCGCAGTGACAAGTTGTTCTGAGGTAGAAACCTGTCTTGTTGGCAATGACACAGACCTGCTCGTCTTGCTTCTTCACCATTGCCAGCCAGGAAGCTACCCACTATTCTTTCGAGCAGAGACCAAGCCGGGAACATCCAAACTCAACAACATAAGAGAACTAAAAAGCGAGCTTGGGGAAGTCGCAGAGGTCATACTGCCCATCCATCCTTTTCTGGGATGCGATACGACCTCTAGGTTCTACGGCGTAGGAAAGCCAATGTCACTTTTATTGGCTAAGATCAATGATGAATTCCGAAAAAATGCGGCGGTTTTTTGCCGGAAGAACTCAGAAAAGCATCAGATCATCAGTGCAGGCGAAAAGCTCACACTGCTTGTTTATCGGACTAAAGCTGATACCAACCTTCAGGATTTGCGTCACACCATGTTTATCACAAAACTGGTTTCTTCGACCTCGTTCGTCCGCCCAAAAAGCTTGCCTCCGACATTGTCAGCTGCGAAATTTCACTTCTTCAGAGTTTTCCTACAGGTCATGGAATGGATGGGCTGCTCAGCTGATCTGGACCCTTGTGACTGGGGTTGGTGGCTAGACAGAACCAAGTACGTACCTGTAACGATGGACTCGAAGCCAGCACCCGAAGCACTACTGAGAATTGTACGATGTGCTTCCAAGTCAGGTTGTGAAACAAAGCGTTGGAGTTGCAAAAGAAATGGACTTCACTGCACAAAAGCATGTGCCGAGTGTCATGGTTCCGACTGCCAAAATTCAGAAAGCATTGACCTTGATGATGATTTTAACAACTAAGTTCCTGATTTAAGTTTTTTATTATTTGATTTGTTTTAAGTCTGTGATTTGCCGAAGTACAACCAATCTGTACCAATTTTATGCACCGTGATGATTCTTAATATAATGTGATCGAATCCTTGTTGAAATGGGCTCCACAGCCAAAAAAAAAGGAAGAGAAATCAATTTCCCTACTTTTCACCCTCTGCCAGTTTTTTCCGATGAGGGAAAACTAGTAATCTGAAGGAAGATTTGGATTCTGCGTCTCAAATAATATCAGAAATAGTCTTTACAGCGATGAAATCGAGCGAATCTGAGTCTTCCTCATTTTCCCCTGTTGCCCCCTCTAACCCTATCAGATACCCCCGGTGGTTTGATATAATAATTCTGATGCAGAATTCGAGTTTTGCAACTTGAACTACGTAGGACTGGGTATTTATAGTGCTAAAATCAGAGGTCCTGGCATTTTTTCAGAATTTTCCCTCTTTCCCCTCTTTTTTCCCCTGTCAAACTTTTTCCCATTGGTGGATTTTGGTGGGCTTTTAGTATGTTGTTCTCCTGAGTTTTCTGCATTTTTTGGTGCAAAAATCATTTTTGTTGCAATTTGTTTGATCTCAAACGCTATTTTTACTGGGCTAATTATCGTAATCAGAAATCTAACATTCGGTCCAGTTTCTTCCTCTTTTTTTTAGTAATTCTCGAATTTTATCTATAACCTTATATACGTGGTTGTCAAGAAAGATTAATCTGAAATCTAAAAAGATAATTTGAAATAATTGGAACTCTTCTGTTTTTAAATAAGAAAAGTTCAGTAATCATGATAGAATCACCATATTTGTAAAATTGGAGGAACCCATTTTCAAGTCAAGATTATTCTTCCAAGAAACTGCGTCGTCTTAAAATGTACGATTTAGTTTTAAAGCTACATCACCTTAGTTTTCAAAATTTAGTTTTCAAGATATGGTACATGTGCATACAGGTTGACGGGAGTGTTGATATTTTCTTCTCGGGATTATATACTTGGGCAAAGGTGTGAATGGTTCTTTTTCCTGAGAAGTAACATACTTAAGACTGATAAGGAGTAAAATTCTTTTTGAAAAGCCAGCAGTGTTGAGGCATTTTAATTTATTGCCTGTTAATTTAAATGCAACCATTGTAGCAAACTAGATTTGCCTTTTTTTTTCTTAGATTCACGTGGAACTCGCTTTACGTGAACCTTAATTGACACGTAAAAGTAGAAAAACTGGATGTTTTTTCGTCTTGTAGACGGGTCATTGAAACTGCGCATCAACGGTTCTTCTCGTATTTTAAGACTTTCCTACATAGAATCATGTTCAAATATGACTATTATTTTGTTGGTTTAGTAGCCTAATCTGTTAGCAAACACTAGGCAAAACTGGTAACGAAGATTTATTAGCAGTTCAGAAGATAGTGCACTAATTAAACGATGGTATAAATGTTTTATCTTTTTCATCTTAAAGCACTTTCAAATACTTCGCAATATTTTCAAAAACTTTATAGTAACCATAAACACAAAATCTAATTGTCATTTGAAATATCCTCGCTTTTAGGAAGGAGAGAAGTTAAATCTAATGCTCAGACAATCGAACTTAAATAAATAAAGCTGTAAATATTCCTTGCATATTACTTAATTTTTCTCTCAATTTCCATGACTAAAATTTATTAATTTTCCAATCTGATTTCCAATCAGATTTCCCAGTCTGATAGATATCAAATATATGATTGATATGAGATTAGGGTCTAGTGTGCCAAAACACTTTAAATCTGGATGAAAATAATGCCCGTACGACAAGTAACACAATAATATGCCATAACACCAAGATTTATGTATGATGTTAGTTTTTCTTGATTTTACCGTCGTAGTTGTGCTACAGAATCAGAAAATTGAAACGAAAAGAAATTGCTTTGAATGGCTAGTATCGACACTAATCTACTTTTAACTATTGGCTACTGATGCCACGTCTTTTTATCTTCCGCCAAAGTCGTGTATAGGTAGAAAAGGTGATGTTCACTCAAATATTTCGGGCGGTATACATAATCAGTATTGTAGTCGAGCATACTTTTTATTACTTCCAAAGTATGACTATAATGTAACCTAAGCATACAACAACATTAAATTGGGACTATGATTGCTTTTCTAGCAGAATTAGGTGCAAAAAACTTTTTTCAACTGAAAGTAGGGTAACTCTAGAACTTAGAATGAACAGAAAATTATTACGTATTTGAGAGGACTGCCCCCCTCCTCAACTGACGATTTCCTACGCTAATGTTTTCTTTAGTGCTTTAAAAGTCTTCTCATTCCAATCAAACGGAACCTGTGTTTCAGCCGTAGTTCTTAAAGTATTTTGACAAAAAGGAGCACTTTGCCGGAAAGAGCAAAGTATTGAAGAGAGGGCAAGTCCTTAGATACGCGGAAAAAAATTCTGACCTTTTTTAATGTTAAATTTTGTTCCTTGCTTACAGTCGAAAAAAATATTTTTTTTTGTATTTAGAATAAGCATTCTGGACGACGGGGTGGACATAGGACAAGGTCAACTCCTAAGGCACTCTTGTTAGCAATACACTCTTAATAGAGGGATTGGGCGACGACTCTTCTTATTATTAGAAGGCACGGAGTGGCGATATGCAGTCTGGAAGATTTTCCCGTATGAATGTCTCCTTTATTAAAAGTACAGGGTGACAGATTGCAGTCAGGAACAGAACAACGACATATAGTTAGGTTAGTGTTCCTGTCTACATGTCTGTCCTAAAAATGGTACAGGACGACGATAAGCAGTCAAATACAGGGCAGTCAAGAATTGGCGTCATCCGATCTGTCGCTGCCCTTTACGTTCTCTTTTTGAAGAAGGCCCTCGCTCCTTTGGGATGTCATTAGTTTATACAATACTGGGTCTAATTGATCTTAGATTGAGTGTAGTCTTAGTGTAATAAGACTGGATGTCACCCGATATGTTATCACCTTGTATGTTCTGTCTTTAAAGAAGGTCCTCACTTCTTTAGGATGTGGTTAGTTTTTATCATATATGGCCTAAATGCTCTAGATTGGACGTATTTTTGTATAATAAGAATGGGTGTCACCCGATACAACGTCACCCTGTACGATCATTCTTATTGTAAATACGTACAGGGCGACGACATACGGTGGATGGAGCCTTTAACTAAAATGGGATTGGAGGGTCAAATTTGTAATTGGGGTTCCACTTTTAAGGGGGGTAGGCTGCAACTTTTTTTTGAACTCAGAAATTATTTCAACTTTTTTTTCATCATATGCAGAGCCTGAGTAAGCTGCAATATGGGCCCGATGTATTATCATTATTATGTGTTTCTAGACCAGGGCACTTTGTATAGAAGCACTTCGAAAAGTAGAAACTTTGAAAAGGCTCATTCAATTAAAAATTCAAAGGGATTTTTCCCTTTCAAATGGTTGAAAGTGATTGGAGGGTCTCCACTCCCCTCCCCACACTCATTATTTCGCCAAGCACATCCAATTAAATTATTGTGATAGAAATTTTGTTCAGCAAAGATAAACATCTAGAAATTATGTCTTTGAGGATGACAACCCTCATAAGGGCTGTCAGTCCTCACGGTAACCACAGGGCTTACAATAAAAAAACTCGTTTTTGTATTTAAGTTCTTTGTCTTTTTTAAATCATGAGTAGAATGTGACTTCTGGGCTACGAGGTTGCCATAGGACGAGATCACCCCCTAAAGCACTCTTGTAAGCAATGAACTCTTAATCGAGAGAGTGGGCGACGACTCTTCTTATTATTGGGAATTACAGGGTGAAGACATGCAGTCCGGCACAAGGTGACGGGTGGGGATCAGGATAAGGTTTTTGAGGGTCAACTTTGTAATTGGGGTCGACTTTCAATAGGGGACAACTTTTTTAGAATTTTGAAATTTTTTCAACTTTTATATCATCATAGGCAGAGCTATAGCGCTGCCTAAGTAAATAGCAATGTGGGCAAATTGTATTATTATTTTTCTATACCAGGACCCGTCGTATAGAAGCAGTTGTCATAAAAACTTCAGAAGCGGCTCAATAGATTGGAAATTAAAAGGGTTAATGCCCAAAGTAGAAAGTGATTGGAGGGTACCCAGCCCCTCCCCGCGCGTATCATTCCCCAAACACATCCAATCAAAATCTTTTGAGACATTTTGTTCGGCATAGTTGAAACGTCAATAAGCTGTGTCTTTGAGTATGACAACGCCCAGAGACCTCAGGGCAGTCACCCCTCAGGGCAACATAGGGGCTTACAGTCAAAAAGCTCGCTTTTTGCATTACGTTTCTTGTTCTCTTTTAAACCTTTTGTAGAATGTGACTCCTGGACGACAGGGTGGCCAAAAGACGAGGTCATCCCCAAGGCACTCTTGGGAGCAATGAACTCTTAATAGAGGGAGTTGGCAACAGCTCTTCTTTTTGTAGGGACACATAGGGCAACGACACGCATTCTGAAAGATTTCCTCGTCTGAATGTCTGTCTTATTAAAAGTACAAAGCAACGACATGCAGTAACAAACAGTGCGACGAGATGTAGTCTGGTACATGGCAGTCTGGAAGGTTTTCCCTTATGAATTTTTTTCCTATAAAAGTACAGGGTGAAGACATGCATTCAGGGACAAGGCGATAACTTTTTGTATAATAAGAATGGGCGTCACTCAATATGTCATCATCCTGTACGTTCTCTCTTTGAAGAAGGTCCTCGCTCCTATAGGATGTGGTTAGTTTGTATAATATCGGTTCTAAATACTTTAAATTGTGTCTAGTAGTCTTTGTGTCATAAGAATGGGCGTCAACTGATATATTGTCACTATGTACATTGTCTCTTTAAAGAGTGACAATCATTGTTATTGTAAAGACACACAAGGTAAGGGCATACGGTGGATGGAGCCCTTAATTAAAATAGGATTGGAGGGAAGGGGTCGAATTTCTAATGGGGACAACATGTTTTAACTTGAAAAATGTTTCAGCTTTTATGTTCGTCATAGGCAGAGCTATAGCGCTGTCTAAGAAAATAGTTATGTGGACAATATGTGATATTTTTTTTTAGATCAGGGCACTTCGTATAGAAGCAGTTGTCACAGAAATTTTGAAAGGGGCTCATTCGATTGGGAAGTGAAAAGGCTAGTGCTCATTATAGTCAAAAGTACTTGGAGGGTACACAGTCCCCTCCCCACGCCCATCATTTCCCCAAACCCATTCAATAAAAAAAAATTTATATACATTTTGTTCAGCATAGTTGAAGTGTGTGGAAATTACGTCTTTGAGGATGGTATGCCCCCATATTCCTCAAGGTTGTCTGTCCCCATGGCAATCTCAGGGCTTACAGATGAAAAAACTCGTTTTGTGTACTTAATTTATCGGTTTTTTTTTAAATTGTGAGTAGAATTTGCCTTCTGGACGACGGGATGGCCATAGGACAAGGTCACCCCCTAAGGTACTCTTTGGAGCAATTAACTGTTAATGCAGACGGTGGCGATGACTGTTCTTAATAGAAACGTATAGAGAGACGACATTTAGTCTGGAAGATTTCCCCGTCTGAACTTCAGCACTATAAAAAGTACAGAGCAGAGACATGCAGTCAAGGACAGGGTGAAGACATGCAATCAGGGTCATATCCTAGTCTGAAAGTCTGCACTTTAACAAGTAAGGTGCGACCGCATGTAGTCGGGAACAGGGTGACGACATGCATTCAGGGTGGTGTACCCATCGGAGTGTATGTCCTATAAAAGGTATTGAGCAACGACATTTATTCAAGAACAGGTAACTTGTTTTATAATAAGAATGGACGTCACCCGGTATGTGTCCCCTTGTACGTTCTCTCTTTGAAGAAAGTTCTCGCTCCCTTAGGATGTGGTGAGTTGATATCATATCTGGTCTTATTGCTTTAGATTGAGTGTAGTCTTAGTATAATAAGAATTGGCGTCACCCGATATGTCGTCACTTTGTACATTCTCTCTTTGAAGAAGGTCCTCGCTCCTTAATGATGAGGATAGTTTATATTATTTCTGGTCTAAATGCTTTAGATTCAGCGCAGTCTTTGTACAATAAGAATTGGCGTCACCCGGTATATAGTTACCCTATGCCTCTTTTAAGGAGAGATCATTCTTATTATAAAGACGTACAGGGTGACGACATACGGTCGATAGAGCCTTTAATTTAGATGAGATTGGAGGGAAGGGAGGGGGTAAGCTTTTTAAGAGGGGTAAACATAATAAGAAAGGCTATTTTTTTTTATCTTGAAAATTTTTTCAACTTTTAGTCATCATAGGCAGCACAATAGCGTTACCTCAGTAAAAATTGGCGGGGGCACAATGTATCTTGTTTTTTTTTTTTTTTTTAGACCAGGGCAATTCGTATAGAAGCAGTTGTCCTAGAAGCTTCGAAAGGGGCTCATGGGATTGGAAGGTGAAAAGGCTAGTGGTTTAACTGTCATCTATTGAGATAGGCAATACTCTGACTGTCCTTTTCGGGCAGTGTTTTAATTGTATTTCGTGTGCTGCTAGCCCACCCTCTATTGCAATAAAAGTTTTATCATAACTTATCTATATGAAATATACCAAGTTAAATATTACCTACCAAAAACTGTGAGCCTGAGAAAATTTGCCTGATCTTTGAAACAGGGGGTAACACCCCCAAAAAGTCAAGCAATTTTACTGAAAAATACACCATCAGAATCAGCAAATCAGAGAACCCTGCTTTAGAGATTTCAAGCTTCTATAGAAAATGTGGATTTTTTCTCAGGGCGTAATCGTATCGAACCAATGGTTCTTGAAGACCAGACGATGGCTCATTTAAACGAAAATTAAAAGTTCTAGTCCCCTGTTTAAGTGACCAGTAATTTTGAAGTGCCACTGGCCTCCCTCTCACGCGCCTTTTCTCAGAGAAATCTGATCAAAATTCTGCAATGGCCATTTTTTTCAACTTACCCAAATAATCCAATCCGGAAAATAATCCCCTAAAGGGTTGTTAGCTATGAAGTTTGCCCCTTGTTTACATACAGTCTTTGTTATTGGGAAATATACAGTTTTTGGGAGAGAAGTATTTTCTTTAGGGGAGATTTTTTACATGGAGCATATTTTGTGCGGGGGAAATTTCCTGAATGAAATTCCCACGCAGGGATATTTCCCGGTATTATTTGAAGAACAATCAGAAATTTAATGAAAAAAAGAAATTTCTACTAGAAATAAGGAGCAATATTAAAACTTAATACATACACAAATTGATCAGTGCATATGGGGGTAGCCTCTCATGCACCCCTCACTCTTTTCACTAAAGTCGAATTTTTTCCCAATTCCTTAAGAAGACTACTGAAACACAAGGGCTGATGAACAGGAATAAGAACGTTTTTCTTGAGCACTAAAAAACTTCAGCGAGTGAGATGTCGAGGAGGGAGCAACGTCCCTCATATACAAAATAATTTCTGTTCATTTTCAGTTTTAATCTTGCTCCTTACTTTTAGTTGATTTTTGGTTTATTTAATCCTGAAAAACAAAAAGATATATGAAATGAAATCTTTCAATCCAGTCAGTAAAAAAAAAGTCCCCTAGATATAGCGAAAAGTACCGTTACTTTGTTTTGATGAACTATAGTCAGGTTTTTAAGTAACCCGGTTCAGACGCTGATAAATTCTGAATTTCTGTAATTCAGTCTCAGTTTAAAAATGAAGCTGGTAATACTCCTTTCTATTGTGGCAGTTAGCCTACCTCTTGTCCGGTAAGAAAATATTTTGAAGAGGGAGCGAAATAAAATCTAAAATCATATGCATTTTATCCTTCAATAATTTAAGCCACAATGTACAAAGGGTAAAATGGTAGCTTCCGTGAATAATCTGTATATCTTTAAGCAAAAGATTTACATTTTCTTCAAATTTAGCTATAGCGGCTAATAATAATAATAATTACTTATTTATTGCCTACTAAGCAAAATTATAGAAAAATAGTGAAGTAGGAAAAATGCTAAAGATACAAAAGACAAACAAATGAATTAAAAAATCAGGCAGAATTGCAAAAATAACGGAATAAAAAAAGACACTAACGAAAATAGAAAAATAAAAGGTACTGCCTTTTTTTATGTCCTCCTCACGTCGAAATACTACATGAATAAAATTATTACTTCTTTGCATTCAGGAAATTCATATTTACTTGATTACCAGATCAATTTCTAGCTTAAATAGCCTACGTCCTGAAATCCCTCCACCCTAATGTCTGGGTGTAGCCATAAGCTATCTATAAAAGCTGATTGATTTTGTTGTTGTGTTTTTTTTTTTTTTTTGTGTACTTACTCCTCATCAGCTGTTGACTCATAATGCCAAATAATACCCATTAAAAGATCGGCCGTCCTAGCCGAGTGGTTGGTGCGTTAGATTTAGAATCATTCTGAAGGGCGGGGTTCGATTCCTAGTGTGGCCAGTTATTTGGTATGGGACGGGGGTCAGTGGTATGTACTCTGTAAGCTTATCCAGGGTCGACTCAGCTCTAAATGGGTACCTTTAAAATTTTGGTAATATAAGCAAGAAGGGTGTGCAAAAGCACAGAATGTCTGGCCACCTACCTCCCCCCTGCCCCCTTATTTCACTTTTTGACAGGATGGCCTTAAAAAAAAGATCTCAAGGGTCTAGTGCCGTATCCTTTACCTCTTTTTTTCACAATAAAAAGAGGAAATTTTAATATATGCAGTGTAGGGCTATAACATAGCAATAGGAAGGGGGCTTTTAGGCAGGTAAAATGAAAGTAAGTGTAATAGAGGATATTTCTGAAATGTAATGAAGAAAGTATTACATTATAAGGTTTTATAAGGATAAAATAGACTTGTAGTTGTAGACTTACAAAAGATAATAAATTCCGTTTGTTTCAAGTTTTATTGCTGCTCCGTAATTTCAGTTAAAAATAAACTGTTTTTTTTTTAGTTTAAATAATGACAGGGAATCTGGCTCCACCTTCTAGAACAAAATCTTTCCTATCCCGGGAAAGATTTTCTAGACAATTTCATCCCGGTGAAAATTTACCCATGGTAATAGCCCTAATCACCTCCAAACATAAAATCAGGTCGGCAAAAAGGAACTAAGACAAATAAAAAGAGTTTCATATAGTAATTCTATCAAATATCCCTATCTTAAAATTTCTCCAGAAAACTTCGCTCCCCCCCCCTCCAAAAAATCTTACCTAACCAAACGAGTTGAAATAGCTATATGAAACATGAGCAGGGATGACCAACCAAATGCCTTCTCAACACCAGACCATATTTTGCACTATACTGAAAACAAATACGTTTTAAACGTTTACAATTTTTGACCTATATAAATAAAAAAACTGTCAAAACTCTAAGGAGTAACTATGAGTATGTATATGTTAAACTGACAATCTACGGTTATATATCTTTTTTTTAGTTAGTGCAAATTATGTTCTGGCTTTGAAAAGGCATGAGGGTGGTTCCCCTGTATTATATTATTATATGCTAGTTTTGAGTTTCACTCGGTTATTTATTATAATATCTGTTTGTTTTGAGCTTCGTTTATTTATTGATGATGATTTGTGGTAGTTTTACGTTTGTAAGATACTTTGACTTTATTTTTGCTCATTTTGGTTTAATGGAGCTCTTTACTTTTCTTTTGAAAACATATTTTGTGAAAAGTTTTTTTTTATTAATTTCTGTTCATTTTTCCTTAGAACGGTAATTCTTATGGAAAAAAACATTTTATATCATTTCAGCTTTTCTATAAGAATCCAGAGTTTAGCTTGCTGTTTGTATGTTGAAGAAACTTTTTCAAAATTTCTTAATCCTGGTAAAAATAGTATTGTTTAATTTAATTCTATATCTCCTCAAGTTCAAATGCAATATAAAACTTGACTTCATTCCCAAAAAAATTTTCTATGCCCTTTTACAACCTGGATACACTTACTCTTTTGATATATTTAAATTGTAAGAGCAGAAGTAGTAATAATAGCAGCCACGAAAGTTTCAACTTAATACCCCCAGTCGTTCTCAATATATTTCTGAGGTGTCTTATTGGCAAGCAGACATACCGAGGCTTTTTATTCAGTTTAAAGCAACATATAGTTTTAAATGATAATAGACAAATTGCATAAATTTGGGGCACTAACATACCCTGTATCCCTAGAGACATAGCTACTGAACCGTTCTACTTTTCTGAACAAAATGGCTGTCTCAAAATTTCGACTGGATGTGATTGGAAAATGAATGGGTTTGGGAGGAGGGCTGTGAAAATAAATGGAAAAATGAGTGGGTAAAGAATTGGCAAGGGTTGTTCTTGAGAGCGCTGCGTCTTTTCCTAGGCATCGTTCAAGTGCAGCCTTCTGTCTGCACCGTCGGGGCTTCCTCATGCTCGGGGCTTTCATCGGTGCTCACTAGACTCCCAAGATATCTAAACATCTCTACCTCTTCAATTTACTTTACTTTAACTGTCAGTGACGCATACCCTTAGCGTCATTAGTTACTGCAACTGTAGTGGTAGTATTAATATAATACACATAGCCTTCTGCCTAGTTCAAAATCCACCAAAACTTATTCTTAAAGGTCTAATTTAATAATGTAAGCCGTTCTTGTGATCTTTCTTTGTCACCTTTTTGAAAATTTACAAATTCAAAGGTCGTTTTGATTTAGTTCAACATCCGCCTAAACATTTCTGGACAAGTTCACCTTAATACTCCTAGCTTGCACAGTAGCAATAGTTATAGAAGCAGCAGCAGCATGCAAATAGGACCTTTGGTTTCTTCAGTATCCTCTTCAACACATACTGAAAGTTTCAACTTAATTCCATCAACAGTTCCTGAAACAAGTCCTCTCAACAACTTGTGTGGACATAGTGTTTTTCAATTTACTTCCATACAGTTTCAGCATTTCCCAAATTTTTCACCTTAATGCCCTTAGTTTTAGTAGCGGCAGTAGAAATAGTAGCAGTAGAAATAATAGTAGTAGACTTAGCTTTAGTGGCAGTGGTAGTAGTAGAAGTAGTAATAATAGTATTAGTTGTAGTAGTATGAGTAAAAGCAGTAGCATTAGGATTTAAATATTTTCAATTTTAGTTCGACATCCTCCACAACAAGTCCTGTTAGTTTCAACTTAACACACCAAACTGTTCCTAAGATATAGCTCTTACACCCTATTTGCCAAACTGTATAGAGATGACGTGTTTTGATTCAGTTCAACCTCCCCCCCTCAAAATTCCCTTAGGCATAGTTGTAAGAATAGTCACAGTCGTAGTATAGGCATTACTAGTAGATTTACTAATAGTAATAGCGGTAGCACTAATAGCAGTAGTAGTATTAACGTATTTTCTTTTCGTCAATTAGACATCCCTCTTGTCAAATCCTGAAAGTTCCAACTTAAATAAGCCATTGCTATGACATTGCTGATGGGTCCTTTCGATAACCTGTATACTTTTTAATGTTTTGAAAATTTTGAATTTTTGAATACTTCTTGAAATTTTCTTCTCCATGGTTCTAGCCTTACAAGTAGTTGCAATAGAAGTAGCAATTAGAGTAGTAACACTTGTGGTAAATGAAGTTTTGACAGTAGTATTAATAGTAGCGTGAAAACATTACCTTTTGGTAAGATGATCTTCCACTTAAAGCATTCTCTTATAGCTCCAACTTAAGAGCCAAATCAATTCTTGAAATACGTTCTCTTGACATTTTACATGTACATTGTGGCCTTTTGCATGTATATGCACATGCAAATACATGCATGTGCAAATATATTTGCATGTCCATGCATGTACATGCACATTGCGGCCTTTTTGAAAAGGCCACACATTGCTGCCTCTTTGAATGTTCTTCAATATTGTAAACGGAGTATTGTGTTAGTAATAGTAGTAGTGGTAGCAGTAGTAGTGTTGGTAGTTGCAGTAGTAGTGGTGGAATGTAAATATTGCCCTTTTGATCATCTCCCTTACCATTTTCTGAAAGTTCCAACTTAATATATTCAGTCATTCCTGAGGTAAGACCTTTTGACAATCCAAATACAGATAACATGTTTTGATTTAGTTCAACACTCCCCTCAGCATTCTCTAAAAAGCTCACTTGAACGCTCTTCGTCTTTTTTGAAAGTAAAATTCAAACATGCATACTTTTCTCAAAAACATATAGCATATGGAAACAATGAACGAATTGCTTAACTTACAGCCCTTGCCCTAAGGACTGTGGAAAGTTGACATCCCCAAAGACGTACTTGCTGGACTTTTCAACAATGCTGAACAAAATAGTTCTCTTAAAATTTTGATCGGATGTGTTATGGGGAATGATAGGCTTGGGAAGGGGCTGGTTGCCCTCTTTTCACTTTTGACTCTTAAAAATAGTGGTAGAACTTACGATACGATACGATACGAATTTATTATGTCAAATAACAAGAATAAAATGAGACACAATATAATTTAAATAATCACTTTTCCGTGTCACTTACTTATTAAAATGAGACACAAAATACTGTCAAAAAGACAATCTGCATCGGTTGGTAGCCATTGGCTTACAAGGCTCGAGTTTATTCTGGTGCCTTGTATTACACCCTGTTCTTGCCGGTTCAGGGAGCAAATCTCGATGCCTGCTTGACTCCAAAAGCTTCTGTCCAAAGACCTTGTAAGCTGGTATCGCCTGACATCAAGTCCATCTAGGCCTAGGATTTTAAGGCTATCATCATAATTCGTGAATTCCCGAGCTAATATAACACGGGTAGCTCGCACATTTTCAAGGTCATATCTTTGCTCTTTACTTAGCCCCGGATGCCACACAGGACAAGCATACTCTAAAATACAATTTTCCTATCTACCCTGAAGGCTTTGTCGCATGCTCTTTAGACTATTATGAAAAGAATGGCTATCTCACAATTTTGATCGGATGCTGTTGGGGAAAAAAGGGTGTCAGTAAGGGGGGGGGGGTTTGTTCTTCTCCTTCAATTTTGACTCTTATAAGTGAACTAGAACTTTACATTTCCAGTCAAATTTGCCTCTTTTAAAGTTCACACGACCACCCCTTCCGTAAGAGCCTTGTACACTCCCGGAGCATAGCATACAATCCTTACCCCAAGACTCCTGGGAGGTTGTGTCCACCCTGAAGACTTTGTTAAATGACTTTTCGACTATTTTTGAACAAATGCCTATCTCAAAAGGGCATTAGAACTATTGATTTCCAAACCAGCGAATCCCCTCCGATCATATATGACCACTCTTTCCATAAAAACCTTATATGTCCACGGGGCATAAGTTACAACCCTTGCCCTGAGGACTCTTGGGAGGTTGTTATCATCGAAGACACTACTACAAGACCTTTCAACTATGCTGAACAAAATTGCTATCTTAAAATTTTTGTTGGATAGGCGTGGGGCAGGGGGCTGTTTGCCTTCTAGTCACTATCATCTATTAAAAAGGGTACTAGAACTCGCAACTTTCCATCGAATGAGCCCCTTTCTAAGTTCCCACGACAGCTCCGTCTATACGGAGTTTTTGGTCTGCAAAAAATATGTATATATATATATATATATATATATATATATATATATATATATATA
This sequence comes from Artemia sinica, assembly GCA_027921565.1. NCBI lineage: Eukaryota > Metazoa > Arthropoda > Branchiopoda > Anostraca > Artemiidae > Artemia > Artemia sinica. The sequence continues at coordinate 67,568,841 of CM051262.1, forward strand.
TATATGAATACATTGTGCCCACGTTGCTCTTTACACATCCAGCGCTGTTGCTTTGTGCAGCACATATTGCCTATGATAAAATGCGTATGGTAAAAGTTATCAGCATCATTGGCAGCGGGAGACTATTTAGGGCCTTGTAAATTACTTTTGTATTTTGTGCTGGTTATTTAAGGACCTTTCTCATTCAAAGAGATCATCCTCTCGGGTTGGATATTTGCTTTAAGTATAAGCAGGGGCATCCCGAGGGGAGGGGGGCAAATTTTTGGCTTTCGGTAAAATTTTGGCCAAAGGCGAAAATTTCGGCACAAATTTTGCAAAATCGGCTGAAATTTAGCAAAATTCTTGATTTCTGCAGAAAATTCGGCATAAATCAGGTAGCAATTCGGTAAAATTTACGAAGATCTACTCCCCCCCCCCCCAAATAAAATGAGCCTCGGGACAACCCTGAATATATGAGAAGTTTTTTAAAATTCTACAAAAACAACCTTAAGGATATATCATGGTTTTATTATTTTGTCGATAGCCTACATGCTGCATAAACTACGAAGCAATAAATATGGTCCGATTTTAAGTTTTAGCCTCGTTCATTATTTCCAAAAACTTGACCTTTTTAAAAAGTAGTTTATCTCATAAAATTTTAAATTTGAGGATGAAATTCTCATAAACATAGCTTTCCTGTTTGGGATTTTTTGTGTCACTTTTGTAAAAGCTATACAACTTTGTTGGAAACTAATTACAAATTAAAATATTTGTTCGCTGATAACCTTTTGGGGTATATTACAAATTGATCAGATTGAATATACTTAAAATCAATATAAAAATCACATTATTTTGATGGGTATTAGTGTGTTTTTAGAGTTTTGGTGTCAACTGACAAGCGTTGCTCATAGAGGCTGTAAAATTTACCAGGAGTTAAAAGGATGGGGCTATTTGTCTCTAAAATATTATTGGCTTACGAATATACGTCACAGATATAAACAATGACATTAAAGCACGGTTTTTTACATTACATTCCAAGAAAATAATCCGTATTTGGAACTGCTCTTTGCTTACAGTTTTTATCCATGAGGAATTTGACTCAATAGTACGTTGATTGTTCATTCCTAAACTAAAATGTTCGACACTATCCCACGTATTTTCCTTTTTTCTTGCAACTCCATGAAGATCAGTATTTCCATAAAAGCTGTAAGGCTTCCAAGTTTGACCTCTGGAAATGCGGTGCTGCAGTCTTCATTGAAAAGCCAGCTACAAGGTAAAGTTTAGATATTGACCTGGCCATGATTTCTAGCTTTATTTTTATCACAGAGAAAAGGAGAGACTACTTTTTGAAATGTCTTAAGACTCAAAAATTTTCTGTTCTTTATACTGGTTGAATATTAAGCACTGAAGCTCTCCAAACCAAATAATTTTTGAACAGGTCATCCCTCTCTTCAGAAAGGAGGATAAAAGGATTGGCTCATGAAGATAAATCACTGATGTAAATGGTTGATGTCACTGATGAGGACACTGGATATACGTCAGTAACACCACTGATCTTGAATAGATTATCAGTTTTTTGAGAAACGAGGAAAATAAATCGTAATGATATAACATGAATTGTAAGAAAGTACTTCACCTTTTTCACTTTGGAACTGCTCTTTACTGGTCGCTTACTACAGTGAGCAATATTTTTCGATAGGATGTGAAGCATTGATAAATAAATGAAAATATCTCGGCATAATGCATTCGAGGAAGACGGCCCCTCGAATTTACAATCAATAGGACCCACTGGTGTATCCACAAGTCCCTTGAGTCACAAACCTTCTCCTAGTAATGGGTTAAATTGCATGGTGATGCAGAACACCATCGCGGGAGGACCCTCTATAAAAGGACAACTGCAGCAGGGCGTAAGATCCAGATATTTGGACAACGTTCTCTGCAAAGGGCTGCCTTGACCCTTTCGGGGTACTTGCAAGACTGGGGACCTTGCGGTTATTTCTACTCCCACTTGAGGCGTGGCGCCCCTTAAGGAAATTATGGCCTAGTAGACGACACAGCATTCGCACGGGATTCTGATCAATGGATAATTCTTCTGGGCTGGGTATGTTTTGAAGGGCGTCTTCGGGATGAAAAACCTCTTCCTAGCTAATTTATCTATTACGGGCTGCCCCCCGGTATTAGCATAATATTTGTAGGCATAAATATATAATGAGTCGGAGGTAATAGGCTTGAGATTATCTGTGCAGGATTTCGACTCTTGTTGATAGAAGAGCATCGCCAAGTACTGAAAACCATGTTTTGACCAAGCTGGGTCCAATATTGCACAAAGCCTCCATTCATGGAGGTCCCAGTTACTTCTTATTGTCTGTTTCTAAGCTGGCTTAAGCACTTGAGTGTAGACTTGAGAAGATATGTGATTCCCGCCCTGCACTGGTACCCGGGATCATTGCTTTTCCTGAGGCCAAAATAATTTCAATGATTTAAAGAACATGAAAATTGGAACTTGAATATTACGACGTTACAAAATGACCATCGTATCAACATTTTGACTGACGAATTCAGACGATTTAAACTGGACTTATTAGGAGTTTCAGAAACTCATATCCCAGGGGTAGGAAGCCTGAAATTAGGTGATATAGAATTTGTTTACTCAGGCAGGAAGGATGGGGAACATAGACAGGGAATATGGCTCATCATGAATAAGGAAGATGCTAAGCCTTGTTTAGGCTGGGAAGGTACTAATAATAGAATACTAGTTGCTCATTTTATGACTAAAAAGTTCAGGGTATCAGTTATAGTAGTATGTGCCCCTGTACAACCGACTGGCGGAGATACTAGTGACTCAGATGAATTTTGTTTACAGTTACAGGAGCAAATAGACAGGGTCCCAGGCACAACTATAATGTTTTTACTAGGAGATTTTAGCGCCCAGGTCGGTAGAAATAGGGATAGATGGTATCCTAGTCTAGGTAAATTTGGTGTTGGAAAAGAAAACAGTAATGGATACAGACTTTTGCAATTTTGTAGGTATAACAATCTAGCTATAACCAACAGGGTGTTTGGTCATAAATTGGCTCATAAGTTAACATGGTATTCAGGTGATGGTAAGACAGCATACCTTATTGATTATGTTACAGTAAACCGAAGACTAGTAGGATCAATACAGGTTACTAGGGTATATAGGAGTGCCGTTATTGATGTTAAAAGTAAATGTCACCATCTGGTAGTGTCAAGTAGACCCCGGCGCCACGCCGATGAGGTAAGACCGGCGGCGGCGGGGCCAAAAATAGCGCGCCACGCCGCACCGCCGGTAAGATGTCGGTGGCGCGCCGCCGGCACGATCAATGTTTTTCTTTTTTTTTAAATAAATAAGGGTTTATTCATCAACCAAAAATAACAAAATCCAGAAGCTAAGCTTGTAAAGGAGATCACTACCCCAACTAGGCCTTTAAAAAAAAAAAAAAAAAAAAAAAAAAAAAAAAAAAAAAAAAAAAAAAAAAAAAAAAAAAAACCTATCACATAAAAATAACTAATAAGCGACTATACCACCCCTATTATTTATAATCTCAACAATTCTCAATATTCAACATATTTATCCTTGTCCTTCTCAATCCATCAACCAAACACAAAAATAAAAAAAAAATAAAAACATTAGCAAACTAAAGGCAAAAGAGACCGGAAAACTGACTCACTCACTCCCATATACCCTATAACAATGTTCTTTTAACAGACTTCTAAATTCAGAAACATCCGTCACCTTCTTTATCCCTTCTGGTAGACTATTCCAAGCACGAGGGCTAACATGGCGGATACAAAACATTGACCTAGTTGTCACAGGCTTAGGTAGTCTGAATTCATTCGAAAGTCTTAAACTATAAGAATTAAAACTAGAAACAGGCAAAAAAAAATCTTGAAAGCAAATTGGTAGCATTTTATTCTGATGTTTAAACATAAAAAGAGCATTATAAAACTTAATCAATCCAAATAGTGGAACAATATGTAGTTCAGCATACCTTGCTCTAACCGAGGAACGCTTATCATCTCCAGTGAGTACTCTTACAGCTTTATTCAGTAATACTCTAATCTGCGATAAATGACCCACAAACGTTGAAGACCAAGCCAATATACAATAAATCAAATAAGGATGAATAAGGGAGAAATAAAGCATTCTGAGAACCGGTCTAGGGAAAGTACGCTTTAGCTTCTTTATAATTCCCAAATTTCGGGCAACTCTAGCTGCAATTTGATTAATATGGTCTTTGAAACTCAAGCACTCATCAACTATCACTCCAAGAAACTTCACTGCTCTGACACGTTCTATAGCATTCCCATCAAGTTCTAGTTCCTCTATCCAGGGATAGTAATTTACACTTCTCCCGTAAATCACAAATTGACTTTTCTTATGGTTTAATTTAAGTTTATTAACTCTCATCCATTTCTCTATTTGTTCCATTCCCTTTTTCAGAACTAGTAGAAGTTCTCTTTCTGTCCACGCAGCAACTGTAAAATGTGTATCGTCAGCAAAACTAGGAATTATAATTCTGTTACCGCGATCCCCTTTATCCAAAATATTTAAATCTTCAATGCACCGGTATATATCATTTATATAAATGAAAATAAAAGAGGTCCCAAAACTGACCCTTGAGGAACGCCAGCCTTGACTCTCTGCGGGCTAGAGGTCTCACTTTCGATTTGAACAATCTGCATACGTTCACTCAGGAATGATCTAACAAATTCCAAAAATTTTCCACGGATACCACAATTATCTAACTTCTTTACTAAAATGTCATAATCCACACAATCAAATGCTTTCATTATGTCAAGGAAAACGGATGCCACTTTAAGACCACGATCTAAATGATCATTAACAAATTTCGTCAAAAAGATCACTGCTTGCTCAGTTGACATTCCTTTCCTAAATCCAAACTGAATAGATCGAAAAAAAGACCTAGATTCTAGGAAATTAACCATTCTTACATTTATTAGTCTCTCTATTAGTCTAGAAATAACAGGAAGAAGCGAAATAGGCCTATAATTATCTAAATTCCCACTATCACCCCCTTTAAAAAGCGGTTTCACTTTCGCAATCTTCAGACAATCTGGGAAAATACCTGACTTAAAACACTCATTTATTAGCATTACCAACTGACTAGAAACAATAGGATAAATAACACAGAAGGCTTTCACAGTCATGAGATCCGATCCTGCTGCACTGTTTTTCATATTTTTAACCACTTCACACAACTCACTTAATTTAACCGGCTTTAAATAAGCAGATACTTCGCTCTTATCAGGCAGGAATTGTGTAAAATCGCCATCCTCAGCCAGGACTGGGACACTGGATCCTACATTAAGGCCCGCATCAGAGAAATGCTCACAAACTGAATTGCAACTCACACTGTCCGGAAGCTCCGAGGGAGACCGACTAGGGTTCGTTACGGAATTTATAAGTTTCCAAGTTTTGCCTGGATTTCCCTCAGCTTCTTTAAACTTAAAAGCAAAATAATCCGTTTTAGCTTTCCGAAGGAGACAATTTAGCATGTTATTATATGCTTTATAATCATCCCTAGTAGTTGTCCCTTTATTTTGGATCAATTCCTTATATAAATGGTTCCACCTTCTCATACTTAAGAGTAGACTCTTAGTAATCCATGTTTTTTTTGCTGATTCATACCTGTAAATTCTTTTAGGTTTAACACATTTCTGAAGTAAACCTGTTAATGTCCCGTACCATTTTTCAAATTTCCGATTGATATCATATTCCTCTTGTAAAAAATCGAATTCAGTCTTATCAACTTCTAATTTAAAACGGGCAACAACCTCAGAATCAATAATAGGCCTAATGACATTACAACGATGTCCCTTATTCAACTGTAGGACTTGCGGTACTGTTATCATTACTCCAAAATGATCTGAAACACTATTAACCACAACAGCAGGTGACTTATATTCAGTATTTACAAATATGTTATCCAATATTGACGCAGAACTCTCAGTAATTCTTGTACAGATATTTATAGTAGGTTTCAGCCCGTAGCTAAGCATCATATCCAGAAACTCCTTAACTCTCTGACTAGAATGTAGACTTTTCAAATCAATATTGAAGTCACCACACACAAAACACGGCTGTCTTGTTCCACTCAACAGGTCCAGTTGCTCTTCTAACAGACTCAGAAATTCAACGAGGCTACTAGACGGAGGTCAATAAATAATAGCAAGAACACATTTAAAATTTTGCTTAGATTCTTTCACAACCATCGACTCAAACACCATTTCCTTATGTTTAGTAAGGGAAGGCATCGGCAAGACATTAAGATCACTCTTGATATATGCCGCTAAACCTCCATGTTGGTGCAGTTCCCTGTTTTTTAAAACCAGTTGGTAATTAGGAACATCTAATAGGGATGACGTATGAGACTTCAACCAGGTCTCAGTCAGGGCCATAACCTGTAAACCTTGAGTCTGCAGAACTTCCTCCAGGTACTGAAAAGAAGTACTAATACCTTGGCAGTTTAAGTGAAAAACCGAAAAATCACTCGGGTCATAATCATTATTCAAATCCTGAAGGAACTTACAACGGGCTTTCAAATATTCCTCACCAATACCATTACTATCAAATTCACGATGGAGTACCCCACCCCCAATATCTTCAATCCTGAGTGAATCATTCTCCAGCCTCTTCAACCTATTCCACTCTAAATTAACCATTATCAAAAATCATTTTGTGACGGATATGAGAAGGAAAAGGTTCTGTTAACTTACACTTATCATTTTCATCATTCGTTGAGTTGGTATCATCGCTTCCACACTTCGATCCTAAACAAAAAAAAGAAACATAAATATCTTCATAAAATCCAAAAAACACTACTACTGTTTCCAGGCCTAGTATCACTGAAAGCCAAGACCAGGGTTGCCACTCAGCCGGTTTTTTTGGTGCTACTTTGGGTGGCAAAATAGTGTCAATTTTGTATAAAAAGTGTCATTTCCCAAAAATTTACCGCTCGCAACGCTTCGCGTCGCTCGCGCTCATATCAACAAGCTTTTCAAATTGAAAATATTGGCCAATCCGCTTGGGATCACCCCCGCGTGGTTTCCCGTATCTTTAAATTCGCCAACCTGAAATCTCAGATCTAATGCCATCTATCAACTATAAAAAAGAAATTTTGATTTCACTTAGTTGGTGCTGATTTCCGGCTTTGCGCAGCACTTCCACTCTTGTCAACTTTCCAGCCGCCCTCCTGAGAACGCGCTAAATCACAAATGGTGCTTACTGTATAAAATGGGAACTCGTCCCACAGAATTTTTTCTTCTCTTTTTTTCTGAGCAGTCTTTGTTCATAGCGTGAAAAAGGAGCGGAAAAGAAAAGAGGAAAAACCTTCAGTTATTTTCTTTTGAGAAAACGGAAAAAAGGGACAGCAATACTCGTTTACATTGAGAGTTTTTCATCCAGTTTTTCCATAAAAAGGACTATCTGGATTATTACAGTGCATTAAGGTGCTTGAAACTTTTCTTTTCTCCGAGAATGCTGAAGAGAATGCAACGAACATAGATCGTAGCAATTGATGACCCTATGATAAACACAGCTAATAGTGGTTCAGACACTAACTCTTTCAAATAGTTTATTTGGCAAAAACTAGTGGAAAAACAATAAGACAGCTATACCATCTAATCTGTTTATCACAACCTGAATAGAATAAGTTTCACGAGAACTCTCGCCACTCCCAGTAAATTTTTCTTTAAGATGTCTCCAGGGACTAGGGCATAGGAACAGTCAACTAGCATTTTAAGTATCAATATGAAAGCACCTTTATAATAAAAAACGAGCATTTAGAGTATCAGCGTGAAAGCACTCAAAAATTAGTGGGAACGAAATAACTAAAATGAGGAAGGGCGCCCAAATTCAATTTATGTAATGATTTAACATAAATTTAAAGAAAAAAAGTGAAATTAGATTGTGATTTTGCTAATGATTGCATAGGATTTAAGATAATGGAAGTTTTGGTATCAATTTTGTTTTTAGTATGATGGTTATGTATGACATCTGTCCCTTGCCAAGAGTTCAAAGAAAAAATATGAAAAATATGAACGGAAATGTTAGAGCGCATTTTTGCGTCCCTGGCCCAGTCACTGAAGAGGTCACTAGATATTTTTGTGGGATACCAGTCAGCTTAGTGGATGTTTTTGCGTTGCTGAGTCGTTGTGTGATGTCGCCAGTGAGCTTTTCAGTCACTGGGCTTCAAGAGCTCCAGTCACGGAAATCGATGAAAAGACGCGTAAAGTTAAGCAGTCACCGGCCCAGTGACTGGTTAACATAGTAACAGCTATTATCATAGTGGCGCAAAAGTACACTTAGCTTTTCTTGCTCTTTTCTTCTTTGAATTGTAGTCAACCCTCAACTAATAAAACATAAAAATTGTATTGGGACCCACTCAAGAATTGCAAACCACTTGACTGGCTTATCGTCTATGAGCCTACAAATTATTGCAACAACACAAAATAGTTGAACTAAACAACTGAAAACAATTGAAGGCTTCTCCACCGCATTGAAGGCTTCTCCATCACGTACCGAAGATCACTGGGTGATCTTCGCTTATCAGTGATAAGAACAAGAATAAAAAATTTTTCACACACAGATAGAGACAAACAAGTTTACGTTTTTCACCGCACTGAAAGATTCTTGCATCCAATGTTGCCTCGCGCGGAGTTAAGATAAGAATCTTAACTGACAGAAAAAGGATATCGATACATATCTACATTGACAGTTTTCCTTCTGGTTTTTTGTCTGAAAAAAATCTTTTTTTGTAAAATAGTGCTACTTAGCAAAAAAAGTGCCACTTTTGCTAAAAAGTGTCCTAATAGTGTCAGGTGTCCCGAAAAGTGCCCTTTTAAAAAAAAGTGTCAAAAGTGACACTAAAGTGTCACCGGTGGCAACCCTGGCCAAGACCAATCCATAAGAACTCCAAACACAACCTGGTACGCTCCGCACCGCGCAATACATTATACACCATTAATACTTTTTTCTCATTTTATTTTTTTATTTTACTTTATTTTGTTTATTTTTTTAATGTTGACCGCAAACATTAATGTTTTCATCAGTCTTTCTCAAATCACAGCTTAAATTAACAACAGATTCGAACCTATTCATTAGTTCAAAAATTCACAAGTCGCTGGCTGGAAACTGGTCTTCTTCGTTATTCATCAAGAGAAGTAGAAATCTGGTAGAAACGAAATGGCTGTGGCGTTTCAGAACCCTTGCATAATACGAGTAGTTGAAGTATCTATTAGCTATGTATTCTTAACATAAATAATTATCAAAATTAGTAGTTTTTTTCATCGTGCATTACTGCATACAAAACTTCAAATACCGTATCACAAAATTCGTCAGTTATCTGGGTAAAAAATTTGAATATAACTTTGAACTTAGAAGCTTAATTTTTTCATAATGCCCTTTGCCTATATCTGTTTTGTCACCTTTAAAACAGTTGAAATGGGCGATTAAAAACTGTTGTCTAATAACAATTTAAAAAAATGCATTTTAAAGTTTTTTTGGCTTCTTTATAGAATATATGTCATGTAGGCTAAGGCTGAACTGCTGCTTTTTTATTGCTTTTGGCTGCTCTTTTGGATATTATTCATTTTTTCCTTTGGGGATTCATTCCAAATTATAAACTGATAAATACCTAATATCAGTCAAATTATAAACTGCATCTAAAAGGAGTAAATTTATCAAATTGAAAAATACGTGATGAACACTTCACATGAGAACACTTCAATTACAATGAAACAAAAAACACTTAATAGTTTATTCGGTATGAAGAAAAATGAAGTGCCAGCTATTTGCTTCGGTAAAAAATGAAAAGCTCATCCGTTTTAAATGTAATTAAATGAAGTAATATGCAGACTGAAGTAGCTCCAGGAAGATGTTGGGATTTTCATCCTAGTTCGTCACTTTTAGTCCAAGCAAAATGTTAGGACACTTAGTATCAGTTATTGAGTTTAAGTTTTGATTTCCAAATACTCACAAAAATTACCAAATTTAAGAAAGTCGTAACAATAAGTCACATTTGGTCAAAATACTTAAAGACTCCTCTTTGATCCCCGTCCAGGCTCAAAGCTTTTGCTATGGTTATTTCCATGGGAATCTCCAAAGAGTTTCTTTTTAAAATGGCTTTCAAGCGTAGTTAGGGGTATTTAGCCTTTTTTGCTTTTCTTCAAAGCTTTGAAAAAAGTGTTATAATATTCCAAATGTTACATTTGTTGTATTTGTGCATATTTTTGGTAATCATTTGTGGGGTGATCAAATTTTTTAAACCACTGTAGATACTTAAGTACATTGCAACATCTAGTACCCTGAGGTCATAAGACTGTCAAAGACTTTTCCTTGAACCTCACAAATTGAAAGCTTTTATTATGACCTGGCCTTTTAATGTAACTTGGGCACTGGACAAAGGGCGCCATTGTCACTCGAGCGCAAACTTATGTGGGGATGTCGATATCGCTTTCGTCACACCAATTCGTTTTAGTGTGAATCTGCCTGGTATTTATGAATGAATGTTTTCAAAGTAAACCCGTTTCATCAATAAGAAAAAAACGGGTTGGACGCATATGTCCCTTTCCCTTTAGACGACAAAACCATGCAAGTGCTGTATCAAGTATAACTCACGAAAGTCTTGTTAATTTTTGTCAACTTTTCACTTTTTTGGCATCCCTGCTTTCAATAAAAAAAAAAAAATCAAGGTACTATCACTTAAATATAATAACTCCCTATGTCCCCCCCTCTGGATACCATCTTGATAGGATTCCGTCTCTGCTTTAAATAAAAAATAATAATTAACTTATTGGCACCCCTGCTTTAAAAAAAATTGAGGTATTATCGTTTAAATATAATAGCTCACTCCCCCCTCGGGATACCACCTTGATAGGATGCCTTTTCTGCTTTAAATTAAAAAAAATTAACTTTTTGGGATCCCTGCTATCAATAAAAAAATTCAAGATATTATCATTTAAATGTAATACCTCCCTACCCCCCCCCCCTCCTCTGGATACCACCTTGATAGGATACCGTCTCAGCTTTCATTAGAAAAATAATTTACTTAATAATTAACTAGGTCACTGTATTGTTCAAACAAACACGCAAAATAACGTTAAACAGCTTAGTGTTCCTTGAGAGAAAAAATTGAGGGCATGAGTAAAGGGGTACAAAGACAAAAACAAAAATGTCGAAATTATTCAGATATACCTCAAATTACTGAAAAACTGAGTCATAGATTCGCCGTGGCATTCAATAAGATCCAAAGAATCTAATTAAAAGGGAGCACAAACAAAAGCCAAATTAGGCCAGTAGCCTATGAGAAATCGCAAAATACCCAAGACAATGAACAAATCCTAATAAGGGGCCCTGGGTCTATCAAATATTTCAATGGTTTCCCAGTGAATTTGATATCATTTTCTTCTGTCTCCGCTTTAAATGAAAAAAATAATTATCCCTTTGGCATCCTTGCTTTCAATAAAAAAATGAGATATTATCATTTAAAAATGATAGCCCCCTATCCCGCCCCCTATAGGCAATAATTTACAATTTATTTATGAAGCATATTTTTGAAGTAACTTCCGGTTTAATCTTTAATTCCCCAACCTTGTACATAGCTTAGTCTATAGCTAAATTTTGTCTCAATAGAAGGTTTTTTTTTGGGGGGAGGGGGGGGGGTAAAAAATTTTCTGAAGGAAGATTGTATTTTCTATCAGGGTTCAACTATTGAGTATTAAACATTAAGAAAATCTTATCTAAAAACAGCAAAAAAAAATCTGCAAATTTACATTTCAGCTGTAGAAACAATCTGTCCGCTGTCAGTTTTTAAATCCACCTGAAGACTGAAGCTGTATAATTCGGTCTATAATTCTATTCAACTTGAAAATAAAATTCTTGACTACGAATGATGTAAGAAATAGCGATTAAGAAACTGCATTCGAAATGACTTAAACTCATTTCTTAAAGACGATTCTTTTTGTGTCAAAATATGAAGAACTGTGTATATTACAATATTTGCAATTGCATATTGCATCTGTCTGGTTTTTATGCAAAGTAACAAAAAAGACAGAAACTAATGAACTAGAGAGTAGTGGAGAATTATGGTATGCAAAGTAATATTTCGCAGGGAAAGTCACTGGTGATAAATCGCTAGGGGTGGCACCGTGAATGCGTGATTTTCGGGGAACGAAATTTTTTGGGGGGTCACGCATAGATTTTTGCGAAAATACCCGAAAATTCGGGGATAGTGCAAGCCTTCCTTGATTTCTAATCAGGCAAATCGAAATACTAAACAACACGAGAAGAAAAAGCTCCGACTTTAAGGTTGACGCAATAAAGAATTGCCTCAAAATTAATTTGAAGTTGACCAAACGCCCCTTCGCCTCTGCCGAAGGCGGCGCGCCTGCGGCACGCCGGCGGTGGTACGACACTTCTGCGGCGTTCGACCCAGCCTCTCGTCGGCGGCGTTCGGTCAATCCGTCAGCCTGGTGCCGGGGTCCAGAGTCAAGGGTTAATTTAAAGCTCAAATTTTGGAAAGGTAACTACATCCCGAGAAGTTGTGATGCAGGTAGACTCCAGGATGAGAATTTGAGAGAAACTTTCCGGGAACAGTTGAATGCTAAATTTGAGAGTTTAAAATTTGATAATGTGGAAGACGGTTGGAATAATTTTAGAAAAATAATTTGTGAAGTTGCTGAAGGTGTCGTAGGGAAGAAAGCTAGGACTGCAGATAAGAATATTAGTGAAAAAGCTTTTTCTTTAATAAAAAGAGAAAGGACTTGTACAAGAATTGTCTGAGTGATAGATCATATGAAAACAAAAGGAATGTAAAGAAAGTGGAGAAAGCATTAAAATATGAACTAAGGAGGTGTGAAATGGAGACCATAGATAAAATTGCCGAGGATCTGGCAGATGCAGCTAGACGGCATAATAGTAAAATATTGTACTGGCATGTCAATGAATTGAGAGGGAGTAGTCAATCCGGACTTGGCCCAGTTAAAGATAAGAATGGGGCTACAATTAGCGATAAGAAAAGAATTAAAGAGAGATGGGCAGAACATTTTAAGAATTTGCTAAGCCCAGATGGAGTTGCAGGAAAAGATATAGAGGAAAGTAAAAAAGATCGTGATACCTTGGATGTGAAGGAAAATTTGTTTTACGAGGAGGAATTAATGAAAGTACTAAAATTATTAAAAAACAGTATGGCTCCAGGTGCTGATAGGGTAGTAAATGAGTTTTTTAAATATGGTGGCTCTGGGGTTAGAAATAAGTTACTGAAGATTATGAATATGATTTTTGAAAAAGGGGAAGTACCAACTAATTTTAGGAAAACCTTATTTAAGCCACTTTATAAGAAAGGTGATAAAAGTGAGTGTGGTAATTATCAAGGCATTAGGTAGCAAATTACTTAGGAATATGATACTTTTTAGACTGAGAGATGCCGTAGACAAAGTTTTATTAGAAGAACAGTGAGGGTTTTAGAAAAGGTAGAGGATGCGTCAACCAAATTTTCACTCTTAAGTTAATAATTGAGAAGTGCCTCAGTTGTCAAACACCTTCGGTCCTTAGTTTTATATATTATGAGCAAGCGTTCGATTCTGTTGATAGAAAAGCTTTAGCAAAGGTTTTATCCTTGTATGGTATACCAGACAAATACATTAAAGTGATTAGTGCTACGTACGAGAATAACACTGCTGCGGGTAAGGTAGGAAATGAGGTTAGCAGCTGGTTTTGTATTAAATCAGGAGTTTAGCAGGGTTTTGTTCTATCCCTCTTTATATGGATTATTTTGATGGACTTTGTATTAAGGAGCAGAGGAAAGGCAATGGGAGACCATGGAATCAAATGGGGAGGAAAAAGTCTCCTGGACTTAGATTAAGCTAATGATTTTAGCATCCTAGAGGAAAGTGTGAGCAAAATGAATGAACTTTTAGAGGTTTTGCGAGTTCAGGGTGCTAGAATAGGTTTGGAAATTAATGTTAAGAAGACTAAGTCACTAAGATTAGAAATAAGTGATGACGAAAAGGTGTTTTTGGGTAATGGAAAAAGTGATCAAGTGGGCAGCATGGGTTATCTTGGTAGTATTATTAGTAAAGATGGTGGGAATAGTGAAGATGTTAAAAGTAGAATAGCCAAGGCTCAGGGTGTATTTTCACTATTAAAATAAGTTTGGAAGAACAGGAAGATATGTCTGCAAACCAAGACTAGAATATTAGAAGCTACAGTGATGACAGTAGTCAAATATGGCTCTGAAGCATGGGCGCTTGGAAAAGCGGATGAAGATTTGCTAGATTTTTTCGAGAGAAATTGCTTAAGGATTGTTCTGGGTACCTGGCTGACTGACCGTATTTAAAACAATAAGCTGTACAAAAAATGTGGTTCAATACCGCTCTCTAGGGCTATTATGAAAGAAATGTTGAGATGGCTAGGGCACATTGTGCAGATGAAGGATGACCGACTGCCGAGGATTGTTTTTTTTTCGGCCAACTGTCTAGGGCTAAACGGAAAACAGGTCGTCCTAGTCTAAGGTGGGAAGACGTCATAAAGAAAGATTTAAGGGAAATGGAAACTTCGTGGGAGCGTGTAAAAAGGGAAGCTTTGAATAGATTGAGATGGAGGAGGAGCGTGCGTTGCTGTGTTTGCCTCAGGTGGCTTGGTGATGCGGTGAGTTGTTAGTAGTAGTAATATAATGCATTCTCCACATATTTTAACTTTCTTCTAATTCTTTAAAGTGTTATAGCTCCAAAATTTTGGACCCTGCAAATACTGTGCTATGGTGCTCATTCACAAGCCGAGTATATAGTCAATTTCAAACCTAGACCAGATCATTATTTCTGGTTTCAGCTTGATCACAGATGAACAGAGAAACTACTTGTAAGAAATATTGTCATTCAAAATTTTTCATAGTTTTATTGGCCGAAGTTTTCTGTGCAAGAGAACCAATCAGACAAAATTCGCCCTTTAATTCTTTTTATTGGCTTAGAATTTCAACGGCAGGTGTTAAAGAGCTTAATTATCTCTCTAGAAATGAAATAAAAAGTAACATGATTAGCTTACGAATATATATCACCGTTGAAAACTGATTAAATTAAACATATTTTTTACCTTGGAATTATAAGAAAACCAGTCTCCCAACTTGGGTCTGCTTAATAGGATGTGGAACAACCGCGAATAAATAAAAATAATTACAAGTTCATATATTATGCTTGTATTACAACTCAATAAAGTCTGGCTATGAGTTTAATTTAGTCCCAAATTTGAGCTCCACGAACATATTGCTATAATATATGGACCTAATCATTACTTCTAGCTTTAGTTTGATGAAATCTTATGATCATGGCAACTTATATTCAATCACACTTCAGTCTCGTCAAAAAAAAAATATATAACTAGGAATACTTTGGCTTCATAGTCTGCTACATAAAACATTGCACATTTTCTTTGCTCCTTACTAAAAAGTCTCTTTTCCTTAGGCTTGTGCCCCTTGAAGAGCCAAATTCTGATATTGATGCTGTGGAAGAAGTCGCTAATGACAGAAAGGTTGAAACAAATAATAACGAATTAAGTGAAATGCCCGCTGATTCAGAAACCTTAAAAGAAGTGGCGGATGAAGATGCTGATCCAACCTATCCAGTTGATGGTGTCGACTCTCAAAAAGACTCTATGTTTATAGAATCCGACTTCGTAAGTGAACAAGATGAAAAGGATGTAGACGGGAGAACAAAAAGAGCTGTTAATAGAAAAACACAACAGAAAAAGAACCAACAACGAAAGCAGCAACAGAAGCGAAGACCAAAACAGCCCGTAAGAAATCAAAGACGACCCAATAGAAACAGAAATAAAGGGGGAAAGGGATGCCCTAGAGAAGGTGATATAGAATTACCAGACGAGTTCGATGTAATTGAAATGCAAGGGGATCAGCCAGTTCAGCAAAGAACAAACGACAAACCGGTTGCTGTTGAGGATGCAGAGGGTCGAAGAGCAAACAAAAGAGGTCAACCAGCTAATAGAAATCGCAAAAACAAAAGGTGCACTCCCAATAAATTAAGCAGAAAACAACAAATAAGAAGAGCCCAAATCAAAAACAAACAAAGAAAGCAAGCCAAACTGAAGAGAGCCCCGACCCCCAAGCCCTATTTTCCCCAACCAGGAGCTCATAAGGTATTTTTTGCAACAATCAACAATCAACAAAAAGTAGGGATTTTTCCAAGGGAAGGGGATATTCCTGTAGAAGATGTACCATCTCGAACGGCTACTTCGGAAACCTTGCAAAAGGATTTGAGCTAAATAAACGTACTTTTCTTGCAAAACAGTACCATTATCAAATTTTGTTATGTATTTATTATTATTAAATAATCAAAATTTTATTTTGTTTTTCCAACTTTACTGTTAAACTAGTTTAAAATCAAGAAGTGCTAAACTTATGCTGCATGACACACTGTGAACGTCTTGCGGCTACAAGTAGCAATTTCTTTCCAAGTACCATATTTCGCATGCTATCAATTCTGCTTTTTCAAGCTTTTTCACTAATATTCTTATCTGCAGTCCTAGCTATCAATCCTTAAATTTAAAAATCCTTTCCCTGGAGTTCTCAATTGATATCGAATTATTTTGTTGTTGTTGTTTTTAAATGAATCAACAAAAAGATCATCATTTAAAAATCTCTAGAGTTAATTTAAGTACCTAAATTACAAAGGATAGAACTTTAGAATAGATACATGCCTTCCGGGGAAGTCATAACTTTATAGACTTCATGATGAGATTTTGTAAAAAAAAAAAAAAATAATAAAAAAAAGAAAAAAAAAAACTTTCTAAGAACAGTTGGGTGTGAATCTGGAGAATATAGAATTAGATGAAATAGACAATGGACAGATTTATTATTGGAAAATAATTTGGAAAGTAGCAGAAATTGTCTTAGAAAGGATAGTTAGATACACAGCTGGTAATATAAATGAAAAAAGCTTTAAGTTTAGTAGAAAAGAGAAGGGGTTTGTAAAGAATGTTTCTGAGTCATTGTTAGTATGGGAAGATTGGGTATCCTATAAAGTATAGGATAAAAGAACTTTTGGCAATTTGAGAGCTTCGAGAGGTCTGTTTTCCGTGGAGGGGTTAGAGGCAGTGCTATAAGGACTGAAAAAAGGTTCAGGGGTTGATAGTGGAGTAAATGAGTTTGTGAAAAATGATGGCTACAAAGTTAAAGATTAATTATTGGAGATCATGAATATGATTTTTAAAAACGGGTAAGTACTTAGTGATTTTAGAAGCGTGTAAATAATACCTCTTTACAAGAAAGGTGTCAAGAGTGAGTATTGTAATTACAGAGGTAGTTACTAAGTATATTTATATCGTAATCAAACACTTCGTGGTGATGAACTGTAAGTAAGGAACGACCCGGCTCAATAGTAATCGAAACTCTAAAAAACTGAGATTTGATACAAGTAGATATATCACAAGAATTGAATTTTTGCGTCGATTTCAAATATGTATATTTCATTAGGTTTAGTCTTGCCAATCAAAGGTTAAGAGCCTGAGAAAATCTGCCAGATTTTCGTAAAAGGGCAGAAAAAAACAACCTAAAAGTCATAAAATCTTAACGAAAATCACTCCATCAGATTCAACATATCCGAGAGCCCTACTGTAGAGGTTACAAGCTCCTTTCTGAAAAACTGTGGAATTTTGTATTTTTTGCCAGAAGAAAGATCACGGAAGCGTGTTGTAGAAAATCGTGTGAGGGCTCATTCGAACAGAAATTAAAAGTTCTAGTGCACTTTTTAAGTGACCAAAAAAATTTGAGGGTAGCATAGCCCCCTTCCACGCCCCTTTTTTCCTCAAAATGGTCTGATCAAAATTTCAAATAGCCATTTTTTTTTATCATAGTTGAAAGGCCGAATAACTACGCCTTTGGAGATACAAAAATTCTCACGTGCTGGACGCCCCACAGCCCATGAGAAAAGGTCTTCAAGTTACAAAATTAGCCCATTGTTTACGTGTAGTATTTGTTATTGAGAAGTATACATACATTTTTCGGGGGGGGGGGGTGAATTTCTGAAGATGGGATTTTCCAAGGGGGTAATTTTCCGTGAGGAGGCAGGTTTCGAGGGGGTGAATTTTTCAGGCGAACTTTTATAATAGCAGTCTTTGCCAGAATTCCTATACGAAATTCTTCTTATGTCTTCCTTTCTCATTGTCGACTCAATTTTGCGCGTGGATATGTTAAGGGTAATTGTCCGAGGTAAATTTTCACCAGGATTGAATTGTCTAGAGAATAAATCCTTGAAAGAGGAGGAATTTATTCGTGGAGGTGTAGCCAGATTTCCTGGCATTGCTTATAAAACGATCAAAAATTAAACAAAAAATAACTTTGCCCACGGGATCAAGGTTTATACGGCTTGGTAAAGCATGACGGAAACTGAGAGCCTTTCTGTACTAACTTTCCTGAGGCAGCGACAATTTACAAAGAAATGCTCAAATGTGGCTGCAACACAAAGTGCAAAAACAGGTACAAATGTGTACAAGCTTCCCTTATATACAAACATCTCTATTCGTGCAAAGGTTGTGATAATCAGTACAATCAGTAGTGCACTTTTTGTAGCACTACTTTCTGTAGTGCTAACACGTATGATCTCCTTTGGAATGTACAAACACAAACATCTCTGTTCGAGCAAAGGTTGTGATAATCAGTACAATCAATAGTGCACTTTTTGTAGCACTACTTTTTGTAGTCCTAACACGTATGATCTCCTTTGGAATGTACAAACACAAACATCTCTGTTCGTGCAAAGGTTGTGATAATCAGTACAATCAATAGTGCACTTTTTGTAGCACTACTTTTTGTAGTGCTTACACGTATGATCTCCTTTGGAATGTACAAACACAAACATCTCTGTTCGTGCAAAGGTTGTGATAATCAGTACAATCAATAGTGCACATTTTGTAGCACTACTTTTTGTAGTGCTAACACGTATGATCTCCTTTGGAATGTACAAACACAAACATCTTTGTTCGTGCAAAGGTTGTGATAATCAGTACAATCAATAGTGCACTTTTTGTAGCACTACTTTTTGTAGTGCTAACACGTATGATCTCCTTTGGAATGTACAAACACAAACATCTCTGTTCGTGCAAAGGTTGTGATAATCAGTACAATCAATAGTGCACTTTTTGTAGCACTACTTTTTGTAGTGCTAACACGTATGATCTCCTTTGGAATGTACAAACACAAACATCTCTGTTCGTGCAAAGGTTGTGATAATCAGTACAATCAATAGTGCACTTTTTGTAGCACTACTTTTTTTTAGTGCTAACACGTATGATCTCCTTTGGAATGTACAAACATAAACATCTCTGTTCGTGCAAAGGTTGTGATAATCAGTACAATCAATAGTGCACTTTTTGTAGCACTACTTTTTGTAGTGCTTACACGTATGATCTCCTTTGGAATGTACAAACACAAACATCTCTGTTCGTGCAAAGGTTGTGATAATCAGTACAATCAATAGTGCACTTTTTGTAGCACTACTTTTTGTAGTGCTAACACGTATGATCTCCTTTGGAATGTACAAACACAAACATCTCTGTTCGTGCAAAGGTTGTGATAATCAGTACAATCAATAGTGCACTTTTTGTAGCACTACTTTTTGCATCATCATGATAGTATGCTTCTTACCTCCGAAGCTCCTTAAATCAAGCTGTTTGAGTTGAATAAATGATTTTTTACTGAAAGCTTAATGAGCAGATCTGAAACGGTAATTAATTACCTGCAGTCAAACACGTATGATCTCCTTCGGAATGTTTTAGGAAGGATATGAGTTCTTGTTAGAGTGTGGCATGGTTATGAAACTGGTATATCCTGAACCAAGAATCCAATTGTAAAAATAACCGCATTTTTGGAAACGAGAGACTCGATCGGTCAGAAAGGAGATTTTAAACTCGGTTATCATTCATTCTCAAAATTCGCGTTTTTATCTTCGCGCGAAAAAAGCAAAGTAGTGCGGAACCCCGGGGACAAATTTTAATTTGCGACTTAGTCGATTCTTTACATTTTTGTAACATGTTCACCATTTTCTATGCGGTTACGATGAAAAATACAAAGTCAGAAAGCAGAAATTACTCAGAAGTACATGGAGCGTAGTGATCAAAATGATTATAACTCAGTAACCAGGTGTCGGGCAAAAAAACTAAGCACATTTTTGGAATCACGAGAGACAAATTTTTCAGAAACGACCCTCTGATTGGAAAAAATTCCCACTTCAAAAGCAAGCTATTTTTTCCCGCGCGGAAAAAACGCAAAACGGAATTTTTTTTTCCGACCCCAGTCAGATACTTTATATTTTTCTGCGCATGTCTGCCAAATTTCATGCTTTTACCATAAAATACACAAACCTGACGCTTATGTGCCTAACTAATACATTAAAGTGATTAATGCTGTGTACGAGAACAACATTCTTCTGGTTAAGGTAGGAAATGAGGTTAGTAGTTGGTTTCGAAACAAAATCCGGATATAAGCAGGATTGCCTTTCATCCGCATTTATATGGATCATTTTGATGAATTTTTTTGAAGCACAGCAAAGGCAATGGGAGAACACGGATTTAAATTTGGAAGCAAAAATCTCCTGGAATTAGATTATGCTGATGATTCAAGAATCTTAAATGAAAGTGTCAGTAAAATAAATGAACTGTTATAAATTTTGCGAGTTCAAGATGCAAGAAAAGGATTGAAATTAATGTTACAAAGACTAAGTTGCTAAGGTTAGGAATAAGGGCAATCGAAAAGGTGATGCTGGGTATCGAGAAGATTGATCAAGTGGGCAGCTTCACTTACCTAGGTAGCATTATTAGTAAAGACGGTGGGTGCAGTGAAGATTTTAAGAGTAGAATAGCTAAGGACCAGAGGTTTTTTGTCACAGTTGAAAAAGTTTGGAAGCGTAGGTAGACAAGTCTGCGAGTAAGGATTAGAAAAATTGGAACCTACAGTGATGAAAGTGGTCAAGTCTGGTAGTGAAGCCTGTATGCTTCAAAAAATGAATGACGGTTTGCTATATGTTTTCCTGAGAAATTACCTGTAAATTGTTTTGGGTACCCGACTGACTGACCGTGTCTGAAACACTGGGCTATAGAAAATATGTGGTACAATCCCACTTTTTAGGACTATAATGAAAGAAAGGTTACGATGCCTGGAGCACACTAGATCACGGTGATTATGAAAATCATTTTTATTTGAACGTAAAATTAAAACTTTTATTTAAATATTCTGTCGGTGTTAAATCACACTGAATCTGAGAGACACCGGTCTTAAAATTTTGAATGACAACTATCGCCCATTTCAATGGTTTAACTAACGATTAAAAAATTTTCGCCTTTTCCAATTATATCATATATAAATATGAATAAAGAAGAAATATCTATGTTCATTTACCTTTTCCTGATCCTCAGCTCCGAGAAACTCAGTTGTAACCCAGTTAGTACAAATTGTTCCCTTGCAAGGTCCGCAGGCCCAGTTGCATTTCATGCCTTTTCTTTTGCATCCCAGGGTTTTCCATGATTCAACTTGCAAATAAACTACAAATAACTTGAAGCTACAAGCATCACGGGTGAGAGAGAGAACTTTAGACTGAACGTAAAAAGCAGATGCTGTAACTTTTTCGATGAATTTGAGATGACGCAACTGATTGAGGATTAAAACTGAGCCTGGACACTTATACAGAAACATCAAGGCTTTCTTCCCAGCTGCTGAAATGTCGTGCTTGGTGGATAGTGGGTCCATAAAAACTTTAGCAGATTCTTAAAACTCGTGGTTTTTATCAGAAGCTGTGGTCCCGCTTACTTTCCAATGCCAAAGACACGAGAAGTTGAATCGCACCCAAGGAAGGCGTGGACATACAGGATTGTGCTGCATATACAAGATCCAAGTTTGAGTTTCGTTGTATTTATTTCCCTAAATCTATTATTTGAGATTCCAGCTTGAGGCTCAGGGTAAAAGTAGATCACTTGACTACCTGTCTGTGCGTTATAACACAGGAGTATAAGCAGATCTGGATCTTCTCCAACCAGTAGTTATAAAAGAAGCAGAACGAACTGCAGTTAGAACAATGAAAAGGTCAGTGTCACCTTTTGATTGGTATGCCTGACACCCAGTTTTGGTCAGGTACTCACTGTTCATGGCTATGATTGCTTGTATATTCTTGAAGTTGTTTAGGAACACTTCTTTCTTTGTAGAACAGACCATATTCCTGCTAAAATTTATCTGCTGATACAATCGTGTCCTTTCCCGTCTCAAATTAGTGATGTCTTTCATTGAAGGTGCTTGGTGTATCCATCAAAGACCACCAACGTCCGTTGTACCCCGTATTCTCATGCACCGTGGTCAATGTACTTCTGGCAGATATTATAACAAGTTGAGTTTTGTTTTCCCATGGGATTCGCTGAAGCAGTGTCCCACCATCGAGAACTATATGCTTGTCACTGAAATCCGATGAAGTCTTCAGTTTTTAGCTGCTGCTCTGCAACCAGACGCTGCATCGGTGGGGGCAGACTTATGGGCTAATCGTGGAAGTCCATTTGCTTCGAAAAATGATAGAAGCAGCGAACACAATTAATACTTAAAGTGTGACTCCAAATCATCGTCACTAATTCCAGCAATTGTCATCAGCCGCTTAAACATCAATAACGGGTCAGCGGCAAATGACTGTCCGTTAATAACTGGTGCAACTTTATTAGTATTTATTACGGCCAAAGACTTTTTCTTGAATGTGTACGTGTTGACATTTTCCCTGTCTTGTTATCCATGATATCTTGTCCGACGGATCTAGCTTGTCTCGACCATGAATTTTTCATCAGGTATACCTCCAGAAGTAATTATTACCTAGCTCGGGTGTTCTGCGAGAGGGCTATTCTAAGCCAGAAAGCAAAGGAGCTTTCTAGTGTCATGGTTGTCATGTTCAATCACCGACTTTCTAACTTATTTGTGCTGTTCGCTCGTCTCGTATTAGACCTTAGCAAAAGATTGCATCGATTAATTAATTGCGACACATTTTCACTATGCTTCCTTAATCGACTAGCTTCATTCGCCATGACTGCACCCTTCTCTAGCAAAACAACCATTCATGACTCTTCCAGTATTATTTCTGTGCAAATGATACAATTCATGTTGACAATTCAATGCTTAAAGGATTACCGTGATCTTTCACTATATTCTAGACATCAATTTTGCTCTTGTACGTTTTTCTATGGAAACACGAATTTCACATCCTCAAAATCAACCTCAACCTAAAAAAAAAACAACTTTTAATTTTAAGTCAAAATAAATAAGATTTTCATAATCACCGTGATCTAATACCTTATTCTAGACATCAATTTTGTACGTCATTATATGGAGACACTAATTTCACCTTTTTAAAATCAACCTTAACCTCAAAAAACCTAATTTTTAGTTTAACATTCATATAAAGGGGATTCTCATAATCACCGTGATTTAATACCCTATTCTAGACATCATTTTTGTTGTGGTACGTCCTTACATAGAAGGACAAATTTAAGCTCCCTTAACCTCAAAAAACCTTAGTTTTAACTTTAAGTTCAAACAAAAGTGATTTCCATAATCACTGTAATCTCTTACCATATTTTAGACATCAATTTTGTTTCTGTACGCCTATATATGGAAACACGATTTTCACCCCCCTAAAAATCAACCTCAACCTAGAAAAAAACATATTTGTGAAACAGCTAGGTAAGTAAACTTTCCATATTTTGAATCAACGCAGTTTTCTAAGTCGGGTAGTCCCAGAATCATTTCTTTTGCAATTTGTTTCGGGTCAAACCGTCCCCCTTTTGTGCTCCAATTATAGAGCAAGCTTCATTCGCGCTTTACTGAAAGCAAAATATATATTGTAAGCGATTTCTCTTTCATCATTATAACATTGAATAAATAAATTATCGAAAGTTTGGAAATTAATGTGATTATAATCAAACAATATGTTTTAACGATATGTAAGAAAGGAGCGACGAGGCTCGATAGTAACCGAAACCCTAAAAAACGGAATTTGACATCAATATATGTCAAATATATATATATATATATATATATATATATATATATATATATATATATATATATATATATATATATATATATATATATATATATATATATATATATATATATATATATATATATATATATATATATATAATATATATATATATATATATATATATATATATATATATATATATATATATATATATATATATATTATATATATATATATATATATATAT
Source organism: Artemia sinica (assembly GCA_027921565.1). Classification (NCBI taxonomy): domain Eukaryota; kingdom Metazoa; phylum Arthropoda; class Branchiopoda; order Anostraca; family Artemiidae; genus Artemia; species Artemia sinica. Next base: position 67,593,124 of record CM051262.1, read on the forward strand.
ATATATATATATATATATATATATATATATATATATATATATATATATATATATATATATATATATCAAAAGAATTTGCCAATCATGATGATTCCAAATATATAAGATTCGTTAAGTTTGGTTTTACCCAACAAAGACTACGAGCCTGAGAAAATTCGTCCAATTTTCCAAAAAAAAGGAGAAACGCCACCTAAAAGTCAAGGAATCTTAAAATCACGCAATCAGATTCAACGTACGAAAGAACCTAATGCAGAGATTTCCAGCTATTATCTTTAAAAACGTAAAATTTTGCATTTTTGGCCAAAAGATAGATCATGAATGCGTGTTTATTTTTTTTTTCCTAGGGTTGATGCTATCAAACCAGTGGTCCTAAAATATCAGGATTGGGCTCATTTGAACGGAAATTAAAGTGACTAAAAAGAACAGAGGCAAGCTATCCTCCCTCCCACGCCCCTTTTTTGCCAAAGTCGTTGGATCAAAACTTTGAGATAGCCAGATTCTTTAGCATAGTTGAAAGGTCCAACAACTATATTTATTCAGATAACACGACCCCCCACAGCCCCTGGGAAAAAGTCTGTAAGTTAGAGAATTTGCCCATTGTTTGCGTATAGTATTTGTTATTTGGAAGTATGTATATATTTTTCGGTTGGGGTAAAGATGAATTTTTTGCTGTGAGATTTTCTTGGGAAGGGAAGTGTCCGAGGGGGATCTTTTCAGGGGAAATTTTGCACTGTAGGAATTTGCCAGAAGTTCTATACGAACATCCTTTTACTTGTCGTACTTTATTATTGCCGAATCAGTTTTAAATTACTATTACGTATATATGGGGGGTTGTCCCCTCCTCTATACCACACTTTTTACAAACAAGTTCTTCAAGAATGACTCCTGAAAAACAAGGTTCGGTTAATCAGAACAATAAGAAGTTTTTATGAAAGTGCTAAAAAGCTTTGTCGTGAATAGCTAGGCACTGAGGGAGGGACAATCCCCTCCGTATACGGAGGAATTCCTGTTCATTTTGAGTTTCAATGTTGCTTCTTATTTTCACATGAAAAACTGGTTTGTTTATTTTTTAATTTAATATCAATCTAGTGCCATTAGGTAGATATACACTAAATTTCTATGAATACTTTCTTCATTCTAAACATAATCTTTTAAAATACATAAAACAGTCGAATAGATTTGACAATGCAAATGTCTACAAAAAATGGTGCTTTCTTTCGTTTTCGTTTGTTTTACAATCGCTTTTCGTAATTTTTCAATGCTGTTTTTCCTTTTCTTGGGAATTATATATTTTAATATAAAGTTAACCTCAAATTTATTGTTGTTAATTTTCTATGTCATTCGTTTCTCCATTCTGGCCAGATTAACTATCAGTCGTTAATTTGGGTGGGTTCTGAATACATTTTAAATAAAAAAAAACAAGTTTTTTTTAACTGAAAGTAAGGAACGAAATTTGCTATTTTAGGTTAGCCTTGGAGGGATATCGAAACTCTGATCATTGATTTTTAGCTGTCTAAACTGTATTTCATTAAAAACAATATGTATTTTGAATACTTTAATTTTTATAAGACAATATATTGGAGTATTCAGACGAGGGGTATGATCTGTTGGGGGGAAGGGTACAAACAAACTGTACAATCGCAGTCAAACTTTGTCTATATGCGTTTTCGTAGCCTTTTGCAAGTAGTGTTGAACCATAGGGCTAGGGGGCTGAAGCCGCGTAACACCCTTTCTTTCGATAGGGTCTTGAGTTTTATTTGACAAAACATCCTATTTTTATTTTTACTTTCTGTAGAAGCGCGGATGATACTCGTGCTATAATTGGGGTACAAGGGGAACGACTTCCTAGTGCATGTATACAGTAATTTCTGTTCGTTTTGAGTTTGAGTTTAATATCAGTCTTATTTTTGGTACATTAAAAGTTCATTATTGGTTTCATATTTTATTAAGACTAATATATAGTTATTTTAACTTTTATTTCATTGTTAATTATAATTTCTATTAGTTTTTTTGCTATGTTCAAGACATAGCTTTGTTCTTTACTTTTGTTAAAAACTTGTTTCTTTTTAAATTTTATATCTGTTCGTTTTAATTTGATTTCTGCAGAATGAAAAATAAAAGAGACAAAAGAAAAACTAAAAGTGCCTTCAAAAAATGCTTGAGTAATTTAGGATCCTCGAAGGCCCCAATTGAATCAGCAATTAATATTGACATGTCACTAAGAGACTAGATAAAGAAAAAAAAAATATATCTATGCAAGAAAATTTCCGAATGTTCTTTTATATTTGCCTTGTAAGCAAAGGGTAAATAAATAAAATCTTTTAATATTTTTTAAAGGTTATATTTTGGGACTTTTTTACACTTAGAATTATTTAAACATTCCCTATATCACTGTATTGTCACAGTCGTTTAAATAGACTACATATTAAATTCTAAATTATTTCATCATCAGTCCAAGTAGCGCTATATTGTCTTTGAATGGTCACAATAAGCCAATTGGGGTGTAAAAAATATCTCAAATTTTGTCCTCTTTTCAAAAAATCAAAATATTTAACATTACAGTTTACAACTTTTTGTATGAAAGTTGTGGAACAATCAAAATCGCCATTAAGAGTAAGCAAACCTAACAGATTGTAGATATTTTTAAGCACTTCTAATATCAAAAAAATACTAGATTATACAGTTAATTAGAATGATGTGATTTGAAACTTAAACTACTTTAGATTAAAATTGAAATTCAAAATTGGTCATTTTCTTAAGTCAAGACTTTGATATGCAGTGTTAAAAAATGCAAAGAGAAAAAGGGCCATCCATCATTTACTTTCGATTGCTAGACATATCTTAAGCTTTTAAATGCTCATTGTTGATTTATCCCACTCTCACGTTTCTATGACCTTCCTTTATGTATAAACCAAATATATTGTGAGCACATAGCATTTTTGCTTTATCGGTGGAAAATATCGAAAGTTGAACATTTTTTGTTTTTTGCACAGAGGAAGAAATGTTTGCCCTTCACAAAAGGCAAGTTAATTTGAAGCAAATTTAGATAATAATTAAAATTCACCATCCAACTATACCACCACAACGGATAGAAGTCTAGTGCTCAAACCACACCATATTCACATCTGTAGAAAAAATTACAGTTTAAATAATGCCTAAACATTTTTCTTCGTTTTAACGTCAGATGCGTATTTCAGATGCGGAGATTTAATAGTGAAATAAATCTCCATGAAAAGCTTGTAATACTAACATGGGCGCCCATATGGGGGGGGGGGGGCGGGGGGGTTCTTCCCCCCCCCCCTGGCTGAATGATGCTGCCTTATTTTTATATTTTTGTTCTGAGATTTCTATTATATAGCATTAAAAGTAGCAATTAGACGAAATTTGCTCCCCCCCCCTGGAATTCAGCTTATGGGCGCCCATGAATACTAATAATTCTTGCCCACCAATTCTCAACTAATAATACGACGTATTTTTGTCTTCTGTCAAACCCGCATTACAGATGGTAAAACTGCTTTGAAAAACTTGGAAAAACTTTGGAAAAACTAGGAAAAGATTTCATCTTTTCTAGATTCGAAAAATTATGCCTAAGCTTTGACTCAACTTTCTATGCTTGAAAGTTGGACAACATTCTAGTTCATAAATGACTAACGCTATACCTAATTGAGTCGTGCTTAGTCTTAATTTCTTAAATTAATTTGACTATAGTGTGTCTGGGGCATAAAAGATAGAGCTGATTCTAGCATATCCAATTGATAAGCAGCTTAGTAGTAGGTGGCAATACATGCGTGAGTGGAGAATTAATTCGTTTTGTTTGTCCCTTAATTGTATAAACATTAATTTATAGACCACTAACTCCCCACGTGATCCAATTGGATCCAGGGGTCTGCAAGAGATTCAGTTAAGGTCTAAGATGGTGGTACGAAAAAGTGGGATTCATATTTCGTCACTGGGGGTCCACAAAAATGTATCTGGTTTACTTAAAGATAAAATAAATAGTAGTAGCAGTTGTAATAGTAGCAATAATTGTAGTAGTAGTAGTAGTAGTAGTACTGGTAGTAGTAATAGTAGTAGTTATAGTAGTAGTAGTAGTAGTAGTAGAAGTAGTAGCAGTAGTGTCAGGGAATTAGTAGTAGCTGTAGTAATAGCAGCAGAAGTAGTAGTAGTAGTAGTAGCAGTAGTAGTAGTAGTAGTAGTAGTACTAGTAGTAGTAGTAGTCGAATCAGTCGTAGCCTTAGCCTTAGCAACATTAGTACTAGCAGCAATAGCAATAGTAGTGGTAGTAGCAGTAGCTGTACCAGTAGTAGTAGTAGAAGTAATAGTAGTATGCAAATAAAGCTTTTAGGTAAGTCCAACCTCCCCCACAACAAGGCCTGTAAAATGTCAACTTCACACCAGTCGTTTCTAAGATATTTTCTGGTACACCCTTTGAACAACCTTCATGCAAATGGTGTATGGTAATTCAATTCAACTTCCTCCCTTATTATTACAGGAAAATTTCAACTTCATAAATTTAGCCATAGTTGTAATAGTTGTCACAGTAGTAGTATTACTAATAATAGTAATAATAGATGCAGAACTAGTAGTGGCATTAACAGTAATAGCACATGTACTACTAGCATCAGCGGTACTAACGTGTTGCCTTTTGGTCAGTTGAACATCCCCCTTCTCCATCCCTGGAAGTTTCAATTTAATGCAATTAGCCATCTCCATGGTAATGCCGATATGCCTTTTTGATAGCCTTTATATCCTTAGTTTGATTTTTTAGTTGAACTTCTCCCTCAACACTTCCTGAAATTTTCATGTTACTACTCTTAGCGTTAGTAGTAATTGGAGTAGTTGTAGCAGTAGTACCGGCTGTGGTATTAGCCTTAGTGCTGTATATATATTGCTTTTTGGTGAATTGGTCTTATTGTTAACTGTTCTCTGAAAGTCTTAACTTAATCCCCCTAATCCATTCTTGAAATACGCCCTTTTTAACAATCTGCATGCACATGCAGTAAAAGCAGTAGATACAGTACTTATAGCAGTAGTAGTGTGCACATTTCGGCTTTTGGCCCGCTGAACATCCCCCTCATGATGTCCTGGAATTTTAAGCTTTATGCGGTAAGCTGTTCCAAAATGTTACTGATACGCCTTTTTGACAATCTATATGCACATAGTATGTTCTGATTTAGTTCAACTTTTCCGTCAACATTTCCTAAATTTTGACTTAAATTTTCTTAGTCTTAGTAGAACAATCCTGTTTCCACCTCCTGGTCCGATGCCGTCGTTCCACCAGCCTGATAGCCCACAATTGTCTAGTATACTCTTAATTTGCACAGGCCAAGAATCTTTTCTTTTATCCGATAACATTTCAGTGAAAGAATTTTTTGTAAGCCGATAATGTGGCATAGCAATAATTTTTTTCCCAATAACCTACCATGCGTAATAACCGTTTTTTTCTTAAGCTAAAAACACCCAGGTCATCCTTTATAACAATGCTATTAAACTGTTTAACTAACCCTATTATTCTTTTAAAATAATGTAGGTGTATCCTCTCCATTTCCACCCCCCTTTGATGTCCCCATATCTCTGCCCCATAATGTACATTAGGTTCTGATCTACTAGCAAAAATACGCGTTTGTAGATTGATATCCTTTGCTCCCATATCCTTAATACAACTCTTTGAAAATATGCCAGTTAAACCTTTGCCTTTACTTGACATTACAGCTATGTTTCTTGTCCACTTACAATTTGAAACAAGTCTACAGCCTAGGTAACCATACTCTTTCACTACTTTATAACTCCCCTCCCGTAACTTAAATTTTCTTCAGATGTCTTTGCTTCCCATGCAAAAACCATTGCTGCTGACTTCGCTAGATTTAAAACCAGACTCTTTTCTTAAAATACTTTTCTACACTCTCTAATGCATGCTGCAAATTCTCTCTACAATTTGCCAATAAAGCTATATCATCGACGTACAAAAGTGCGGACATTTTTTTTTTTTATCAAATAATTGTAATTCACGTATTTTCCTTTCCCTTAAATAGCTTTCAATGGGATTGATATACAACGAAAATAACTTGGGTGACAAAGTACAACCTTGTTTTACCCCTAACCTGCTAAATATTTCCCTCGATGTTTTCTTACCAGCCCGCACAACAAACTTTACCGTCAAATACATTTGCAGTAAAATTCGCACAAACTGACGCAGTAATCCTAAATTAATCAAACAATGCATAAGAATTTCCGTATTTGCACTATCAAAAGTACCTTTCAAGTCCAAAGAGGCCACAAACAACTTATCCTCTTTTTTCCTGCTATATTTCCTAATTAGACTGGTTAAAATAAAAATTTGATCTATAGTACTATAATTTTCGCGAAATCCTGCTTGTATTTCGATAACTTTCTGTGATTTTTCTGGCCACTTATCTAATCTATTCCCTAACACTTTTGCGAAAAGCTTGCTTACACCATCGCCCATACTGGTCATTAAGAAATTCCTGATATCCCTTCTATCCCCTATTTTATATAACGGTATAGTGACAGATGTATTCCACTGCTCTGGCCATCGGGGGTTGCCGGTAATGGACGAAAATGTTAAAGCGATGATTTGGATGACCAATACTTTTGCCCATTTCCATAGTTGCATTGGGATTCCGTCTAAACCATTACCCTTAATTTTTTTCATGACCTTAACTATTTCATCCTCGGTGACAGATTTTAACAATTCGTAGTCCTCTTCCTTCATCTGTCTCTCTATAATTTCTTCCTCAAACATGTCCCCGCTCATTAACTCTCCATTGGATGTGTAGCTCCTGATTTCTTCTAATTCTTTATTTTCTAAATAGTCCGGCCATCTTGTTGCCTCGATAGCAGCTTTTCCTTCTTTGTATTCCCAGTTGATTCTTTAACAAGCTTCCGAAATTCTTTTGATTCATTCTTTCTAAAGACTAATCTTAGCCTTTCAGCTTTTTCAATCTCAAACTTCCTTTTTTTACCTTTATAAAATTCTTATATTCCTTTCTCTCCCTCTAGTACTTCTGATACAGTTGTTGAAAATCATCTCCTTCTTCATTTAATTTCAATACCTTCAGCACTTCCCAAAGCTCCTCCCTTTTATTTCTAAACTCCTCATCATAAAATGTCCTAATATCCTGGTTCCCTCTATTTTTGCGTAATTTCTCTCCCGTGCCGTAAACTGCCCTACCCAAAATCTCTTGCGCTGAATCAACATTTCCTTGTAGGGCTAATTCTAGACTTCTATCCAGTAAATCTTGATTACTGAATTCCGTCATTAAATCTTCAAAATCATTCTTGTCATCTTCCTCCACTCTTAGTCTATCCCTCGGATGAGATCTACTTTTACTACTATGCTCCTTAATTGTTTAGGCTGCTTCCACGACCTCTAAAGTTGCACTGATAGGAAAGAGATTGGACCCTACGACCATTAATACACCAAAATCAAAGACAGACTAGTTAAAATGTAATCAATTATGCTTGGAGAATGCCCCGACAAACAAGTAAACTCCCCCATATTCTGATCATTTCCGAATCAACCATTTAATGTCATTAAATTTTCATACCCTCAAAATTCTAACTAATTTTACCCCAGTTATTCCAACGACGGGTGTAATCCCTACTTGTCCTCTGTGGGAGAGTTGTAACAATATCTTCTAAATTAATAGTGGATATATCATCGTGAACAGAACCTAAAACCGGTAAATTTCTACACACGTCCCTGTATACGCATTAAAGTCCCTCAAAAAACAAAAATTATGATTCGAAAACTTCCTTGAAAAATTCACAGTTTTGGTTTGGAAAACTCGTGAAAATCCACCCTCCTGCCACTATAAGGCCACACAAATAAGATTTTCCTGTTGGGTACAGGGACAGAGTAGTGAACCTCAAATCATCTCACAGCACCAGAACAGACCCAACCTTTTATACCTAGCCTGTCCTTGGCAAGGCATTCAACTTAAAACGGACATATTTATTTCTTCTCGTTATGGGTTATTCGACAATTTACCATAAAATATTTTGGTTATCGCTTTTTTGCCAGAGATTTTTCTGTCATTACCGAGACTGTCATAGGACAACGTTTCATTTGCTTTTTCTGCCGGTGAACAAACTGTCAATATTTTCCGTGTCACCGGCTAAACTTTCATTGTTTTTTCTTGTCATCGGATAAACTGTCATCGTTTTTATTAGTCATATCACAAAGTTTTGTTCTCTTAATCTGCCATCATACAGATTTTTTAAATAATCCACTCAAGATTAATTCCAAAGCTGAGGCTAAAGCTGCTCCACGAGGACTTTATCTGCAGGTCTTAAGACAAACTTGACTTGCTTACAAAGTATTTTCGTTGGGGATTCACAGGCCAAAGTCTAAGGGCTCAGAGAGAGGGAAAAAAGCCATTTTTAACGGCTATTTGACAGAATATAAATTTTATAGAACAATATTCTGATTAGAAAGTATTCTTCAAGGAAAAAATCACACATGCTATCTAACAGTCCTTAAGGAATTGTATCAAGTTTGCCTAGGTAGCGCTAATTCTCCACGTTGCGTAGGAGTCTTCCTCAATGAACTTTCCAGCTTTTTTCACTTTCAACAATCGCAACAACGCAAATGGAAAAGTGTATGTTATGTAAAATCGTCACAAGAGTACATTCTCCTCAGTTTATTTTATGTTCTTATGTTTGTCTTGCGCAAAAAGAAAATTTAAATATTTCAGAATATGTGTGACCATAGAATCGTGAGATTGTATTAGGTCATTTTAAAACTGGATCCCATCCCCCCTAATGTTCGGGTGCAGTCTTAATCACAAAATACTGAACAAAGAAAAAAACGCAAAGAAAAAACTTCTTAATGCTAATTTAAATTTTTTCAGGCCTGGTGCCATGTTTAGACAGATCGATTATTCGTCAAAAATTGACGAGTCGGTGATAAAAGAGAAATAAATAATTTAGAAACAATCGGCCGTTTTTCTTCCAAAGAAAAGGTCTAGTTGCTCGTCGATTATGAAGGAATCGGTTATTTGAAGAGTAATAATTTAAAATGTCAGATCACGTTAACAGGATTACTAACTTGTTCGCCATTGTTCAAGGGTATATGCTTCTCTATGACCCAGCAGATATTCTGTACAAAAAAAGACAAAAAGAAGGGTCAGATTTAAAAAAAAATTGCTTTGAATTTCTTAAAAAGTGCTTTAGAGCCAAATCCAAAGCTATTAGCCCGAGAAAATTTGCCAAATTTAAGAAAAAGGGGAGAAACACCCCAAAAAAACAAGCAAAGAAAATCACACCATTAGATTCAATATCATAGAACCAAGGCCGTATACGGTGGCGGGGGTTAGGGTGTTTGAACCCCCCCCCTCTCCCCCCGCCAAAATTATTGTCCGACTCGTAATGAATATAAATGAATTTCTGACGCGTTTAAACTTTTTTTTTTTGTTAACCCCCCAAAACGTAGAATCCTGTATTTTTTGCCAAAAGAATGATCACAGATATGTGTTCATTTTTTTTTGCTTTTTGTTTTCCCAAGGGTGATCGTATCGATTGTTTTTGTTTTTTTCAGAAGCAAACAGCTCAAAATTTTGAGATAGGTACTTGATTCACCATAGTTGAAAAGTCCAGTAACTATGCCTTTGGAGATAACCTAACCTCCGCACTCCCTGGGGAAAGGACTGTAAGTTAGGGAATTCACCGATTATTCGCATAAAGTACCTGTTATGGGGAAATTTAGACCCACATATTTTTCTTAGGGGGGGGGGTGAATTTTCTGCAGGGGATTTTCCACGGAGAGAATATTCTATTGAGGTTAAAGATTTCTGACTAGTTTTTCAGGTGAAATTTTTCGCGGGGGGGGGGAGAGAAAGCGGTTTCCTGAAAGGATTTCAAAACAGTCAGAGACTAAATAAAAAATTAACTGGAAGTAAGGAGCAACATTAAGACATTAAATCTTTAAGTGAACAGAAATTATTCTGTATATGCTGCCCTTTTCTCAACCCTCACTCTTTACGGTAAAGTTTTGTTTTTTGTCACAATTCTTTAAAAAAAACTGCTCAAACACAAGGGCTTTTAAATTTAAATGGGAAGTATTTTTAGAAAACTTTAAAACTAGCAGAAAGGACGAGGCTTAAGGAAAAGGCAGCATATATAAAACAATTTCTGTTCGTTTAATATTTTTAATGTTGCATCTTACTTTCAGTTGAAAAAAATTTTGTTTTACTTAATGTAAAAAAAAAGCAGGTAGATATGAGCACAAGCTAATGAATGTGACATTAAACATTTCTCCGCGCCTGTAGTCTGCTAGCCCTGGTGTAAAAATAGGAGACGTGTCTGCTACAGATACAAAAAAAGCGAGTTTCTTTGTTTTTCAGAATAGGGTCCTATAAATCTCAATATTAGGAAGCTTTTTGATGACGATGGTTTTAATGGAGTACTTTTATTCCGATTTATCATGTTTGAGGAGTTCCAGGCTCTTATTCTAAAATCTAAAAAATTTTAATTTATAGTTACACATAACTGACCAGTTGAATTTAAATAATAACAATTCTGTCAAAATCAGTGTTCGTTGATAAATTTTTCTCACTTGGCTACACTTTACTAGGTTGCAGCTTTTTACACAGCCATGACTTTGCTTAAAACTAGAACTAGAAAAGATGTGAGAAGGAATATCCAAGAATGATTATAAAATGAAGCAAGAATTTTTCTGTGCAAATTCACAACTTGGTATAAATGTAAAGCTTAAATTCAGAAAAAATCTGGTTATTTTTGTTAAGACAGAATGGAGGGGGGGGAGTGAATTGTATTATAAGGCTCAATGGCGTGTTGAACTGGGAAAAGATGTGAATCCTCTGGTAGAGCAGCTTATTAATCAAAATTTCGATGAATGGTAGCAGTACTTAGCAAAGAGTTCTCCCTGTTTAGTTTTACCCCTCTGTTCAATCAAAACGTTTTGCTTGTATATTTAAGGGGATATTCCCAAGAAAACATGCAAAATTGCCATAAGGAAAGTTTAAAATTTTGTGGAAAGGGTAGCCTATATGGCTACTAGAAGAGGCAGCCAATTTGAAAAAAAATGTCAGTGATTACCTTAAAAATGTACACCATGTTGATGCACCTGAAGTCAGCAGAATTTCCTAAATCAAAAAGCTCATGGTAAAAAAATGTAAGTAATTACCTATAGATTCACTATAGACATTCGCTTTAGTTTGTTCTTATGTTGTAACATCACTGCTAGAAGTTTGTTTATAATGTGAGTTGTTATTTTTTTTTTTCTTCTTCGTGTGTTTAGTTGTCGTGGTTTTATTGTGTTATTTCTTAGAAACAATTTTGTTTTTGTTTTTTCGTTCTTTTAGTTTTTTTCCCGTTGAGAAAGGCTCCCGGAGGTTGAGCGAAAATATTCGGAAATTTTTTTAATTAAAGTTTTGTTTTGGTTTTACTTTTTGTTCACTGCTTTGTTGAAATTAAAACGCGTTTTTCTTGCTTAATTTTTCGTCAGAAAATGTAAGTAAAGAATAACTCAACCCAAAGTAACCGAAACTCTAAAAGCACGAATTAAAAAAAAATTAATACATCAAAAGAATTGGCTTCTTTTGCTGATTTCAAATATATAAAATCTAATAAGTTAAATGTTACTCATCAAAAGCTATGATCCTGAGAAACTTGCCAAATTTTATTCTGTATTTTTTTTGCTCTCCCAGGAGTACTCGTATAAAGCTAATGGTCCTGGAAGACTGGGAGAGGGCTCATCCTAACGGAAACTAAAAGTTTCAGCGCCCTTTTAAGTCACAAAAAAGATAGGAGGGCAACTTTTACCCATCCCACACCCCTCCCCCCCCCTCCGGGAAATCTTATCAAAATTATGAGATAGTCATTTTCTTCCACTTAGTTAAGCGTTCCAATAACAGCGTCTCTGAGCATGACGTGACCCCCCATAGCCCCTAGGAAAAGGGCTGTAAGCTTTGAAATTTGCCTATTGTTTACGTACAATATATTTTATTGGTAAATAAACGAATGTTTTTATGGGAGGGGGGGCAGATTTTCTGCCCCCCCTCCCATAAAATATAAATGTAAATGAATATAAATGAATTTCTGACGCGTTTAAACTTTTTTTTTTGTTAACCCCCCAAAACGTAGAATCCTGTATTTTTTGCCAAAAGAATGATCACAGATATGTGTTCATTTTTTTTTGCTTTTTGTTTTCCCAAGGGTGATCGTATCGATTGTTTTTGTTTTTTTCAGAAGCAAACAGCTCAAAATTTTGAGATAGGTACTTGATTCACCATAGTTGAAAAGTCCAGTAACTATGCCTTTGGAGATAACCTAACCTCCGCACTCCCTGGGGAAAGGACTGTAAGTTAGGGAATTCACCGATTATTCGCATAAAGTACCTGTTATGGGGAAATTTAGACCCACATATTTTTCTTAGGGGGGGGGGTGAATTTTCTGCAGGGGATTTTCCACGGAGAGAATATTCTATTGAGGTTAAAGATTTCTGACTAGTTTTTCAGGTGAAATTTTTCGCGGGGGGGGGGGGAGAGAAAGCGGTTTCCTGAAAGGATTTCAAAACAGTCAGAGACTAAATAAAAAAATTAACTGGAAGTAAGGAGCAACATTAAGACATTAAATCTTTAAGTGAACAGAAATTATTCTGTATATGCTGCCCTTTTCTCAACCCTCACTCTTTACGGTAAAGTTTTGTTTTTTGTCACAATTCTTTAAAAAAAACTGCTCAAACACAAGGGCTTTTAAATTTAAATGGGAAGTATTTTTAGAAAACTTTAAAACTAGCAGAAAGGACGAGGCTTAAGGAAAAGGCAGCATATATAAAACAATTTCTGTTCGTTTAATATTTTTAATGTTGCATCTTACTTTCAGTTGAAAAAAATTTTGTTTTACTTAATGTAAAAAAAAAAGCAGGTAGATATGAGCACAAGCTAATGAATGTGACATTAAACATTTCTCCGCGCCTGTAGTCTGCTAGCCCTGGTGTAAAAATAGGAGACGTGTCTGCTACAGATACAAAAAAAAGCGAGTTTCTTTGTTTTTCAGAATAGGGTCCTATAAATCTCAATATTAGGAAGCTTTTTGATGACGATGGTTTTAATGGAGTACTTTTATTCCGATTTATCATGTTTGAGGAGTTCCAGGCTCTTATTCTAAAATCTAAAAAATTTTAATTTATAGTTACACATAACTGACCAGTTGAATTTAAATAATAACAATTCTGTCAAAATCAGTGTTCGTTGATAAATTTTTCTCACTTGGCTACACTTTACTAGGTTGCAGCTTTTTACACAGCCATGACTTTGCTTAAAACTAGAACTAGAAAAGATGTGAGAAGGAATATCCAAGAATGATTATAAAATGAAGCAAGAATTTTTCTGTGCAAATTCACAACTTGGTATAAATGTAAAGCTTAAATTCAGAAAAAATCTGGTTATTTTTGTTAAGGCAGAATGGAGGGGGGGGGAGTGAATTGTATTATAAGGCTCAATGGCGTGTTGAACTGGGAAAAGATGTGAATCCTCTGGTAGAGCAGCTTATTAATCAAAATTTCGATGAATGGTAGCAGTACTTAGCAAAGAGTTCTCCCTGTTTAGTTTTACCCCTCTGTTCAATCAAAACGTTTTGCTTGTATATTTAAGGGGATATTCCCAAGAAAACATGCAAAATTGCCATAAGGAAAGTTTAAAATTTTGTGGAAAGGGTAGCCTATATGGCTACTAGAAGAGGCAGCCAATTTGAAAAAAAATGTCAGTGATTACCTTAAAAATGTACACCATGTTGATGCACCTGAAGTCAGCAGAATTTCCTAAATCAAAAAGCTCATGGTAAAAAAATGTAAGTAATTACCTATAGATTCACTATAGACATTCGCTTTAGTTTGTTCTTATGTTGTAACATCACTGCTAGAAGTTTGTTTATAATGTGAGTTGTTATTTTTTTTTTCTTCTTCGTGTGTTTAGTTGTCGTGGTTTTATTGTGTTATTTCTTAGAAACAATTTTGTTTTTGTTTTTTCGTTCTTTTAGTTTTTTTCCCGTTGAGAAAGGCTCCCGGAGGTTGAGCGAAAATATTCGGAAATTTTTTTAATTAAAGTTTTGTTTTGGTTTTACTTTTTGTTCACTGCTTTGTTGAAATTAAAACGCGTTTTTCTTGCTTAATTTTTCGTCAGAAAATGTAAGTAAAGAATAACTCAACCCAAAGTAACCGAAACTCTAAAAGCACGAATTAAAAAAAAATTAATACATCAAAAGAATTGGCTTCTTTTGCTGATTTCAAATATATAAAATCTAATAAGTTAAATGTTACTCATCAAAAGCTATGATCCTGAGAAACTTGCCAAATTTTATTCTGTATTTTTGTTGCTCTCCCAGGAGTACTCGTATAAAGCTAATGGTCCTGGAAGACTGGGAGAGGGCTCATCCTAACGGAAACTAAAAGTTTCAGCGCCCTTTTAAGTCACAAAAAAGATAGGAGGGCAACTTTTACCCATCCCACACCCCTCCCCCCCCCCCTCCGGGAAATCTTATCAAAATTATGAGATAGTCATTTTCTTCCACTTAGTTAAGCGTTCCAATAACAGCGTCTCTGAGCATGACGTGACCCCCCATAGCCCCTAGGAAAAGGGCTGTAAGCTTTGAAATTTGCCTATTGTTTACGTACAATATATTTTATTGGTAAATAAACGAATGTTTTTATGGGAGGGGGGGCAGATTTTCTGCGGTGGAAATATTCACTGGGAGCATTTTCAGCAGGGAGGAAATTGTCAGGGCAGAATTTTCTACAGCGGGGGAGGGAGATTTCCAGGCATGATTTAAAAAGTTATAAGAAATTGATCAAATTTTTTTTCAATAAAATTAAGAAGAAAAATTAAAACTTAAAACAAACAGAAATTATTCAGTATATGAGGGGGCTGCCCTCTCCTCAACCCCTCACTCCTTGCGCTAACGTTTGAATTTGTTCCCAATTCTTTGATCAGACAGCTGAAACAATAGAAATAAGAAGGTTTTTTTTTTAATCTCTAAACATTTTTAGCTAGCAAGGGCAGAGGAGGGGGCTGCGACCCTCAAATACAGATTAATGTATGGTCATTCTAAGTTTTAATCTTGTTCCTTACTCTTAGTTAAAACAAAGTATTTAATCAAGAAAAAGGAATAAACATAAGAAATGAAATCTGTCGAACCGGTCAGTGAAAAATCCCCTAGATATGGCGAAAAGTACCGTTACTCTCTTTTTATAATTTATGTTCTGGTTTGGAGTAACCCGGTTAAGAAGCTGATAAATTCTGAATTTCTGTAATTCAGTCTCAGTTTAAAAATGAAACTGTTAATACTCCTTTCTATTGTGGCAGTTAGCCTACCTCTGGTCCGGTAAGAGAATGTTTTAAAGAGGGAGTGAAATAAATTCAAATGTCAAATGTATTGATCCCTCAATATTTTAAGTAACAATGTATAGATGGTAAAAAGCTTGCTTTCGTGAAAAATCTCGATTATCCTAAAGCAAAACATTTACATGTCATTTAAGTTTCGTTACAGGTAATTATGATAGTAATAATTACTTATTTATTACCTACTAAACAAAATTACTGAAAAATAGTTACAAAAAGTCAAAAACAAGAATTGAAAAATCGAGCAAAATTGTAAAAATAACGGAATAAGGAAAGACAGTAAGCGAAAATAGGAAAATAAAAGGTACTACTTTTTACTACTCTTATGCCCTTTTCATGACGAAATACTACACGTTTCAAATTATTATTTCATTACATTCTGAAAATTCCTAGTTATTGGACTACCAGAATCATTTCTAGCTTCAATAGGTCGCAACAACCCCACCTCACCCCAATACTCGGGTATAGCCCTAGGCTATCTAAAGGAGCTGGTTGATTTTCTTGTCCTGGATTAGTTTGTATACTTACTTCTCATCAGCAGTTGGCTTATAATACTAAATTAAATAAAAAAAAAACAAGTTTTTTTAACTGAAAGTAAGGAGCGACATTAAAACTTAAAACGAACAGAAATTATTCCGTATATGAAAGGGGCTGTCCCCTTCTCAACGCCTCGCTCTTTACGCTAAAGTTTTTTATTGTTTAAAAAAAATAGAGTTGTGAGAAAGTCAAACTTTAGCGTAAAGAGCAAGGCGTTGAGGAGGGGACAGCCCCTTTCATATACGGAATAATTTCTGTTCGTTTTAAGTTTTAATGTCGCTCCTTACTTTCAGTTAAAAAAACTTGTTTTTTTTATTTAATTTTTGAACGTTTTTGAATAAATGCAGGTTTTGATCTTGGCTCACAGTACATGAATAATTAAAACAAAATTTTCATATTAATTTACTTTTATTTGGTTAAATGGCTTTCTCGAAACTTGTTTCATTTTATTTACGAACGTTTTTATTAGTAATAAATATGCGTAACTTACGAATTAACTTACGTAACGAACTTCTATATTCATATATTTTTAATACGTATATTAGGGGGTTCGCCCCCTAGTCAATACCTTGCTCTTTAAGCGAAAGTTCGAATTTTGTTCCAATTCTTTAAAAATGAACGCTTAATCACAACGGCCGTTAATTAGAATAAATAGCTCTTATGAAAGTACTAAAAAATTTCTGGCTTAAAGAGTGAGGTTGACTAGGGGGTGAAGCCAATCATATATGTGATATTTTCTGTTCGTTTAAAGTTTTGATGTTGCTGCTGTTGCTGTTGAAAAACTTGTTTTTTTATATTTAATTTCTGATCTTTTTTTAAATAATGCTGGGAAGTCCGGCGTCCCCTTCATAGCAATGTCCCTTCCCCCATGAAAACTTCCTTCATGGAAAGATCCTCCTACATAGCCCCCGACCCCAGGCACGTACGCAGAAATTTGTTTCGGGGGGGGGGGAATTTTTTTCGGGGGGGGCCAAATCCTTCAAACCCATTATTCTGTGAGAAAAATCAGAAAATTATGGGAAAATGAAAAAAATCGTGAGATTTCGGGGGGCTCGGGCCCAGAGGCCCCCTCCCTGCGTACGTCCCTGCCCGACCCACCCCCCTCACTCCCAGGAAAAATCTCCCCTGAAAACGTCTGTACTGTATACTTCCCAATAACCAATACTATATGTTAACATTGGGTAAAGTTCATAACTTTCAGCCCTCCTCCCGGGAACTTCGGGGGATTAAGTCATCCTAAAAGACATACTTAAAATATTTTCGAACATGCTGAACAAAATGGCTATCTCAAAATTTTGATCAGGTGACTTTGGGAAAACAATGAGCGTGGGAGGGGGCCTAGTTGCCCTCCATTTTTTTGGTCACTTAAAAAGGGCAATAGAACTTTTAATTTACATTCCAATGAGCCGTCCCACGATACTCTGGGACCACTGGGTCGATACGATCACCCCTGGGAAAAAAAAAAATAAACACGCACCCGTGATCTTTCTTCTGGCAAAAAATGCAAAATTCCACATTTTTGTAGATAGGAGCTTGAAACCTCTACAGTAGGGTTCTCTGATACGCAGAATATGATGGTGTAATTTTCATTAAGGTTCTATAGCTTTTAGAGGGTCTTTCCCCCTTTTTTCGAAAATCAGCCAAATTTTCTCAGGCGCGTAACTTTTGATGGGTAGGATTAAACTTGATGAAACTTATATATTTGAAATCAGCATTAAAGTTCAATTCTTTTGACGTATCTATTTGTATCAAAATACCGTTTTCTAGAGTTTCGGTTACCATTGAGCCGGGTCCCAATGACCAATACTATATGTTAACATTGGGTAAAGTTCATACCTTTCAGCCCTCCTCCTGGGGGCTTCGAGGGATTAAGTCATCCTAAAAGACACAGTTATAATATTTTCGACCATGCTGAACAAAATGGCTATCTCAAAATTTTGATCGGGTGACTTTGGGAAAAAAATGAGCGTGGGAGGGGGCCTAGTTGCCCTCCATTTTTTTTGTCACTTAAAAAGGGCACTAGAACTTTTAATTTCCGTTCCAATGAGCCCTCCCATGATATTCTAGGACCACTCGGTCAATACGATAACCCCTGGGAAAAAAAACAACAAAATAACAAAAAAACAAAAAAACAAATAAACACGCATCCGTGATTTTCCTTCTGGCAAAAAATGGAAAATTCCACATTTTTGTAGATAGGAGCTTGAAACCTCTACAGTAGGGTTCTCTGATACGCTGAATATGATGGTGTGATTTCATTAAGGTTCTGTAACTTTTAGGGGGTCTTTCCCCCTTTTTTCGAAAATCAGCCAAATTTTCTCAGGCGCGTAACTTTTGATAGGTAAGATTAAACTTGATGAAACTAATATATTTGAAATCAGAATTAAATTCTGATTCTTTTGATGTATCTATTGGTATCAAAATTCCGTTTTTTAGAGTTTCGGTTACCATTGAGCCGGGTCGCTCCTTACTTACAGTTCGTTACCACGAACTGTTTGATAATAGCCATTTAAAAAAAGTAAATTTTAGTATGCTGTCCAGGGCTATATCCAAACAATAGGAGGGGAGCTTTGAGGCAGGTAACCTGAAAGTAAGTGTAATAATCTAATAAAGAGGAGATTTATGAATGAAATGATGTAATTATAACGTTATTATAATGTTTTGTTCTGGAAGTGGAGGGGGATAGAGTTGACTTGTACCAATCAACATAACATAAATCACTGCTGTACAATGAGCGTGATCAGATTATTATAATCTTGAAAGAAAAATTATAAATAGAACATCTTCTGATACTTCTAGCTACTTTGCATAGGCTTAATTTGCATTATATTTATATCAAATACCTTTTCAATTTCTCAGTATTCAGGACGGCTTTCAAAAATACTCTTAAGATGGTTTTAAAATTAAGATTAAACCACTGGACATTCTAGAGTTCACTGGAGCACTCGAATTTGATTCTATCGCCACTATTCCGCTCTATTATCTAGTGTCACTGTAGGTGGTAAGCCATCATACACACTTTTTATAAAACTTGCCATACTTGTTATTGATTCGTCTGTATAGAAAATACGCAGTGTACTATAGAAAAGCCAAATATCACGAGAAAGCCTTTTCGCATTGCGGTCTGCCTTTGTTTTTCGTTTTTAGCCCAGCAATGTATTTCTTGTCAAACAGTTTGCGGTAACAAACTGTAAGTAAGGAGCGACCCAGCTCAATAGTAATTGAAACTCTATTGAACGGAATTTTGATACCAATAGATACATCAAAAGAATCAGATTTTAGTGTTGATTTCAAATATATTAGTTTCATCAAGTTTAGTCCTACCTATCAAATGTTACGCGCCTGAGAAAATTTGCCTGATTTTTGAAAAAAGGGGAAACACCCCCTAAAATTTATAGAACCTTGATGAAAATCACACCATCAGATTCCGCGTATCAGAGAACCCTACTGTAGAGGTTTCAACTCATATCTGCAAAAATGTGGAATTTTGTATTCTTTGCCAGAAGAAAATAATTTCTTAGACCACCCTGCTTTTCCATTTACGAAAAATTAAGCAAGAAAAACGGGTTTTATTCTTTATAAAGCAGTGAATACAATAAAATAAACACTTAATTAAACGAACATACTCTGAATGTTTCGGCCCCACGTCCGGGAGCCTTTCTCAACGGAAAAAAAAAGAGAAAATGAAACAAAAATTGTTCTTTTTAAAAAACTTAACTTAGATCAAAATAAAACATACTAAACACATAAAGAGAAAGAAAAAAAACAATAAAAAACAAAAGAAAAATATAAATAAATAGAAACAAAACTCACGTATTAAATAAACACTTCCATGTACTGACGTATAAACAAAATCGAATGTCTATAATGATTCAAACTCGCCTCCTCACAGTATATAAATGGAAATCTATCAAAAAATGAAGAATATATTTATACTTAAACCAAAACAATAAAGGTCAGCTAACCCCCCCTAACCCCTAATTAAATCTCGCAAGTTCATTAACCAATTTTTGAATTATAAATTGAACGGATTCGTTGGCTTGCAAGCTTAGCTGCAGTTCGTTTACTTTTCCCAGCATTTAACCCATTCTGACCTTTGTTTGCAAGGTCATCTTTCGTTTCAGAACTATTATTAAAATCAGTACTGTTTGAATATCTTACCTGTTTTTTTAATTAAACTATTATAAATTGAATTGATCCTAAAGTCCCCTTCATCTCTATTGATACTCATACCCCAATATATTATCTTTTTTATTTCTATAATTTCTCTGAAGCTTTGTAAAAGTACTACAGATGTATCTACTATTTTTGTTTGATCAAATAAAATACTGTGATGAGGAAAATTATAAACATGTTCTGCAACAGCTGACTCAAAAGTTTCCAGTGGTTTATTTTGTTTTAGAGAGCAATCTATCGCATTTTTGTGTTGCTGTAGCCTATTTTCTAAAATCTGTTGTGTTCTTCCGACATAAAATTTACCACAAGAGCATGGAATTTTGTATGCTCCCTTTTGCATATTTCTCGGTACCTTGTCTTTCCCCTTATTTAACACAGAGCTTATAGTTTGTCCTGATTTAAATGCTGTTTTTATAATATGTTTTTTTTAATTCTCTTCTTAATTTTTGTGACAATATTGGGATGCAAGGCAAAGTTATGTAATTTGTTTCTTGATTTGACCCATCTTCTTCTAATATTTCTGGTTCCATCAACTTTTTTTCCTTTTTTCAATTATTTGAGAAATCATATTCTCCGCATAGCCATTACCTACTAGAATATCCTTAATAAAAATTAGTTCATTGCTTATGTATTCTGGTGATGCTAATTTTAATACCCTATCAACTAAAGAAATAACCACACCCCTTTTTACCTGGATCGGATGATTTGATGCGAAAGACAACAACCGTTACCTGACTTTACGTGATTAAAAAGAACATTTTTTGTTTCATTTTCTCTTTTTTTCCGTTGAGAAAGGCTCCCAGACGTCGGGCCGAAATATTCGGAGTATGTTCATTTAATTAAGTGTTTATTTTATTGTATTCACTGATTTATAAAAATTAAAACCCATTTTTCTTGCTTAATTTTTTGCCAGAAGAAAGATCACGGATGCGTGTTTATTTGTTTGTTTTTTTTTGTTTTTTTTTTCCAGGGGTGATTGTATAGACCCAGTGGTCCTAGAATATGTGGGAGGGCTCATTCGAACGAAAATTAAAAGTTTTACTGCCCTTTTTAAGTGACCAAAAAAATGGAGGGCAGCTAGGCCCCCTCCCACGCTCATTTTTTCCCAAAATCGCCCGATCAAAATTTTGAGATTTCCATTTTATTCAGTATGGTCAAAAATATAATAACTATTTCTTTTAGGATGAATTAATCCCCCAAAGTCCCCGGGAGAAGGGCTGAAAGTTATGAACATTACCCAATGTTTACAAATAGTATTGGTTATTGGGAAGTATACAGACGTTTCCAGGGGGATTTTTTTGGTTGTGGGGGGGGGCGGGGGTTATGTGGGAGGATATTTCCATGGAGGAAGTTTTAATGGGGGAAGGGACATTGCTATGAAGGGGGCGCCGGATTTCCCAGCATTATTTAAAAAAAAAAATCAGAAATTAAATTAAAAAAAGCTTTTTCAACTGAAAGTAAGGAGCAACATCAAAACTTAAGACGAACAGAAATTGTTTACGTTTATGATTAGGTCCACCCCCTAGTCAATACCCGCTCTTTAAGCCAAAGATTTTTTTAGTACTTCCATAAGAGCTTTTTATTCTAATTAACGCCTTTGTGATTAAGGGGTCATTTTAAAGAATTTGAACAAAATTGGAACTTTAGCGTAAAGAGCGAGGTATTGACTTGGGGGTGAACCCCCTAATATACGTACTAAAAATATATGAATATAGAACTTCGTTACGTAAGTTAATTCGTAAGTTACGTGTATTTATCAAAGGCAACGCTGTAGCATTGCCTATAGTAAAGGCCATACGGAAACAATGTTTTATTATTTATTATTTTTTTTTCCCAGAGGCACTTCATATGGAAGGGGTCACGTAGAAACTTCAAAGGGGGCTCAATCATTGGAAATCGAGAGTTCTAGTGCGCTTTTTAATAGTCGAAAATGATTAGAGGGCAACTAGCCCCCCCCCACGCCCATCATTCCCCCAAACACATCTAATCAAAATTTTACGATAGCCATTTTGTTCAGCGTAGTTGATTTCCAGATAGAAAATATATTTTTGAGGAGGACACTCCCCCACAACCCTCAGGGCAAGGGTTTTAAGTTATGCCCTGGGGGCATATAAGGTTTTTATAGAAGGCGTTGTCGTAGAAACTTCAAAACAGGCTCATTCGATTGGAAATTAAAGGGCTAGTGCCCTTTTTAATAGTTGAATGTGATTGGAATGTAACTAGAACCCCTCCCCCCCCCACCCCCACGCCAATCATTTCCCCAAACACATCCAATCAAAATTTTGAGATAGCCATTTTGTTCAGCGTAGTTGATTTCCAGAAAAAAATATATTTTTGAGGAGGACACTCCCACACAACCCTCAGGGCAAGGGTCTTAAGTTATGCCCTGGGGCATATAAGGTTTTTATAGAAGGCGTTGTCGTAGAAACTTCAAAACAGGCTCATTCGATTGGAAATTAAAGGGCTACTGCCCTTTTTAATAGTCGAAAGTGATTGGAGTGCAACTATCCCCCCCCCCGGAGCCTATCATTTCCCCAAACACATCCAATCAAAATTTTGAGATAGCCATTTTATTCAGCGTAGTTGATTTCCACATATAAAATATGTTTTTGAGGAGGACACTCCCCCACAACCTTCAGGGCAAAGGTTTTAAGATATGACCTGGGGGAATATAAGGTTTTTATAGAAGGCGTTGTCGTAGAAACTTCAAAAAGGGCTCATTCGATTGGAAATTCAAAGGGATAGTGCCCTTTTTAATAGTCGAATGTGATTGGAGTGCAACTAGCCCCCCCCCCCACGCCCATCATTCCCCCAAACACATCCAATAAAAATTTTTAGATAGCCATTTCGTTCAGCAAAGTTGATTTCCAGATAGAAAATATATTTTTGAGGAGGACAATCCCCCAAAACCCTCAGGGCAAGAGTTTTAATTTATGCCCTGGGGGCATATAAGGTTTTTATAGAAGGCGGTGTCGTAGAAACTTCAAAAAAGACTCATTTGATTGTAAATTCAAAGGGCTAGTGCAATTTTTAATAGTCGAAAGTGATTTGAGGGCAACTAACCCCCCTCTCACGCCCACCTTTTCCCAAACACATCCAATCAAAATTTTGAGACAGCCCTTTTATTAAACGTAGTTTTAAGTGCTGGAAATTAGGTCTTTGAGGATGAAAATTCCCCCAAAGCCCTCAGGGCATGAGTTGTAATATAGGGATTCTCCGAATCCTTCCCATTATTTCTTATGGAAGGGATGCTTGTATAAACTTTGGAGAGGTCTCATTTGACTGAAAATTGAAAGTTCTTGTTCACTTTTTAAAAGTCAAAAGAGATTGGAGGGTGACTAGCCCCTCCCCCCCTCCTCCACGCCCTAAATGCATCGGATAAAAATTTTGAGATAGACATTTTGTTAAAATAGTTCAAAGTTCTGATAACAAAAAACTCCGGTGTCGACACAGCCACCAGGGCCCGGGGGTAGGGGTTGTAAGTTATCCCCTGGGGGATAACTTAGTAAAGGGGGCTTATAACTTATGGGAAGGGGTTTTGTATGGGAAGAACACATAGGAAATCTATTATAATTATCCAATTATAAGGTTAAAATACATACTCTGAGATAGATGTAAAATTGCTTTGGCACACAAAATCCTATTAAGGTCAATTCCAAACAGTCGTGATCCCTTATTGGAGCTATTTTTTCAATCCATTCATTGTTGTCAATCGCTGTCCACAAGTTATGCAAGCTGTCTATTGTTCATACATAAGGTTTTTATCAAAGAGGTAAGTAGAAAAGGGGGTACCAGCCCCGTAAGAACACCGTGCTGCCATCTACAATTTAGTCTAACGCCGACGGGATATAATTTATTCAAGGATTATCGATCAAGTCTAATGAGGTCAAGGTCAATTGATTTGTTGTTGTTCGTCCAGGTGTAATGTCTCCGGGGCGAAGTTTGCACATGCGCACTAAGGGGAAGAGATGTATTGATCTGGGACTCGAAGGGGAAGTGAATTTCCGAGAAATTGATTGCATAATCGAGGGGAATGTATTGATCGACTCGAGGGGAATTTATTTGTTGTTTCTAAGGGGAATTATTGATCCATGAAAGGGGAATTTATTTGTTGTTTCTAAGGGGAATTATTGATTCAAGAAAGGGGAATTTATTTGTTGTTTCTAAGGGGAATTATTGATTCACGAAAGGGAATTAGAAATGACATCACTTGTTTCCTAGGAATTTTGCGGGACTCTAAAGAGATAAATTAATATTCTATTTTTAAAATACGGCTTCTCAGGTCATTAGACTTAGCGATAAAATTAATATTCTATCGAAACCTTAATAGTGTAGCTAGGAACACCTATGAGATGAAGAGATAAACGCGGGAAAGGGTTTCCTAGGAATTTCAAATGTAACAGCGCAGGGATGTCAAAACAAAAGGAACACGCAGAAATTACTTTTAGGGGATTATTTGGGCGAAACCGTTTTAAGACATTTTAGAAGATGATTTAAGCGAAACCGTTTGAGGCATTTTAGAAGATGATTTTAGAAGATAATTTGAGGGTGAAACTCTGTGGTCTTTATAATACACAAGTTCCATTTGAACAATCTTCTGAGGTCCCCTACCCCAACAACCCTCCACCTCAGCCCCAAAGGGCCCCGACCCCCTACCCCAAGCCCAAAGGACCCCCCCCCCCCCCAACCCCAAAGGGCCCCCCGGGCCCCAAAGGCCCCACGGGCCGCCAAAGGTCCCCCGGCGCCCCCAAAGGCCCCCGAGCCCCCAAAGACCCCCCCACCCTGGGCCCCCAAAGGCCCCCGAGCCCCCGTTTTTTAATACTTTTTAAGTGCACTTGACACATAGAAGGGCCCCCACATTTCAAAAGGCTTTATTATATCTTTTCAGAACAAGTTCTTTACGTAATATCCCTCTTAAATCCCCTTTATAAGTTGAAGTACTCATCCTTTTCACCCATCCTTTTATGGCTTTTTGAATATCCCATCACCAAGCAATACTTTCAAAAGGCATTTTTATATCTTTTCAGAACAAAAATCAAATATTATTAATCAAATCACATGTATTTTAAATGTGTGCATCAAAGTAACAACAATCTTCTTTAATACCACCAAATGTTTACTTAACACACACAATTTTCTCTTAGAAATAATATTTTTCATCAGTGATAACACTTTTTCTGTTCGAACTAGCAAGTTTTCTACAAAAGATACCAAATTTTTTCATAGAAGTAACATTTTTTGACCGTGATAACAACTTTTCTGTCAGAAGTAGCAAGTTCTGCTTAACACTAACAAACCTTCTCATCAAAGTAACAATATTTTATCTTAATAATAACATACTTTTACTGAACACACACAAATTTCTCTTAGAAATAATATTTTTCATCAGTGATAACACTTTTTCTGTTCGAACTAGCAAGTTTTCTACCAAAGTTACCAAATTTGTTCTTAGAAGTAACATTTTTTTATTGTGATAACACTTTTTCTGTTCGAACTAGCAAGTTTTCTACCAAAGATACCAAATTTTTTCTAAGAAGTAACATTTTTTTGATTGTGATAACAACTTTTCTGCCAGAAGTAACAATTTTTGCTTAACACTAACAAACCTTCTCATCAAAGTAACGATATTTTACCTTAAAACTAACTTACTTTTAATGAACATACACAAATTTCTCTTAGAAATAATATTTTTCATCAGTGATAACACTTTTTCTGTTCGAACTACCAAGTTTTCTACCAAAGTTACCAAATTTTTTCTTAGAAGTAAAATTTTTTATTGTGATAACAACTTTTCTGTCAGAATTATCAAGTTCTGCTTAACACTAACAAACCTTCTCATCAAAGTAACAATATTTTATCTTAATAATAACATACTTTTAATGAACACACACAAATTTTTTCTTAGAAGTAACATTTTTTTATTGTGATAACACTTTTTCTGTTCGAACTAGCAAATTTTCTACCAAAGATACCAAATTTTTTCTTAGAAGTAACATTTTTTTGATTGTGATAACAAATTTTCTGTCAGAAGTAGCAAGTTCTGCTTAACACTAACAAACCTTCTCATCAAAGTAACAATATTTTACCTTAATACTAACATACTTTTAATGAACACACACAAATTTCTCTAAGAAATAATATTTTTCACCAGTGATAACACTTTTTCTGTTCGAACTAGCAAGTTTTCTACCAAAGATACCAAATTTTTTCTTAGAAGTAACATTTTTTGATTGTGATAACAACTTTTCTGTCAGAAGTAGCGAGTTTTGCTTAACACTAACAAACCTTCTCATCAAAGTAACGACATTTTACCTTAAAACTAACTTACTTTTAATGAACACACACACATTTCTCTTAGAAATAATATTTTTCATCAGTGATAACACTTTTTCTGTTCGAACTACCAAGTTTTCCACTAAAGTTACCAAATTTTTTCTTAGAAGTAACATTTTTTTATTGTGATAACACTTTTTCTGTTCGAACTAGCAAATTTTCTACCAAAGATACCAAATCTTTTCTTAGAAGTAACATTTTTTTGATTGTGATAACAACTTTTCTGTCAGAAGTAGCAAGTTTTGCTTAACACAAAGTAACGACATTTTACCTTAAAACTAACTTACTTTTAATGAACACACACACATTTCTCTTAGAAATAATATTTTTCCTCAGTGACAACACTTTTTCTGTTCGAACTAGCAAGTTTTCTACCAAAGTTACCAAATTTTTTCTTAGAAGTGACATTTTTTTTACTGTGATAACAACTTTTCTGTCAGAATTAGCAAGTTCTGCTTAACACTAACAAACCTTCTCATCAAAGTAACAATAATTTATCTTAATACTAACATACTTTTAATGAACACACACAAGTTTCTCTTAGAAATACTATTTTTCATCAGTGATAACACTTTTTCTGTTCGAACTAGCAAGTTTTCTACCAAAGAAACCAAACTTTTTCTTAGAAATAACATTTATTTTCATTGTGATAACAACTTTTCTGTCAGAATTAGCAAGTTTTGCTTAACACTAACAAACCTTCTCATCAAAGTAACAATAATTTATCTTAATACTAACATACTTTTAATGAACACACACAAGTTTCTCTTAGAAATAATATTTTTCATCAGTGATAACACTTTTTCTGTTCAAACTAGCAAGTTTTCTACCAGAGATACCAAATTTTTTCTTATAAGTAACATTTTTTTCATTGTGATAACAACTTTTCTGTCAGAACTAGCAAGTTTTGATTAACACTAACAAACCTTCTCATCAAAGTAACGACATTTTACCTTAAAACTAAGATACTATTAATGAACACACACAAATTTTTCTTAGAAATAATATTTTTCATCAGTGATAACACTTTTTCTGTTCGAACTAGCAAGTTTTCTACCAAAGATACCAAATTTTCCCCTTCAGTTCAGATTTTTCTCAAAAAGATGAAAAAATTTAAAATAATGTTCGAAATTTTTCATAGAAGATCGAAAAGTTCTCTTCTGAATTTTATCAAAGAACACAATTCAATTCTAATTTCTCCAGAGAAAATGCAAATCTTCAACTCCAGTTTTAAGTTCACCAAGACATAAAGAAATTTAAAGTTCAGTTCTAAATTTTTCCTTAGTAGATAGAAAAAATAATACCAAGGTTGTGAATATTTTGCCAGAAGATAAAAAGTTCTAAATCAATTTTAAATATTCTCAACGAAGTGAAGAAAAGTTCAACTTCTATTCTGAATTTTCTCAATGAAAAGAAATAAGTTATTGATCAATTCTATTTTTCCAAAATAATATAAAAATTTTCCACTTCAATTCAGATCTGTCTCAAAGAGATGAAAAATTTTAAATACTGTTCCAAATTTTTCACAGAAGATAAAAAAGTTCAAGTTCTCTTCTGAATTTTA
The DNA here is from genome assembly GCA_027921565.1 of Artemia sinica. Taxonomy (NCBI): domain Eukaryota; kingdom Metazoa; phylum Arthropoda; class Branchiopoda; order Anostraca; family Artemiidae; genus Artemia; species Artemia sinica. The sequence continues at coordinate 67,621,114 of CM051262.1, forward strand.
CCAAAGAACACAGTTGAATTCTAATTTCTACAGAGAAAATAAAAATCTTCCACCTCAGTTCTTTATTTCACAAAGACATAAAGAAATTTAAAGTTCTATTCTAAATTTTTCGGAGGAAGATAGAAAAAGTAATACCATAGTTGTTAATATTTTCGCGGAAGATAAAAAGTTCTAGTTCAATTTTAAATTTTCTCAATGAAGTGAAGAAAAGTTCAACTTCTCTTCTGAATTTTCTCAATGAAAAAGAATCTAGTTATTAATCAATTCTATTTTTCCAAATAATATAAAAATTTTCCACTTCGGTTCAGATTTTTCTCAAGGGAATGAAAAAATTTAAAATACTGTTCCAAATTTTTCATAGAAGACAGAAAAGTTCAATTTCTCTTCTGAATTTTACAAAAGAACACACTTCAATTCTAATTTCCTCAGAGAAAATAAAAATCTTCCATTTCAGTTCTTCATTTCTCAGAGACATAAAAAATTTAAAGTTCAGTTCTAAATTTTTCCGTAGAAGATAGAAAAATAATACTATGATTGTAATTATTTTCCATGGAGATAAAAATTTTCACTTTAATTCTAAATTTTCTTAAATTTACTTTAGACCTTTCTCAAAGAGATGAAAAAATTTAAAGTTCTGTTCCAAATTTTTCATAGAAGATAGGAAAAGTTACACTTTGATCGTGAATATTCTTCATGAAGATATGGAGCTCCACTTTAATTCTGAGTTTTATCTAAGAAGTGCAAAATGTTCAAGTTCTCTTCTGAATTTTCTTAAAGAAGAGAAAAAATTTAGCTCAATTCAGAAATTTACCAATGAAAATGAAAAAGCTTCCATTTCAGTTCTTAATTTCTCAAAGACATAAAAAATTTAAAGTTCAGTTCTAAATTTTTCCGTAGAAGATAGAAAAATAATACCAAGGTTGTGAATATTTTCCCGGAAGATAAAAAGTTTCACTTTATTTCTAATTTTTCTTAAATTCAGTTCCGATTTTTCTCAAAGAGATGAAAAAATTTAAAGCTCTGTTCCAAATTCTACATAGAAGATAGAAAAAGTTATACATTGATCGTGAAAATTAGCCATGAAGATAAGGAGCTCCACTTTAATTCTGAGTTTTCTCGAAGAAGTGCAAAATGTTCAAGTTCTCTTCTGAATTTTCTTAAAGAAGAGAAAAAAGTTAGCTCAATTCTGAATTTTACCAATGAAAATGAAAAAAGCTTCCACTTCAGTTCTTAATTTCTCAAAGACATAAAAAATTTAAAGTTCTGTTCTAAATTTTTCATAGAAGATAGAAAAGTTACACTTTGATCGTGAATATTCTTCATGAAGATAAGGAGCTCCACTTTAATTCTGAGTTTTCTCGAAGAAGTGCAAAATGCTCAACACGTTTTCCGCTTGAGCTTGTAAGTTTTCTCTCAAAGATACCAATTTTTTTCTTAGAAGTAGCAATTTTCACTATGATGATAAGTTATCTGTTAGAAATAACAAGTTTTAAGTCAAACATACCAAATTTTTCTTGGAATTAACCATTTTTTCGTTGATGATAACAATTTTTTCTGTCAGAAGTAGCAAGTTTTGCTTAAAACTAACAAATATTCGCATCGAAGTAACAACTTTTTCTTAATACTAATAAACTTTTACTTAACACTATCAAATTTCTCTTAGAAGTAACAGGTTTTTAACAAGTTTTCTTTCAAAGTTAGCTTTCACTACGTTTAAGTTAGGTTCATCTAACCTCCAAACCATAGGTTAGGTTATGCTAAGTATAAATAAATATTAATAAATAAATAGAAACATTTCTCCATGTTTAAGTGGTTTCTCTACATTTAAGTTAGGTTCATCTAACCTCCAAAACCATAGGTTAGGTTAGGTATGAATAAATATTAATAAATAAATAGAAACATTTCATCATGTTTAAGTTAGGTTAGGTTAGCTTATCATGAGCGCTCATGATAAGCTAACCTAACCTAACTTAAACATGGTACAAAGTCGACCCGGGGGGATTTTCCGGAGAGTATGGTTAGGTTAGGTTAGATTAAGTTAGGTTAGGTTAGCTTACGTACGCGCGCGTACGTAAGCTAACCTAACCTAACTTAACCTGACCTAACTTAATCTAACCTAACCTAACCATATTCTCCGGAAAATCCCCTCAGGTCGACTTTGTACCATGTTTAAGTTAGGTTATGTTAGCTTATCATGAGCGCTCATGATAAGCTAATCTAACCTAACCTGACTTAAACATGATGAAATGTTTCTATTTATTTATTAATATTTATTCATACCTAACCTAACCTATGGTTTTGGAGGTTAGATGAACCTAACTTAAATGTAGAGAAACCACTTAAACATGGAGAAATGTTTCTATTTATTTATTAATATTTATTTATAGTTAACCTAACCTAACCAATGGTTTTGAAGGTTAGATGAACCTAACTTAAACGTAGTGAAAGCTAACTTTGAAAGAAAACTTGTTAAAAACCTGTTACTTCTAAGAGAAATTTGATAGTGTTAAGTAAAAGTTTATTAGTATTAAGAAAAAGTTGTTACTTGGATGCGAAGATTTGTTAGTGTAAAGCAAAACTTGCTACTTCTGACAAAAAAATTGTTATAATCAACGAAAAAATTGTTAATTCCAAAAAAAATTTGGTATGTTTGACTTAAAACTTGTTATTTCTAACAGATAACTTGTCATCATAATGAAAATTGCTACTTCTAAGAAAAAATTGGTATCTTTGAGAGAAAACTTACAAGCTCAAGCAGAAAACGTGTTGAGCATTTTGCACTTCTTCGAGAAAACTCAGAATTAAAGTGGAGCTCCTTATCTTCATGAAGAATATTCACGATCGAAGTATAACTTTTCTATCTTCTATGAAAAATTTAGAACAGAACTTTAAATTTTCTATGTCTTTGAGAAATTAAGAACTGAAATGGAAGCTTTTTCATTTTCATTGGTAAAATTCAGAATTGAGCTAACTTTTTTCTCTTCTTAAAGAAAATTCAGAAGAGAACTTGAACATTTTGCACTTCTTCGAGAAAACTCAGAATTAAAGTGGAGCTCCTTATCTTCATGGCGAATATTCACGATCAAAGTATAACTTTTTCTATCTTCTATGAAAAATTTTGGAACAGAACTTTAAACTTTTTCATCTCTTTGAGAAAAATCGGAACTGAATTTAAGAAAATTTAGAATTAAAGTGAAATTTTTATCTTCACTGGAAAATAATCACAATCATAGTATAACTTTTCCTATCTTCTACGGAAAAATTTAGAACTGAACTTTAATTTTTTTATGTTTTTGAGAAATTAAGAACTGAAGTGGAAGCTTTTTTCATTTTCATTGGTAAAATTCAGAATTGAGCTAACTTTTTTCTCTTCTTAAAGAAAATTCAGAAGAGAACTTGAACATTTTGCACTTCTTCGAGAAAACTCAGAATTAAAGTGGAGCTCCTTATCTTCATGAAGAATATTCACAATCAGTGTATAACTTTTTCTATCTTCTATGTAGAATTTGGAACAGAACTTTAAATTTTCTCATCTCTTTGAGAAAAATCGGAACTGAATTTAAGAAAAATTAGAAATAAAGTGAAACTTTTTATCTTCCGGGAAAATATTCACAACCTTGGTATTATTTTTTTTATCTTCTACGGAAAAATTTAGAACTTAACTTTAAATTTTTTATATCTTTGAGAAATTAAGAACTGAAATGGAAGCTTTTTTCATTTTCATTGGTAAATTTCAGAATTGAGCTAACTTTTTTCTCTTCTTTAAGAAAATTCAGAAGAGAACTTGAACATTTCGAACTTCTTCGAGAAAACTCAGAATTAAAGTGGAGCTCCATATCTTCATGAAGAATATTCACGATCAAAGTATAACTTTTCCTATCTTCTATGAAAAATTTGGAACAGAACTTTAAATTTTTTCATCTCTTTGAGAAAAGTCTGAACTGAATTTAAGAAAATTTAGAATTAAAATGAAACTTTTTATCTTCATTAAAATAATCACAATCATAGTATAACTTCCTATCTTCTACGGAAAAATTTAGAACTGAACTTTAAATTTTTTATCTCTCTGAGAAATTAAGAACTGAAATGAAAGATTTTTATTTTCTCTGGTGAAATTAGAATTGAAGGGTGTTCTTTGGTAAAATTCAGAAGAGAAATTGAACTTTTTTATCTTCTGTGAAAAATTTGGAACAGTATTTTAAATTTTTTCATCTCTTTGAGACAGATCTGAATTGAAGTGGAAAATTTTTTATATTATTTTGGAAAAATATAATTGATCAATAACTTATTTCTTTTCATTGAGAAAATTCAGAATAGATGTTGAACTTTTCTTCACTTCGTTGAGAAAATTTAAAATTGAATTAGAACTTTTTATCTTCCGGGAAAATATTCACAACCTTGGTATTATTTTTTCTATCTACTACGGAGAAATTTAGAACTGAACTTTAAATTTCTATATGTCTTGGTGAACTTAAAACTGGAGTGGAAGATTTGAATTTTCTCTGGAGAAATTTGAATTGAATTGTGTTCTTTGATAAAATTCAGAAGAGATTTTTTCTATCTTATATGAAAAATTTGGAACATTTTTTTAAATTTTTTCATTTCTTTGAGAAAAATCTGAACTGAAGTGGAAAATTTGGTATCTTTGGTAGAAAACTTGCTAGTTCGAACAGAAAAAGTGTTATCACTGATGAAAAATATTATTTCTAAGAGAAATTTGTGTGTTTTCATTAGAAGTATGTTAGTTTTAAGGTAAAATGTCAATACTTTGATGAGAAGGTTTGTTATTGTTAAGCAAAACTTGCTACTTCTGACAGAAAAGTTGTTATCACAATAAAAAAATATGTTACGTCTAAGAAAAAATTTGGTATCTTTGGTAGAAAACTTGCTCATTCGAACAGGAAAAGTGTTATCACTGATGAAAAATATTATTTCTAAGAGAAATTTGTGTTTGTTCATTAAAAGTATGTTAGTATTAAGGTAAAATATTGTTACTTTGATGAGAAGGTTTGTTAGTGTTAAGCAGAACTTGCTTATTCTGACAGAAAAGTTGTTATCACAATAAAAAAATGTTACTTCTTAGAAAAAATTTGGTATCTTTGGTAGAAAACTTGCTAGTTCGAACAGAAAAAGTGTTATCACTGATGAAAAATATTATTTCTAAGAGAAATTTGTGTGTGTTCATTAAAAGTAAGTAAGTTCTAAGGTAAAATGTCGTTACTTTGTGTTAAGCAAAACTTGCTACTTCTGACAGAAAAGTTGTTATCACAGCCATAAAAATGTTAATTCTAAGAAAAAATTCGGTATCTTTGGTAGGAAACTTGCTAGTTCGAACAGAAAAAGTGTTATCACAATAAAAAAATGTTACTTCTAAGAAAAAATTTGGTAACTTTGGTAGAAAACTTGCTAGTTCGAACAGAAAAAGTGTTATCACTGATGAAAAATATTATTTCTAAGAGAAATTTGTGTGTGTTCATTAAAAGTAAGTAAGTTCTAAGGTAAAATGTCGTTACTTTGATGAGAAGGTTTGTTAGTGTTAAGCAAAACTTGCTACTTCTGACAAAAAAGTTGTTATCAAAATAAAAAAAATGTTACTTCTAAGAAAAAATTTGGTATCTTTGGTAGAAAACTTGCTAGTTCGAACAGAAAAAGTGTTATCAGTGACGAAAAATATTATTTCTAAGAGAAATTTGTGTGCGTTCAGTAAAAGTATGTTAGTATTAAGGTAAAATGTTGTTACTTTGATGAGAAGGTTTGTTAGTGTTAAGCAAAACTTGCTACTTCTGACAGAAAAGTTGTTATCACAATAAAAAAATGTTACTTCTAAGAAAAAATTTGGTAACTTTGGTAGAAAACTTGCTAGTTCGAACAGAAAAAGTGTTATCACTGATGAAAAATATTATTTCTAAAAGAAATTTGTGTGTGTTCATTAAAAGTAAGTTAGTTTTAAGGTAAAATGTCGTTACTTTGATAAGAAGGTTTGTTATTGTTAAGCAAAACTTGCTACTTCTGACAGAAAAGTTGTTATCATAATCAAAAAAATGTTACTTCTAAGAAAAAATTTGGTATCTTTGGTATAAAACTTGCTGTTTCGAACAGAAAGTGTTATCACTGGTGAAAAATATTATTTCGTAGAGAAATTTGTGTGTGTTCAGTAAAAGTATGTTAGTATTAAGGTAAAATGTTGTTACTTTGATGAGAAGGTTTGTTAGTGTTAAGCAAAACTTGCTACTTCTGACAGAAAAGTTGTTATCACGATCAAAAAAATGTTACTTCTAAGAAAAAATTTGGTATCTTTGGTAGAAAACTTGCTAGTTCGAACAGAAAAAGTGTTATCACTGATGAAAAATATTATTTCTAAAAGAAATTTGTGTGTGTTCATTAAAAGTAAGTTAGTTTTAAGGTAAAATGTCGTTACTTTGATGAGAAGGTTTGTTAGTGTTAAGCAATACTTGCTACTTCTGACAGAAAAGTTGTTATCACAGTCAAAAAATGTTACTTCTATGAAAAAATTTGGTATCTTTTGTAGAAAACTTGCTAGTTCGAACAGAAAAAGTGTTATCACTGATGAAAAATATTATTTCTAAGAGGAATTTGTGTGTGTTCAGTAAACATTTGGTGGTATTAAAGAAGATTGTTGTTACTTTGATGCACACATTTAAAATACATGTGATTTTATTAATAATATTTGATTATTGTTCTGAAAAGATATAAAAAAGCCTTTTGAAAGTATTGCTTGGTGATGGGATATTCAAAAAGCCATAAAGTAGAGTTGTGGGTGAAAAGGATGAGTAATTCAAGTTGTAAAATTGGTTTAGGAGGGACATTACGTAAAGAACTTGTCCTGAAATAATATAAAAAAGCCTTTTGAAAAGTATTGCTTGGCGTTGGGGTATTCAAAAAGCCTTAAAGTAAAGTTGTGTGGAAAACGATGAGTACTTCAACTTGTAAACGGGATTTAAGAGGGACATTACGAAAAGAACTTGTTCTGAAAAGATATAATAAAGCCTTTTGAAATGTGGGGGCCCTTCTATGTGTCAAGTGCACTTAAAAAGTATTAAAAAACGGGGGCTCGGGGGCCTTTGGGGGCCCGGGTGGGGGTCTTTGGGGGCTCGGGGGCCTTTGGGGGCGCCGGTGGACATTTGGGGGCCCGGGGGGCCTTTTGGGCCCGGGGGGCCTTTGGGGTTGGGGGGGGGTTCGTTCGGGGTTGGGGTAGGCGGTAGGGGCCCTTTGGGGCTGAGGTAGGGGGGTTGTTGGGGTAGGGGACCTCACAAGATTGTTAAAATGGAACTTGTGTATTATAACGACCACAGAGTTTCACCCTCAAATCATTTTCTAAATCATCTTCTAAAATCATCTTTTAAAATGCCTCAAACAGTTTCGCTTAAATCATCTTCTAAATTGTCTCAAAACGGTTTCGCCCAAATAATCCCCTAAAAGTAATTTCTGCGTGTTCCTTTTGTTTTGACATCCATGCGCTGTCACATTTGAAATTCCTAGGAAACCCTTTCCCGCGTTAATCTCTTCATCTCATAGGTGTTCCTAGCTACACTATTAAGGTTTCGATAGAATATTAATTTTATCGCTAAGTCTAATGACCTGAGAAGCCGTATTTTAAAAATAGAATATTAATTTATCTCTTTAGAGTCCCGCATAACTCCTAGGAAACAAGTGATGTCATTTCTAATTCCCTTTCGTGAATCAATAATTCCCCCTAGAAACAACAAATAAATTCCCCTTTCTTAAATCAATAATTCCCCTTAGAAACAACAAATAAATTCACCTTTCATGGATCAATAATTCCCCTTAGAAACAACAAATAAATTCCCCTCGAGTCGATCAATACATTCCCCTCGATAATGCAATCAATTTCTCGGAAATTCACTTCCCCTTCGAGTTCCGGGTCTATACATCTCTTCCCCTTAGTTCGCATGTGCAAACTTCGCCCCGGAGACAATACACCTGGACAAACAACAACAAATCAATTGACCTTGACCTCATTAGACTCGATCGATAATCCTTGAATAATTATGTCCCGTCAGCGTTAGACTAAATTGTAGATGGCAGCACGGTGTTCGTACGGGGCTGGTACCCCCTTTTCTACTGAAGTAATCGTATAGACTTTGAAAAAAGCCTCATTCGATTTAGATTGGAAGTTCTAGATCCGTTTTTTAAAGTCAAGAATAATTGGACAGTAACCACCCCCCCCCGTGCCATAAAAACTTGAAAGTTTTTGCTATCAAAAACGAACAAAAATTAATTAAAAAAAAACTTTCCGAAAAATAAGTTTTTCAAAGAAAAGTAAAGGCCTTTTTAAACTTAAGCTCAGGAGATACAAATACCTTTTAAAATTCAAACTCAAAACGACCAAAAATTACTATTAAAGAATAAATGAAACCCAAAACGAACAGAAATTAAATAAACAATCATAGCAAAAAACATACAACAAGTAATAATATAAATGAATAAATAGATCTTAAAGCGAGTAATGCTTGGATTGAATATGAAAATCAAGCTTAAAACGAAAACAAATATTTTGCTATTAAAGTATAAATGAAACTTAAAACGAACAGAAATTAAATAAACAATCAATGCGAACAAACATACAATATATATTAATGTAAATGAATAAATAAATCTAAAAACGAGTAAAACTTAAATTGAATATGCAAATCAAGTTTGAATCGAATAAAAATAACTACAAACAAGAGTTTGGGTATCGCCTCACTGCAGAAGCCTGAAACCTACTGCATCATTGGCGCTTTACTGAAAACAATTCTTTCATTAATTAAAATTTTAGGGAATAAATATCAGCATATGTATATTAAATTGACAATGCGCAATTTTTTTTCAGTAAACTCATTTTAATTTTTTTTCAGTAAAGTACAAATTATATTCTGGCTTTTAGAAAGCATAGGGGTTTTGAACCCTACTCACATTAATTTATGCTCGTTTTGAGTTTGACTCTAATATTTATTTTAATTTTTGTTCCTTTTGGGTTTCATTTATTTATTGATACTGATTTGGGTTAGTTGTATGCTCGGTAGATTATATGATAGTCCGGACGCCAAGTGTTGAAAGTGTGAATCATACCACGACGGAATGGGGCTGCTACGAGAATTAGCCTACCCTCCACCCCCTAAATTGACCATGCGGATTCAAAAATACCAATGGCACTTGCTTGCGAGTGGTGGAACACTCAGAAACTTGACATTTTATTATATTTTGGTGTTTCATGCAAGAAAATGCATGTTCCACAAAGTTTGAGGTGCAGTTTTCCGCTCAAAAAGAAATGCCTAGAAGCCATAGAATGTTTTCATAACAAACCAACACGATTAGTTAGAAAAAATGCAAAACCATATGAGTCTTGAACAGTCTTGGAAAGTATAAACAAAATCAAATTGAATATTAGATATATAATTATATTAATTGTTGAAAGATCCATCAGTTCAAGATTTTTTTTTCACTGTAATTTTATTTTCATTTTCAATGCTGTAAGAACTGGAAAATAATAAATTTGTAATATACGAGTAATTCGTTTTCAGTGAAGCACCAATGACGCAGAAGGCTTTAGGCTTTTACAGTTAAAGAAGGGGGCAGTATCCAAATTTCGTTTGTAGTGAAACTATATTTGTCTTGACTAATCTCTAAAAGAACTAATATATTAAACTTAATATTTGATGCAAAATGATATTAATTGCTAAAAACTCATCAGTTCAAAATTTTACTGTAATTTTAATATTTATTTTCAATATTAAGTACAAAAGAAAACATTTGTAATATAATTCGTTTTCAGTAAAGCGCCAATGACGCAAGAGGTTTTAGGCTTCTGCAGTGAGGCGATACCCAAACTCTTGTTTGTAGTTATTTTTATTCGATTCAAACTTGATTTGCATATTTAATTTAAGTTTCACTTGGAGGGTAACCAGCCCCCCCCCAACTCTTTTTTCCCAAATGTATCCGATAAAAATTTTGAGATGGCTATTTTGTTACGAAAGTTCAAAGATCATACAGCAAAAACTCCGCTGTCGACACAACCCCTAAGGGCCCGGGGGCTGGCGTTGTAAACTATATTCTGGGGGCATATATGGTTCTTATGGAAGGTATGCTCGTATAAACTTCAAAGATGGCTCATTTGATTGGAAATGGAAAGTTCTAGTTCACTTTTTAAGAGTCAAAAGAGGTTAGAGGGCACCTAGCCCCCCCCCCTCTATGCCCTTTTTTCCTCAAACCCATCCGATAAGGACCTTAAGATAGCCATTTTTTTAAATAGTTCTAAGACCATACAACAAAAACTCCGGGGTTGACACAGCCTCCGAGGGCAGGCGTTGTAAGTTATGCCCTGGGAGAATCTATGGTTCTTATGGAAGCGATACTCGTAAAAACTTCATAAAGGGGTCAGTTGATTGGAAATTGAAAGTTCTAGTTCAGTTTTTGAGAGTCAAAAGAGATTGGAGGGTAACTAGCACTCCCCCACGCCCTTTTTTCCCCAAAAGCATGCAATAAAAATTTTGAGCTAGCCATTAACTTAAAAATTGCTCAAAAGTCTGATAACGAAACTCAGGTGTCGACACAACCCCCCAGGGCCCGGAGGGAAGGCATTGTAAGCTATGTCCTGGGGCCGTATATGGTTCTTATGAAAGGGATGCTCGTATAAACTTCAGAAAGGGCTTATTTGAATGAAAATTAAAAGTTCTAGTTCATTTTTTCAGAGTAAAACAAGATCGGAGGGCAACTAGCCCCTCCTTCCCTCCACGTCTTTGGTTTTATTGGATGGATAAACCCGTCCGATAAAAATTTGAGGTGAAAATTTTGTTAAAAATTGTTCAAACATCAGTTATTAAAACATCGGGGTCGACACAACCCCCCAGGGTCCAGGGACAGGCGTTGTAGGTTATACTCTGGGGGTATATATGGTTCTTATAGAAAAGATGCTCGTATAAAATTCAGAGAGGGCTCATTTTATTTTAAACAGAAAGTTCTAGTTCACTTTTAAAGAGTCAAAAGAGACCTAAGGGCAATTAGCCCCCCCCCCTACGTCCTTTTTCCCAAACCCATCCGAAAAAAAATTTTGAGATAGCCATTTTGTTAAAAATAGATCAAACCCAGATAATAGAAACTCTGAGGTTGAAACAAACCCTTTTTCTCACTTTGATATTGTTACTGTGATACCAGTTTTGATACCTTTATGAACATTTGATTTAAAAAAAAGTTTGATTTAGAAATAAGGAATTTTTAAAAACTTGAAACTTTTTGCAATCAAAAACGAACGAAAGTTAATTAAAAAAAAAAACAAATATCTTTGAAAAGACTTCAGTATGAAAAGACAGCCAATTATCTGCGGTTAGAAGACAAGCGAAAATGAGAATCCATATATAGAATCCTTCCGCGTGACGAGTGCCAAGGTCAGGCGGCTGGTAATCGCAAAAATATTTGTATTTATTTTAACAAGAACCTAAAACCCCAGTTTCTAAACTATTGCATATTTTCACAGTGGGGGATCCAGGGGGGGGGGGCGCGCGCCCCCTAACGTCGTCTAAAGTAGTGTAATTTACTTAATCAACACAAGTTTGCGTTAATTAAACTTGCTCCAAACGCAAGTTTATTAGATCAACCTATTTTGCCCCCCCCCCTAAACAAAATCCTGGATCCGCCCTTGTATTTTCATATACTAATTGCTTTTTATTAGTTTAAATCAATGCGTTTTACCTATTTAGAATTAGAATGAATACTACATTTTTTATTTTTGCATATGTTTTTTTGTCAAATATTTCTTTTTATGAGATTCGGTTTCACCTAACAATGGTCGTTCTTCACTTCTAGCATTCTTTTAATATCTTTATTATTCAGCATTGTAACTACAAACTGTTTGATCCAAGGCTCTCTTAAATGTGAGAGTGGTTTGTATTCCCTCCTTCAAACCCCATTATTTTATATTTAAGTTTAATATCCACGTGACAATGCTTCGGGAATGATAATCATTCCTGGAAGAGTACACCCCTTCAATTTTTTATTAGCTGGGGGACTTGAAACATCAAAATAAATTATAGGGTTACCATATCCATGTCCACGGTTTTTATACGGTCCATTTTTTTTTAAGGGCTATATTCATGGTTGCAGAAGTTGCTGCATAGGGTGTATGCCCGGCGACCGAAATGTTTCTTATCTTTTGCTGTTTTAGTAACTTATGTTTTTTTGCCGCTTTGACAACCACCCCCCTCCCGGTTTGTATGGTCCTGATAAAAGACGTATCTCATGGCTAGAAACATCAAAATGAGAGCATTTTTGGAAGAAATGCAGTTAATAATTTTGAATATTTTAAAAATACAAATTTTCTCTGCAACTTCTCAAAGATAGCGCTGATAATGTACACCTCGGGACTCTTATCTATGTGATAATGTTACACATGATCGCGGGGTCAATTTTAAGAGAGGTGCGAAGTCAAACCCGTATTTAACGCTCTGCTTTGACCAAAACTCAAGTTAGACGAAGATCTTGTTGTAAGGCTTATTGTTTATTTTTAAGAAAATTAAAATCAATGAAAATTAATTTAAAAGATTAAGTTGTTATTATGAAAGTAAAGAACGGAGTTGAAGCTTAAAACAAACAAAAATTGTTGCTTCGCAGTTTATTCAATATATATCTGGAAAACCAGCTCAAATCAACTGATTTTGAAAAACTAGCGCTTTTTCAGAAACCAGCGCCAGAGTTTTTTGGATAATCAAACTTTTATACTAAAAGTTATCGAAATCAGGAATAGCGAAAGACTGTCAAGGGCATTATGAAATCGGGGCTATTTGTCTCTAACAATATGATTGGCTGACGGAAATACGTCACAGATTTAAAGCAACAAAATTAAAGCGAACTTTTTGACATGGAATTCTAAGAAAACAATCCTTATTTGGAGCTAATCTTTGCGTACAGTTTATATCCATGAGGGATTAGACTCAATAGCATATTGATTACTAATTAGTAAACGAAAATATTTAAATACTTCGTATTTTCAAGATTTTTTATTTTTTCTTTTAACTACACAAAGTTCCAGTATGAGCTGCATTGCTTCCAGATTTGAGCTCTACAAATGTGTTGCTTTAGTCTTCATTGGAAAGCCAATTACAAGGTAAAGTTTAAGTATGGACCAAATCATCATTTCTATCTTTATTTTTATCACAGATAAAAAGAGAGACTACTTTTTGAAAAATCACGTGACTCAAAACTTGCCGTCCTTTTTACTGGCTTAAATTATCACACTGAAGCTTTCTAAACCAATTGATTTTTGGTTAGGATATTTATCTCTTCAGAAATGAGGAACAACGTGATTTGACATAACGTTATACCATGGAATTTTAAGAAAGTACTCCATCCCCTTTACTTTGAAGCTGCTCTTTACTGACCGCTTATTACCATGAGCAATATTTTTCGATAGGATTTGGAGCATTCGTAAATAAATGAAAATGTTTCAATATTCTGTATTCTCTGCATATTTTAACTATCTTCTAACTTCTTAAAACTGTATGGCTCCCAAGTTTTGGACCCTGCAAATATGGTGCAAACCGATAAATAACAAGCCAAGTATATTATAAATTTCAAACCTATACCAGATCATTGGTTATGGTTATATCTTGATCACAGATAAAAAAAAAAGGATTACTCGGAAGAAATCTTGTGATTCAAACTGTTCAAACTTTTACTGGCCTAAATTTTCGCACTGGAGAACCAATCAGATGGAACTCGCCTTTTCCTTCTTTTCCCTGGCTTAGGTTTTCACACGGGAGGTTTTAAAACCAATTAGGTTTTCAAAAGAAGAGGTTAATTTTCTCTCCACAAATGAAAGAAGATGCAACACGACCACCTTACAAAATACACCACAGGTGAAAATCAAGTAAATTAAAACATACTTTTCACTACAGAATTATAAACGAAAATGATCTTCCTTTTTCTCTTTTGGTCTGCTCTTTACTTACCGTGTATTATCACGAGAATTAAATTCAATAGGATGTGGAACAACGGCGAATAAATAAAAATATTTGAGGCTCATTAATTTCATATATTCTGCCGATATTACTCTATTTTGCTCCCAAACTTGAGCTTCGAAAATGAGGTGTAATTGTGTATGTTTGAAAACCAAGTGTACACCACATTTTAAATCAGGAGCTGGTCATTATTTCTATCTTCATTTTGATGAAACACACTTCAGTTTCACCAAAAAAGTGACTAAGGATATTTCAGCTTAATATTCTGCTACATTAGTTGTAGCATATTTTCTTTGTCCTTACTAAATTGTCTCTTTTTCTTAGGCTTGTACCCCTCGATGAGCCAAATTCTGATATCAATGCTGAGGGCGAACTCTCTGATGACAGCAAGATTGAAATAAATAAAAATGAATTAAATGAAATACCCGCTAATCCAGACACGTTAGAAGAAGTTACTGATAGAGATGCTGATCCAACTGTTCCGGTTGAAGGTGATGAATCTGGAGAAGACTCCATGTTTATAGCATCAGACTCCGTAAGTGAACCTGAAGATGAGGAAGATGTAGAAGGGAGAACAAAAAGAGGTGTTAACAGAAAAGCACAACAGAAAAAGAACCAACAACGAAAGCAGCAGCAGAAACGAAGACCAAAACAGCCCGTAAGAAATCAAAAACGACCCAACAGAAACAGAAATAAGGTGGCAAAGGGATGCCCGAGAGAAGGTGATATAGAATTACCCGATGAAAACGATGTAAGTGAAATGCAAGGTGATCAGCCAGTTGAGCAAAGAACAAACGATAAAACAGATGTAGTTGAAGATGCAGAGGGTCGAAGAGCAAACAAAAGAGGCCAACCAGCTAATAGAAATCGCAAAAACAAAAGGTGCACTGCCAATAAGTTAAGCAGAAAACAACAAATAAGAAGAGCGCAAATCAAGAACAATAAATTAAACAGAAAACAACAAGTAAGAAGAGCACAAATCAAGAACAAACAGAGAAGGCAAGCCCAACTGAAGAGAGCACAAAACAAGAACAAGTTTAACAAGAAAGGAGCTAGACCAAGGGAAGGGGATATACCTGTAGAAGATGTACCAGCCCAAGCAGCTTAACTTCATAAACCTTGCAAAAGGGTTGGAAGTAAATAAACCTACTTTTCTTGCACAACGGTACAATTATCACATTTTGTTACGTATTTAATATTATTAAATTATCGACTTTTTATATTATTTGTTCAAGTTTAGTGTGAAACTAGTTGATGATCAAAAGGTGTTAGATTTATGTTGCAAGACGCACTGTGAACGTCTTGCGGCTGAAGACGGCGATCTTTTGCTAAGTATCATAATTGGAATGTAGTCAATTTTACTTCTTCATCCTTAAAGTAGGCGTTTCCCTCTATAGTTCTCTATTTACATCGGGTTAATTTTTTTTTCTGTTTTAATTTTGAATTACCCAACAAATAACATCTAATAATCTCTAGAATTAATTTAAAGCACAAACTACCATCCGGGAAGTTATAACGTATAGACTTCGAGATGAGACTTTGTGTTGGACTATTCAAGAATAGTTGAATATGAATTTGGAGAATTTAGAATTTGACAATGTAGACGGTAGATGAAGATATTTTTGGAAAACGGTTTTTGAAGTAGATCAGCATCACAACAGAAAGATAATCTAATAGTCTTAATAAACAGATAATAATAATAGACAGATAAAGACAACCTTATAATCTCTAGAGTTAATTTAAAGCAGAAACTACCTTCCGAGAAAGCTATAACATGTAGACTTCAGGATGAGGTTTTGTGAGGAACTATCAAAGAATAGTTTGATATGAATCTGGAAAATTTGGAATTTCGCAACGGAGATGGTGGACAGAGTTATTTTAGGAAAATAGTTTGCAAAGTATCAAAAGATGTCTTAAGGGAAGAGAGCTGGAAACATAGCGGGTAATTTTAGAGAAAACAGTATAAAATTGGTAGGTAAAAGAGAGAAGGGCTTGTAAATAAGGCTTCTGAGTGATTGATCTTACGAGAATAAGAGGAAAGTAACATAGGTAGAGAAGACATTGAAGTATGGATTAAGGAGATATGAAAAGGAGGGGACAAAGATAAAATTACCAAGGATGTAGAAGATGAGGCTAGATGGCATAACAATTGATATGGTACTGACATGTTAAGAAATTGAGGGAGGGGCTAGAGACACTGACAAAAGGACCAGAAAAATAGGCTAAGGTGTAGACCTAGATAAGATTGGTTTTAATGCTTTGCGTTTTGCTGGAAGACTTTTCCAACAGTACCTTGTTGATACCGCTATTCGTGTTGAGCGTGATAGTATTGATTGGATAAAATTTAACCAGAAAACTATTTTGGGTGAAAACTACGTAGGTGTGACACGACTTCTTAAAGACTTAGCCTCGGAAAAGGATGCATTCGTTGGTGAAAAAGTTATACTACCCTCATCATTCGTCGGATAAACACGCTACTTTGCTGAGCATTTTGAGGACGGCTTGGCTACTGTTCGTCGCCTTGGACCCCAACATTTCTTTATAACTTTGTCTTGCAATCCTGATTGGCCTGAATTTAAAGAAGCAAAAAGTATTAAAGTTGATGATAGCTCTGTTATAAAAAAAAGTCCCCTCAAGATCGTCTCGATACCATTACTCGAATCGCTAAACTGAAATTTGACGATATAAGCAATGATATTGATAAGGATCATATATTTGGAAAGGTGGCAGCATATGCGTATACGATGGAATTTCTAAATTGTGGACTACCACATATGCATTTGCTATTGATCATGAGTTCTCAGGATCAAATCCTTAATCCAGTCGAAATTAATGATCTTATTTCAGCTGAAATTCTAAATTCCAACGATCACTTATTAAGAGAATTAGTCTTAAAGTGGAAGATTCATAATCCCTGTGGGAATTTAAATCCAGATGCGATTTGAATGATTAATAAAAATGGAAAACTCCAATGCCGCTCTGTTTTTCCAAAGCAGTACAATTCAGTCACATCTCTAGCGGATGTTGAAAAACCAAAGTACCGACGTCATTGTGATCCCAAATTAGACAAAATGAATAAAGAGGAATTTTCACATGACCGTGCTGTTTATCGAAAAGATTCTAACAATTGTCAAATTACTCGTAATAATTCTCATGTCGCATATACAATCCTTGTATGCTTAAAAAGTTCCAATGTCGCATAAATGTCGAATATATAGGAAATATAGGTCCGGTAAAGTATCTATATAAATAAATCTATAAGGGACGTGATTGTGCTTCAATAAAGATTTTCGAAAATAAATTGTGCAAGGTTTACAATGAAGCAGAAACCTATGCAGAAGGACGCTGCATTACACACACTGAAGCAAGCTGGCGACTATTTAGTTACGATATCCAGAAAAAGAGCCACGTGGTTCAGCGTTTAAATGTTCATTTGCCAGGACGTTATCTAATGCAAAATATCAGCCAAGCCCAAGAAGATTCGGTAGATATTGGACTCCAAGGCTCAATGTTGGAAGCATATATTCGACACAACAAGGCGTTAAAACAAATGAAAAAGAAGGAATTTCTCTATAATTGGAAATGCCTTAACACTATAAATGGAATAACAATACCAGTACATGGGAACAAAGAATTCGTCGATTACCTGTCATTGGACGAATTCACAACGTAAATTTTCCAGCTTTTCCCGAGTGCTTCTATTTACGATTACTTTTGTATCAATTGAAGAAGGCAAAAAGTTATGAAGATCTTAAACAGTTGATAACGTTGTATATTCTACATACAAAACAGCAAGCCTGGCTTATGGCCTTGAATTTGACGATAGACAGTGGTCGACGCCCTAGAAGAATCGGCACTGTCCAAATTGCCCTCTGTAATGCGAATACTGTTCACACAGACTCTTGTTTTTGGTAATCCTTCAGATCCAAAAACTTTTTGGGAAAGATTCAAAAATCAGTTGGCAAAGGATTTCATTTTGCTTGCAAGACGAAATAATTTATCTAAAGAACTTGCAGTAAAGCGTGCTGATCGTATTATTGCATCGAAGTTAGATGCGATAACAATAGAAGGTCGAGATTTTAGTTTTTGGGTTAAAAGATACGGCATGGACAACATTCACACCTATGAAAATAACCAAAGCTTGGAATTTCCTAATTCTAGGGAGTCAGCTGTTACTGGAGATAGTATGTATCGGCTTTTGCAAGGAAAACAGCTTGAAATTTTTTAACTATATTTTACTAGCTGTTAATGATCCTAATTATTTTCTGAAAAGATGTTTTTTCAAAGACGGGCCAGGTAGTACCGGTAAAACATTTGTTTATAAGACCTTGTATCACAATCTGTGCGGAAAAAATTAAGTATAATGTATGGCTTATACAGAAATAGCAGCAACTTTATTGCCATGTGGATTAACAGCACACAAGACCTTCGGTTTGAAAGTTCCACTTTCCTCAGGTTCTGTTTCCTGTATAAGACCTGATTCAAGCAGAGGTTTAGAATTAGCTCAACTAGATGTTTTCGTACTTGACAAAGCACCCATGATTCCCAAGTATGGCCTACAAAATATGGATCAGTTGTTGCGGTCCATTGCAAATACAAACCTACCATTTGGTGGAAAAATTTTTGTTGCTGGAGGTGATTTCCAACAGTGTTTACCCGTTCAACCTCGAAGCAACGGCAGTAAAACCCCCGATTTATCAATAAAAAAAAGTCCCTTTGGAAGAATTTCAACATGTTTCCTTTGAGAAAAATATGCGGGTTGATCCTGGAAATAGGAATATATTATTGCGACATAATTTTATACAAAGCTTTTGATGAAGCTATTTGCTTAGGTTTGTTACTTCAACTAACCCATGGGTCATTTTTCAATACTTTATATTTGTATATGCGTTCATTTTTTAAAATAATATCATAAATAGGATCAATGTTTATATTGCCAGTATCTTTATTGACTGATAAAACTGCAATTTTTTTTTTATTTCTAATGCTTCAAGAGCCCATTGTGAGAAACTTTATCATTGGAAATGGATGTTGTCTCCTCGAACTGCACAAAATGGTCCGAATTAAAAAATGTATGTTCTGCTAAAGCTGAAGTGTAACGTTCTGGTGGTTTTGTAAATTTTCGAGCACTAACTATTGAATTCCGATGCTCAATAAAACGTTCCATAAATTGCTGGTGTGTTCGACCGACGTAAAATTTTTCGCAAGAGCAGGGAATGCTATACACCACTTGCCAAACTGTTACGTGTTATATCTTTTTCAGAATTTAGAAAGCTACTCAATGGTCTGACTGATTCAAGACAAGTTGATACATTATGTTTCAATAAAGTCCGTTTATTTTTCTCCCCTAGATTTGGTATATCAGGCAAAGAAACGTATCTGTTTGAAATTGTAGGGTCCAAGAAATGAGAACCAACGTTTTTCTTACCTTTTTCATGCTTAATCTGCCTTTTCATTATTACGTTCTTTAAAAATTTTACAGGATATTTCATTTACTAATTTTGCAGAATTTAAAAATTTACTCAATAGTCTGATTGATTTAAGACAATGTGATATAATATGTTTCAATAAAAATCCGTTTAATTTTCTCCCCAAGAATTGGTACGTAAGGCAATGAAACGTATCTATTGGAAATTGGCGGGTTCAAGAGTTGAGAACCTTCGTTTTTATAACCATTTTCATGCTTAATCTGCCTTTTCTTTATTATTTCATTTACAAATTTTACAGGATACCCGTTGCAAAATAAAATATCTACTACTTGTACTTGTACTTGTACTTACTTGTACTTGGATCAGGACACAAGCTATGTAGCTCTCCCTGGCGACAGGATCTGGCAGACTGTTGATTTACACAGGTTACGGTCTTGGACTATTGGGGCGATAATTTCAAGCCATGAAGGGTCCCATCTGCGACCATGTCTCCGGAATCTGCCAATTGGCTCGAGGTCAGATTTGACTGTGTTAAGCCAAGTCTTGACTTGTCCTCCATGTCGTTTCCTCCAATCAGGTGCTGGGTTGCAGCGTAAGCTTTGATTTGTGAAAGTCTCGGCTGGTCTTCGGCAAACATGGCCGAACCAGGACAGGCGGCGGCGTCGAATGATAGACGTAATGTCATACGTCTGGTCACATCGTTGGCGGATGATCGTATTTGGGATTCGGTTGCTGACTCGTAACCTCAATATGCTCCTCCGGCATCTGAGTTCAAAAGTGTTGAGGGCGTGTGCCTCGGTGACTCTTAAGTACCACGTCTCACAGCCTTACAGTAAGACTGATCGGACTAGGGCATCGTAAATAAGAATTTTTGTGTTCCGGTGGACTTCCTTCCTTTTCCATAGCGACTTTCACGGTTATGCAAAGACAGCGGTAGTTGATGAAATGCGGCATTGGATTTCTTCGCTACATCCGCCGTTAATGTTAATGTATGATCCCAGATACTTGAATCTATTGACTACTTCAATCTGTTTATGGTTAAGGGTTACAGGGGTAGAGTTTATATCTGAGCATTAGACTCAGAAGCCTATTTTCTGGGCCTCGTCAAAGGATTTTCCAAGAAGAGCGACATCATCAGCATAATCCAGGTCGGTGGTACTGAAATCAGGGCTAACCTCAACTCCTCCGAAGTCTAGCATTGCTTTTTTCATTACCCAATCGACGACAAAATTGAATAGTTCGGGAGAGAGTACACACCCTTGCCTCACACCGAAGTCGATATCGAATAGCGGAGAAAGTTCTCCGTTCACCTTGATGCAAGGTCGTGTGTGTTGATAGTAAGCCTGAATGAGTCGTAGGATTTTAGGTGGGACACACTCCTCTTCCATTGCCATCCAAATTATCCCTCCAAATAAAATATTCAAATAAAATATCCCTCAAATACAATAATTCGCTATTAATATATTCTGGGGGATATTCCAAGGAATATACTTCGGAGTCTGAAGACGTTAAACATATTGGTATTTGATAACCAACTGAAAAATTTTGATATTATTTAATAATGTCCGCCCAACATTTTGATGTTGTTCGTTAGAACAAAATGTTGGGAGTTACTATCTTTATTTCATAAGTCGGCCATTGCTTTGTTTATTTTTTTTCAATTACTCTGTTTTTTCATTTTTATATATTTTTCCTTTACTTTCCATATATTTTTTTTTCACCTTTCAAAAAATGTTTGTCTCTAAACTTTGCTAACCTTCAGAAACCAGACAGAGAGCGTTGAAATATTGACCGTTTTTTCTGCCTTAGCAAAAGTATCGTGTTTATAAAACTATATCGTTTCATGAAATGTATATGAAATGTAACCAAACAAACAAAAAAATATTTTCAACTAAAAGTAAGGACTGTCCCCTCCTCAACCCCTCGCTCATTAAGCTAAAGTTTTTAAATGTTTTGAGAAACCTCCTTTTTCAAATACAATGGTCCTTGTGTTTAAGAAAATGTCACCAAAAGAATCATTTTTGTTCAAAGAGGTTTAAAAGCTGCCTCTTACTTTCAGTTGATAAAGCTAGTTTTGTAAGTTTAATTTCTGATTATTTTACAAATCATTCCCAGGCCTAAGCAAGAAATAATGTCTATTACTGGCTCATTAAAAACCTGGCTTATTGCTGTTACAGTGTAATATCAATAATTGGAAATTAACTAGCACGCCCAACTTTTTAATTTTTCTGCTTAATACTTAAAATGTTGGACTGCAGTTTAAATTTTCAAAAAACTTCAAATATTCTTTAAAAATCTGCTATGAATAGTGTTTTACTTCAATAAGTCTTTATTAGTAATTAATTAAAAAAAACTTTCCGAAAAATAAGTTTTTCAAAGAAAAGTAAAGGCCATTTTAAACTTAAGCTCAGGAGATACAAATACCTGTTAAAATTCAAACTCAAAACGACCAGAAATTACTATTAAAGAATAAATGAAACCCAAAACGAACAGAAATTAAATAAACAATCATAGCAAAAAACATGCAACAAGTAATAATATAAATGAATAAATAGATCTTAAAGCGAGTAATGCTTCGATTGAATATGAAAATCAAGCTTAAAACGAAAACAAATATTTTGCTATTAAAGTATAAATGAAACTTAAAACGAACAGAAATTAAATGAACAATCAATGCGAAGAAACATACAATATATATTAATGTAAATGAATAAATAAATCTTAAAACAAGTGAAACTTAAATTGAATAGGCAAATCAAGTTTGAATCGAATAAAAATAACTACAAACAAGAGTTTGGGTATCGTCTCACTGCAGAAGCCTAAAACCTACTGCGTCATTGGCGCTTTACTGAAAACAATTCTTTGAAATATTTTCACTTTTGTAACCTTAAGAAATCAAAAATTGATCGAGATTTTAGGGAATAAATATCAGCATATGTATATTAAATTGACAATACACATTTTTTTTCAGTAAACTCATTTGAATTTTTTTTCAGTAAAGTACAAATTATATTCTGGCTTTTAGAAAGCATAGGGGTTTTGAACCCTACTCACATTAATTTATGCTCGTTTTGAGTTTGACTCTAATATTTATTTTAATTTTTGTTCGTTTTGGGTTTCATTTATTTATTGATACTGATTTGGGGTAGTTGTATGCTTGGTATATTATATGATAGTCCGGACGCCAGGTGTTGAAAATGTGAACGATACCACAACGAAATGGGGCTGCTACGAGAATTAGCCTACCCTCCACCCCTAAATTGACCATGCGGAATCAAAAATACCAATGGCATTTGCTTGCGAGTAGTGGAACACTCTGAAACTTGATATTTTATTATATTTTGGTGTTTCATGCAAGAAAATGCATGTTCCACAAAGTTTGAGGTGCAGTTTTCCGCTCCAATAGAAATGCGTAGAAGCCATAGAATGTTTTCATAACAAAACTATATGAGTCTTGAACAGTCTTGGAAAGTATAAACAAAATCAAATTGAATGTTAGATATATAATGATATTAATTTTTGAAAGATCCATCAGTTCAAGATTTTTTTTCACTGTAATTTTTATTTTCATTTTCATTGCTGTAAAAACTGGAAAATAATAAATTGGTAATATACGAGTAATTCATTTTCAGTGAAGCACCAATGACGCAGAAGGCTTTAGGTTTTTACAGTTAAAGAAGGGGGCAGTATCCAAATTTTGTTTGTAGTGAAACTATATTTGTCTTGACCAATCTTGAAAAGAACTAATAAATTAAACTGAATATTTGATCCATAATGATATTAATTGCTAAAAGCTCATCAGTTCAAAATTTTACTGTAATTTTAATATTTATTTTCAATATTAAGTACAAAAGAAAACATTTGTAATATAATTCGTTTTCAGTAAAGCGCAAATGACGCAGTAGGTTTTGGGTTTCTGCAGTGAGACGATACCCAACTCTTGTTTGTAGTTATTTTTATTCGATTCAAACTTGATTTGCATATTCAATTTAAGTTTCACTTGTTTTAAGATTTATTTATTCATTTACATTAATATACATTGTATGTTTGTTCGAGTTGATTGTTTATTTAATTTCTGTTCGTTTTAAGTTTCATTTATACTTTAATAAAAAAATATTTGTTTTCGTTTTAAGCTTGATTTTCATATTCAATCGAAGCATTACTCGCTTTAAGATCTATTTATTCATTTATATTATTACTTGTTGTATATTTTTTGCTATGATTGTTTATTTAATTTCTGTTCGTTTTGGGTTTGAATTTTAACAGGTATTTGTATCTCCTGAGCTTAAGTTTAAAATGGCCTTTACTTTTCTTTGAAAAACTATTTTTCGGAAAGTTTTTTAATTAATTTTTGTTCGTTTTTGATTGCAAAAAGTTTCAAGTTCTTATGGTATGGGGGGGGTGCTTTCTTTCCGATTATTCTTGACTTTAAAAAACGGATCTAGAACTTTCAATTTAAATCGAATGAGGCTTTTTTCAAAGTCTATACGATTACCTCTTTGATAAAAACCTTATATATGAACAATAGACAGCTTGCATAACTTGTGGACAGCGATTGACAACAATGAATGGATTGAAAAAATAGCTCCAATAAGGGGGTTTAGACCATTTCACTTGCTGACACAAAGGGATCACGACTGTTGGAATTGACCTTAATAGGAATTTATGTGCCAAAACAATTTTGCATCTATCACAGACTATGTATTTTAACCTTATAATTGGATAATTATAATAGATTTCCTATGTGTTCTTCCCATATAAAAACCCTTTCCCATAAGTTATAAACCCCCCTTAATAAGTTATGCCCCAGGGCATAACTTACAACGCCTACCCTTGGGCCCTGGTGGGCTGTGTCGACACCGGAGTTTTTTGTTATCAGAACTTTGAACTATTTCAACAAAATGTCTATCTCAAAATTTTTATCTGATGCATTTAGGGCGTGGAGGAGGGAGAGGGGCTAGTTGCCCTTCAATCTCTTTTGACTCTTAAAAAGTGAACAAGAACTTTCAATTTTCAATCAAATGAGCCCTCTCTAAAGTTTATATGAGCATCCCTTCCATAAGAAATAATATGAAGGATTCGGAGAATCCTTAAATTACAACCCTTGCCCTGAGGGCTTTGGAAGAGTTGTAATCCTCAAAGACCTAATTTTCAGATCTTGAAACTACGTTTAATAAAATGGCTGTCTTAAAATTTTGATTGGATGTGTTTGGGGAAAATGTGGGCGTAAGAGGGGGGTTAGTTGCCCTCAAATCACTTTCGACTATTACAAAGGGCACTAGCCCTGGAATTTCCAATCGAATGAGCCTTTTTTGAAGTTTCTACGACACCACCTTCTATAAAAACCTTATATGCGCCCAGGGCATAACGTAAAACCCTTGCCCGAGGGTTGTGGGGGAATGTCCTCCTCAAAAACATATTTTCTATTTGGAAATCACCTACACTGAACAAAATGGATATCTCAAAAGTTTGATTGGATGTGTTTGGGGAAATGATGGGCGTGGGGGGGGGCTAGTTGCCCTCCAATCACTTTCGACTATTAAAAAGGGCACTAGCCCTTTAATGTCCATTAAAGAACACAATGAACAAAATGGCTATCTCAAAAGTTTGATTGGATGTGTTTGTGGAAATGATGGGCGTGGGGGGGGGACTAGTTGCCCTCCAATCACTTTCGGCTATTAAAAAGGGCACTAGCCCTTTAATTTCCAATCGAATGAGCCTGTTTTGAAGTTTCTACGACAATGAACAAAATGGCTATCTCAAAAGTTTGATTGGATGTATTTGGGGAAATGATGGGCGTGGGGGGGGGGGGCTAGTTGCCCTCCAATCACTTTCGACTATTAAAAAGAGCACTAGCCCTTTAATTTCCAATCGAATGAGCCTGTTTTGAAGTTTCTACGACAGCGCCTTCTATAAAAACCTTATATGCCCCTAGGGCATAACTTAAAACCCTTGCCCTGAGGGTTGTGGGGGAGTGTTATCCTCAAAAATATATTTTCAATCTGGAAATCCACTACGCTGAACGAAAATAGCTATCTCAAAATTTTGATTGGATGTGTTTGGGGGAATGAGGGGCGTAGGCGGGGGGGGGGCTAGTTGCCCTCCAATCACTTTTGACTATTAAAAAGGGCACTATACCTTTGAATTTCAAATCGAATGAGCGTTTTTTGAAGTTTCTATGACAACGCCTTCTATAAAAACCTTATATGCCCCCAGGGCATAACTTAAAACCCTTGGCCTGAGGGTTGTGGGGGATTGTCCCCCTCAAAAACATGTTTTCTAAATTAACTACGCTGAACAAAATGGCTATCTCAAAATTTTGATTGGATGTGTTTGGGGAATGATGGGCGTGGGGGGGGGCTAGTTGCCCTCCAATCACTTTCGACTATTAAAAAGGGCACTATCCCTGTGAATTTCCAATCGAATGAGCCTGTTTTGAAGTTTCTACAACAACACCTTCTATAAAAACCTTATATGCCCCCAGGTCATAACTTAAAACCCTTGCCTTGAGGCTTGTGGAGGAGTATTCTCCTCAAAAATATATTTTCTATCTGGAAATCAACTACGCTGAACAAAATGGCTATCTCAAAATTTTGATTGGATGTGTTTGGGGGAATGATGGGCGTGGGGAGGGGGGGCTAGTTGCCCTCCAATCATTTTCGACTATTAAAAAGGGCACTAACCCTTTAATTTCCAATCGAATGAGCCTGTTTTGAAGTTTCTACGACAACGCCTTCTATAGAAACCTTATATGCCCCCAGGGCATAACTTAAAACCCTTGCCCTGAGGGTTTTGGGGGAGTCTCCTCCTCAAAAATATATTTTCTATCTGGAAATCAACTACGCTGGACAAAATGGTTATCTGAAAATTTAGATTGGATGTGTTTGGGGAAGTGATGGGCGTGGGGGGGGGCTATTTACACTCCAATCACTTTTGACTATTAAAAAGGGCACTAGCTCTTTAATTTCCAATCGAATGAGCCTGTTTTGAAGTTTCTACGACAACGCCTTCTATAAAAAACCTTATATGCCCCCAGGGAATAACTTAAAACCTTGGCATGAGGGTTGGGGGGGAGTATCCTCCTCAAAAATATATTTTCTATCTGGAAATCAATTACGCTGAACAAAATAGCTATCTCAAAATTTTGATTGGATGTGTTTGGGGGAATGATGGGCGTGGGGGGGGGGGGGGGCTAGTTGCCCTCCAATCGTTTTTGAATATTAAAAAGGGCACTAGAACTCTCGATTTCCAATGAAATGAGCCCTTTTTGAAGCTTCTACGACGACCCCTTCCATATGAAGTGCCTTTTATAATAAATAATAAAACATTGGAGCCGTATGGCCTTAATGATGGGCGTGGGAGGGGGGCTAGTTGCCCTCCAATTATTTTTGACTATTAAAAAGGGCACTAGCCTTTTAAATTTCCAATTGAATGAGCCTGTTTGGAAATTTCTACGACAAGGCCGTCTATAAAAACCTTATATATTTCCCCAGGGCATAACTTAAAACCCCTGCCCTGAGGGTTGTGGGGGAGTGTCCTCCTCAAAAATATATTTTCTATCTGAAAATCAACTACGCTGAACAAAATGGCTATCTGAAAATTTTGATTGGATGTGTTTGGGGGAATGATGGGCCTGGGGGGGGCGCTAGTTGCCCTCCAATCATTTTCGACTATTAAAAAGGGCACTAGCCCTTTGAATTTCCAATCGAATGAGCCTGTTTTGAAGTTTCTACGGCAACGCCTTCTATAAAAACCTTATATGCCCCCAGGGCATATCTTAAAACCCTTGCCCTGAGGGTTGTGGGGGAGTGTCCTCCTCATAAATAGATTTTCTACCTGAAAATCAACTACGCTGAATAAAATGTCTATCTGAAAATTTTGATTGAATTTGTTTGGGGAAATTATGGGCGTGGGGGGAGGGAGGGGGCTAGTTACACTCCAATCACTGTCGACTATTAAAAAGGGCACTAGCTCTTTAATTTCGAATCGAATGAGCCTGTTTTGAAGTTTCTATGACAACGCCTTCTATAAAAACCTTATATGCCCCCAGGGCATAAATTAAAACCCTTGCCCTGAGGGTTGTGGGGGAGTATCCTCCTCAAAAATATATTTTCTAATTTTGATTGGATGTGTTTGGGGGAATGATGGGCGTGGAGGGGGGCTAGTTGCCCTTCAATCATTTTTGACTATTAAAAAGGGCACTAGAACTCTCGATCTCCAATCGAATGAGCCTATTTTGAAGTTTCTACGACAACACCTTCTATAAAAACCTTATATGCCCCCAGGGCATAACTTAAAACCCTTGCCCTGAGGGTTGTGGGGGAGTGTCCTCCTCAAAAACATATTTTCTATCTGGAAATCAACTACGCTGAAAAAAATGGCTATCTGAAAATTTTGATTGGATGAGTTTGGGTAAATGATGGGCGTGGGGGGGGGGGGGGAGGGGGGCTAGTTACACTCCAATCACTTTAGACTATTAAAAAGGGCACTAGCTCTTTAATTTTTAATCGAATGAGCCAGTTTTGAAGTTTCTCTGACAACACCTTCTATAAAAACCTTATAAGCCCCCAGGGCATAACTTAAAACCCTTGCCCTGAGGGTTGTGGGGGTGTATCCTCCTCAAAAATATATTTTCTATCTGGAAATCAACTACACTGAACAAAATGGCTATCTCAAAATTTTGATTGGATGTGTTTGGGAGAATGATGGGCGTGGGGGGGGGCTAGTTGCCTTCCAATCATTTCCGACTATTGAAAAGGGCACTAGCCCTTTAATTTCCAATCGAATGAGCCTGTTTTGAAGTTTCTACGACAACGCCTTCTATAAAAACCTTATATGCCCCCAGGGTATAACTTAAAACCCTTGCCCTGAGGGTTGTGGGGGAGTATCCTCCTCAAAAATATATTTTCTATCTGGAAATCAACTACGCTGAACAAAATGACTATCTGAAAATTTTGATTGGATGTGTTTGGGGAAATGATGGGCGTGGGGGGGGGAGGGAGGCTAGTTACACTCCAATCACTTTCGACTATTAAAAAGGGCACTAGCTCTTTAATTTCTAATCGAATGAGACTGTTTTGAAGTTTCTACGACAACACCTTGTATAAAAACCTTATATGCCCCGAGGGCAAAAACTTAAAACCCTTGCCCTGAGGGTTGTGAGGGAGCATCTTCCTCAAAAATATATTTTCTATCTGGAAATCAACTACGCTGAACAAAATGGCTATCTCAAAATTTTGATTGGATGTGTTTGGGGGAATTATGGGCGTGGGGGGGGGCTAGTTGCCCTCCAATCATTTTCGAAAAAAAGGGCACTAGAACTCTCGATTTTAAATCGAACGAGCCCCCTTTGAAGCTTCTACGACGACCCCTTCCATATGAAGTACCTCTGGGAAAAAATAATAAATAATAATAAAACATTGGAGCCGTATGGCCTTTACTATAGACAACGCTACAGCGTTGCCTCTGATTCTATTGTAGAATTTCCTGTGGGCGAAAAGGAGTATTATTGCTAATATGGGTGGAAGTTCTGGGAGATTTTTGATATTTTACGTGGCTGAAGCCATCACAACCGCTAAAATGGGATTCTCTGATTAATAACTAAATCATTTACATATGTTTAAACACATAGAATTACTTCAAATAAATGGAAAAAGAGAAACATTACCAATTAAAATTACTGAAAACAAAGTTGTTAGTAGTATTTAACACCCTCCAAAGAAATTTCCTGGCGGGGCTCGCTCATGACAGCCCGCTTTGGCTTTTCCACCTCTGTGCCTGTAGGCCAAAGCATGAGATTGTATTACTTTATGCTACTTTGATAAATATTCAAATTAATTCCTACCCCTCCCCCTGCCTTTTTCTAAGTTTACCTGAAGGCTTGTGGAGAGCTGGCAGTTTTTGCATTAAAATGTGTTCTTTTATAAATCGGTCCTAATCCCCATCTGCACAATGGCTCACCCCCTCTCCTTCATGATAACGGATATGCATCACCAAACTTAATATCATTAAAAAATATAGGGAACCAAATTCGTTAAATGCAGCAGTGCTACCATGCGGCATTACTTCTTCTGCAATTGTGAAGCATGAAAAATAGGCTTTTAATACTTCTAAATTGATTAGCTTTTTAGAATTTTAAATTGGTTGCAAATTAGTAACCTCTGGGGCAAAGTCGTAATTTGGAGCCATGAACTTCCCCGAGCCATGAGCCATGAACTTTTTCGTGACACAATCTTTTTGGTCACTTAAAAAGGAACTTTTAATTTAGGTCCGAATAAGCTGTCTCCCAATTTTCTAGGACTTCGGTTGGACGATAGTAGTATGTGGGTATGCAGTTTAACAAGAGCCCTGTCCCACCATGCAACAAGAGCCTATATTGGAGTTGCTAGTCCCTCATATCCTTTCTGCATTTAACAAGAGCCGTAATATATTTCTTGGAAACAAATTTTTCACAATGCTAGAATGCTAGCTATTACTCAGAGCGCAACCATAAGAAATCGTTTCAAGTGGCTATTCTTATTTTATTTCTGCGACAAGGAAAATTCTTGGAAACATTATTATCAGAGTTTCGATTGCCAAGAATGTCGTTCAGCAATAGAAGTGACTTTGAAGTAACATTTTGTATAATAAATGAAGTTTTTATATGGATTCTAATAAGCAATTGGTAGAGATCTTTTTTCAAAGTAATGCTATCGAGCCGGGTATTGATTATTGATTATTGATAATTGATTATGAGTACAAAAGACAGGTATCATTATTGTAATGCAATGGCCCAGTGCACATCGGTTTTCCATTACCGGGCTTGCACATGAGTTCGGGCTAACACATTCCCATCCGGGGCCCCGAGTCCCCATCCAGGGCCCCGAGCCCTCATCCAGGGCTCCATGTCCCCACTTTAGGACCCCGAGTCTCCCACCAGGGCCCCGAGTCACCCGGGAGGCCCCCCTAGAGGCTCCCCTCCTTCCAGGCTATCCCTACAACTTTTCTCTGGACATAGAGTTGTTTTGTAACTTTTTTCAATGTCTTAAAATAAAAAGCAATCTATGATGAACATAGATTTTGGATTCTTTCGTATGTGGCCGCCACACTGACACTCTCTTGATTTATATAGTTTGGTGTTGATTTCTATGGTTTGATCTTGATTTCTGTGGTTTAGTCAGGATTTCTAGGATTGGCCCTAATTTTTTATAAATTCGTCTGGATTTCTATGAATTGGTTATGATTTCTATGATTTCCTCTGAATTTCTATGCATTGGTTATGATTTCTATAGGATTTTTTCTGGATTTGTATTGACTGGTCAGAATTTCTGTAGTTTCGTCGTGATGTCTTTAGGTTTATTCTGGATTTTTTAGGGTTGATCCGGCTTTAAAGAATCTCTTCGGCATTCTATGCATTGCGTATGATTTCTACGGGTTCTTTGTCCGGATTTCTATGCATTGGTCATGATTGTGTATGAATTCGTCGGGATTCTTATGTATTGGCCATGACTTCTGCAGTTTTGTCTTGATTTATAGGGTTTGGTCTGGATTTATAGTGTTGGCCCTGATTATTACAGTTTGGTTTTGATTTCTATGGTTTGGTCTGGATTTAAAAAAATGGCGTTACTTTCTACAGTTTGGTATTGATTAATATAAATATGTCCGGCTTTTAGGAGGATTGTCTTAATTTCTACAGTTTGGTGTTGATTTTTATGAATTCGACGAGGTTTTATGTATCGGTCGTGATTTCTAAAAGGCTGGCCATGGTTTCTACAGTTTGGTCTTGATTTCCAATGTTTTATTTGGATTTCTAAGTTTGGACCTGATTTCTACAATTCGGTCAAGATTTTTATAGACATGTCCGGATTTTTATAGGATGGTCTTAAATTCTACAGTTTGTTCAATGTTTTTATGAATTCGACAGAATTTCAATGTATTGGTCATGATTTCTACAGTTTTTCTTAATATCTTGGTTTAGACTGGTTTTCTATGGCTTATCTTGATTTCTATGGTTTGGTCTGAATCTCTATGGCTTGGTCTGGGTTTCTAGGGCTGGCCCTAATTTTATGAATTCGTCTGCATTTCTACAGTTTGCTCTTGATTTTTATGAATTCGTCATGGTTTCTATGTATTGGTCATGATTTTTACAGTTTTGTCTTGATATCTTTGGTTTAATCTGGATTTCTATGGTTTGTCTTGATTTCTATGGTTTGGTCTGGATTTCTATGGTTTGGTCCTGATCTCTACGATTGACCCTTGATTTATATAAATTAGTCTGTATTTCTGTGCATTGGTTATGATTTTTATGAATTCTCCTGAATTTCTTGCATTGGATATGATTTCTATGAAATTCCAGGAATTTTCTATGCATTGATTATGGCTTCAGTGGGATTTTTCTGGATTTGTATGGATCGGTCACGATTTATAAAGTTTTGTCTTGATTTCTGGTTTGGTCTGGATTTTTAGGTTTAATCCTGATTTTAATGAATGAGTGTGTATTTCTATGCATTGCTTAAGATTTCTATGGGATTTCCAGATTTATATATATTAGTTTAGGTTTTTATGAATTCATCAGGATTTCTATGTATTGGTCATGATTTTTTGTTAGAGGTTGGCCATGATTTCTACACTTTGGTCTTAATTTATATGGTATGGTATTGGTTTCTATGGCTTGGTCTGGATTTGTAGGTTTGGCCCAGAGTTTTATGAATTCGTCTAGATTTCTATGCGTTGGTTATGATTCCTATGGCATTTTTCTGGATTTCTATGGACCGATCATGATTTCTACATTTTTGTCTTGATGTCATTGGTTTGGTCTGGATTTTTAGGGTTGACCATGATTTTTATAAATTTGTGGATTTATATGTATTGCATATGATTTCTAGGTATTCTTCAGGATTTCTATGTATCGGTTACAATTTTATGGGATTTTTCTGAATTTCTATGGACCGGTCTTGATTTTTACTGTTTTTTTCTTGATGTCTTTGGTTTGGTCTTGATTTCTAGGGCTGACCCTGATTTTTATGAATTTGTGTGGATATTTATGGAATGCTTATGATTTCTATGAATTCATCCAGACATTGCAAGGTGAAACGTGACAAAACAGAAGACACTGAAAAACAGTTTAAGGTGAAACCAGACAAAACAGGATACATTGAAAAAGAAAACATTTAAGATGAAACCCAACAAAGCAGAAAACGCATCGAAAAAAAACTTTTCCGGTTAAAGCTAGGAAAACTGAAGACACTTTGAAAAACAACTTTTTAGGTACGACGTAAAAAAAACAGAAGACGCTTTGAAAAAAGAACTTTTAAGGTAAAACTTAAAAAAACAGATGACACTTTGAAAAAAAACATTTAAGGTGAAACCTAACAAAACAGAAGACGCTGGAAAAATACATTTAAGGTGAAACCTAACAAAACAGAAGACACTAAAAAAAAACTTTAAGGTGAAACCTGACAAAACAGAAGACACTTTGAAACAAAATTTAAGGTGAAACATAACAAAACAGAAGACACTAAACACAAAAATCTTTTAAGGTGAAACGGAACAAAACAGAAGACGCTGAAAATAAACTTTTAAGGTGGAATATAACAAAACAGAAGACACTTCGAAAAAACACTTTTAAAGTGCAACATAATAAAACAAAAGACACTGAAAAAAAAAACTTTAAGGTAAAACCTGACAAAACAGAACTCTGAAAAAAACCTTTTAAGGTGAAACGTAACAAAACAGAAGATACTTTAAAAAAAGCTTTTAAGGTGAAACGTTACAAAACAGAAGACATTAAAAAAACTTTTAAGGTGAAACCTAAAAAATAGAATTCTTGGAAAAAAATATTTAAGGTGAAATCTAACAAAGCGAAAGACACACTGAAAAAAACTTTTCAGGTGAAATATAACAAAACAGAAGACACTTTGAAAAAAACTGTTAAGGTGAAAAGTAACGAAACAGAAGACACTTTTGAAAAATAAAACTTTTAATGTGAAACCTAACCAAGCAGATACCACTTTGAAAAAACATTTAAGATGAAACCTAACGAAACAGAAGACACTGAAAAAATCCCAGAATTTTCTATGCATTGATTATGACTTCAATGGGATTTTTCTGGATTTGTATGGATCGGTCACGATTTCTAAAGTTTTGTCTTGATGTCTGGTTTGGTCTGGATTTTTAGGTTTGATCCTGATTTTAATGAATGAGTATGTATTTCTATGCATTGCTTAAGATTTCTATGGGATTTCAAGATTTATATATATTGGTTTAGGTTCTTATGAATTCGTCAGGATTTCTATGTATTGGTCATGAAATTTTGTTAGTGGTTGGCCATGATTTCTACACTTTGGTCTTAATTTATATTGTATGGAATTGATTTCTATGGCTTGGTCTGGATTTGTAGGTTTGGCCCAGCGTTTTATGAATTCGTCTAGATTTCTATGCGTTGGTTATGATTTCTATGGCATTTTTCTGGATTTCTATGGACTGATCATGATTTCTACATTTTTGTCTTTATGTCATTGGTTTGGTCTGGATGTTTAGGGTTGACCATGAGTTTTATAAATTTGTGTGGATTTATATATATTGCAGATGATTTCTAGGTATTCTTCAGGATTTCTATGTATTGGTTACAATTTTATGGGATTTTTCTGAATTTCTATGGACCGGTCTTGATTTTTACTGTTTTTTCTTGATGTCTTTGGTTTGATCTTGATTTCTAGGGCTGACCCTGATTTTTATGATTTTGTGTGGATATATATGGAATGCTTATGATTTCTATGAATTCATCCAGACATTGTAAGGTGAAACGTGACAAAACAGAAGACACTGAAAAATAGTTTAAGGTGAAACCAGACAAAACAGGATGCATTGAAAAAAAAACATTTAAGATGAAACCCAACAAAGCAGAAAACGCATCGAAAAAAAACTTTTCTGGTTAAAGCTAGCAAAACAGAAGAAACTCTGAAAAACAACTTTTAAGGTACGACGTAAAAAAACAGAAGACGCTTTGAAAAAAGAACTTTTAAGGTAAAACTTAAAAAATTAGATGACACTTTGAAAAAAAACATTTAAGGTGAAACCTAACAAAACAGAAGACGCTGAAAAAATACATTTAAGGTGAAACCTAACAAAACAGAAGACAGTAAAAAAAAACTTTAAGGTGAAACCTGACAAAAAAGAAGACACTTTGAAACAAAATTTAAGGTGAAACATAACAAAACAGAAGACACTAAAAAAAAATTTTAAGGTGAAACGGAACAAAACAGAAGACGCTGAAAATAAACTTTTAAGGTGAAATATAACAAAACAGAAGACACTTCGAAAAAACACTTTTAAGGTGCAACATAATAAAACAAAAGACACTGAAAAAAAACTTTAAGGTAAAACCTGACAAAACAGAACTCTGAAAAAAAACCCTTTTAAGGTGAAACATAACGAAACAGAAGATACTTTAAAAAAAGCTTTTAAGGTGAAACGTTACAAAACAGAAGACATTAAAAAAAACTTTTAAGGTGAAACCTAAAAAACAAAATTCTTGGAAAAAAATATTTAAGGTGAAATCCAACAAAGCAAAAGACACACTGAAAAAAATTTTCAGGTGAAATCTAACAAAACAGAAGACACTTTGAAAAAAAACTTTTAAGGTGAAAAGTAACGAAACAGAAGATACTTTTGAAAAAAAAACTCTTAAGGTTAAACCTAACCAAGCAAAAAACGCTTTGAAAAAACATTTAAGATGAAACCTAACGAAACAGAAGACATTTAAAAAAAAGTTTTAAGATGATACCTATCTAAACAGAAGACGCTGAAAAAACACATTTAGGGTGAAACCTAACGAAACAGAAGACACTGAAAAAAAAGTTTTAAGGTGAAACCTAACAAAATAGAAGACACTTTGAAAAAAAAACTTATAAGGTGAAACGTAACAAAACAGATGACACTTTTAAAAAAAGTTTTATGGTGCAAAGTAACAAAACAAAAGACACTGAAAAAACTTTAAGGTGAAACCTATCAAAACAGAACTTTGAAAAAAAACTTTTAAGTTGAAACGTAACAAAACAGAAGACATACTCAAAAAAAATTTAAGATGAAACGTAACAAAACAGATGACACTAAAAAACACTTTTGAGGCGAAACCTAACTAAACAGAAAACTTTGAAAAAAATTTAAGGTGAAACCCAACAAAGAAAAAACTTCAGGTGAAATCTAACAAAACAGAAGACACTTGGGAAAAAACCTTAAGGTGAAAAGCAACAAAACAGAAGACACTTTTGAAAAAAAAATTTAAGGTGAAACCTAAAAAAGCAGAAAACACTTTGAAAAAACATTTAAGATGAGACGTAACGAAGCAGAAGACATTTAAAAAAAGTTTTAAGGTGAAACCTAACAAAATAGAAGACACTTTGTAAAAAAAACTTATAAGGTGAAACGTAACAAAACAGATGACACTTTTAATAAAAGTTTTAAGGTGCAACGTAACAAAACATTAGACACTGAAAAAAACTTTAAGGTGAAACCTATCAAAACAGAACTCTGAAAAAAAACTTTTAAGTTGAAACGTAACAAAACAGAAGACAAATTCCAAAATAAAATTTAAGATGAAACGTAACAAAACAGAAGACACTAAAAAACACTTTTAAGGTGAAACCTAACTAAACAGAATACTTTGAAAAGAATTTAAGGTGAAACCCAACAAAGCAGAAGACACATTGAAAAAAACATTTCTGGTGAAATCTAACAAAACAGAAGGCACTTCGAAAAAAACTTCTAAGGTGAAACGTAACGAAACAGAAGACACATTGGAAAAGCTTTTAAGGTGAAGCTTAACAAAACAGAAGACACTTTGAAAAAAAAACATTTAAGGTGAAACCTAACAAAGCAGAAGACATTAAGAAAAAACTTTTAAGGTGAAACCTAACAAGACAGAAGACGCTGAAAAATACACATTTAAGGTGAAATCTAACGAAACAGAAGATACTGAAAAAACTTCTAAGGTGAAACCTAACAGAACACTTAAAAAAACTTTTAAGGTAAAACATAACAAAACAGAAGACATTAAAAAAACAAACAAACTACTAAGGTAAAACATAACAAAACTGAAGACACTAAAAAAAACAAAAACACTTTTAAGGTGAAACCTAACAGAACAGAAGACACTATGAAAAAAACTTATTTAAGATGAAACCTAACAAAACAAAACACTTTAAAAAAACTTTTAAGGTAAAACATAGCAAAACAGAAGACACTAAAAAAGACCCTTTAAGGAGAAACCTAACAAAGCAGAAGACACTTCGAAAAAAAGTGTTTAAAGTGAAACCTAACAAAACAGAAGACGCTGAAAAAGAAACAACATTTAAGACCTAAAAACAGTTATCAAGAATCAGTCAAACACAGACTCGATGGAATTGCTAGCATACCCTAAGAAGATAATGGAAACATAACAAAGTAATGCAATGAGATTTTTTACTGAAATAATAAAATATACAATGCTACATGTTGTTAAAATCTTAGGAAAAATTTAAATGTTTTGAATTTGTTCCATAAAATGGTTTATGATGAATTATATTGACATTACACTTATTCCATTTCTGTGTCATACACAGCTTTTAACACCGTTTTAGCGAAAGGTTTAATATGAGTTTTGGCATTGGTATTATAAGATGCATTTATTATATCTCTTGATAAACTGTCGACGATAGTGGTAACGTTTGCTGGCGCTTTGTTTTTCATCGATTCATCTTTATATTTCATAGTAATATTTTCTGCCAATGCCCTTTTTATTTTGCCAACAATTTCAATGTTTATTAACACATTATTTTTACGCAGGTAACAGTTCCGGCACGAAGACAAGGTATGGTTTATAATATTAGTACTGGATTACGCCTTTCTTATTTTGCCCTTCTGTTGAATGCTAGTACCCGAAAGCTGGCAATAGGGTTTATTACTGTGTACCGTGTTACCACAAGCGCTAACAAGAAGATACCCCTCTTCATCAATTACTATTTTTATGCTGGAATACTCTTTGAGTGATATCATCTCTGGAGATCTCATTCTCGCATATCCACCATCATAAGAGTTGAATTTTTTCGGTGCTTCAAAGAAATTTAATTTCTTATTGTCATGACAATGCACGCAGACGCTTCCAATAGTGTTACCATTAGTGCTTGTTTCGTAGTTCAAATATTTGTTTTTGTCAGCATTCAATGCTACAATAACACTATCATGTGCACCCACCTTCTTGAAATGCTTCATCTTCTCTATTTTCTTTCAAATAATACGTAAGTGTTTATCAATTCTGTGCATAAACAATATTGATCAAAAACACATAATACAGTAACTACTTTCGATGATCACCCAGAGAGTACAAGGGAGGGAACCGCATGAAAAAAATCAGTGGGTCTTACATTTAAAAGTCTAGATGACAACACGTTTTCACTGCCTCAAGTGCTGTCATCTTTTAAGCTTTAGTTGTAGATGGCAGCATAACTGAATTTGAAGCTAGGTTACATTGAGTTAAATGCTTTCATGTTAGGTTTGCATAGGTTCACTTAAAGTAGCCTGCCACGCTAAGTGAACCTTCACAAACCTAACTTGAAAGCAGTTAAGTTAATGTAACCTAGCTTAAAATCTGGGAGAATTAACAGAACTCATATATAGAAATCTGGAAGAATTAATAGAAATCATACGTAATGCATAGAAATCCAAACAAATTCATAAAAATCATGGTCAACCCTAAGAATCCAGACCAAACCAGAGATATCAAGACAAAACTGTAGAAAACAGGACCGGTCCATAGAAATCCAGAAAAATAGCATATAAATCATAATCAATATCAATAAGAGTTCCAAATAGGGATAGGTTCTTTTATTAGACAGTGAAACAAAAATTTAAAACAAAGACTCTAAATATTTCGATGACACAGTTGGTCATCACCATCAGTAGAGTTACTAACGTATCAAAACTAAAACAAACTATATTTATACTAAACAAAATAATCACTTCAGGGCAAGTTAAAAAGCAAGTTACCGGTCCATTGACTTAAAAAGTTCACTGACTGTTGTTGAGTTTTGTAATAGCTGACAAATGCTGACAAGGTCAAGCATTCATGCAGTTAACACCTATTATTTTCTGAGAGGATTATCTGTTGAACAAACCCATTTTTGGTTATATTGACTGTCAAGCTGTATGATTGAACTATTTGTACTATTTCATTTGGATAATTAGAAGACATTTATTGGAAAGTGGGGGGACTTGAAAAAGCCCCCCTTGTGGGTAAGTCTTTGTTTTGCGACTTTACATTGAGATTTGATTACGCTTGGACCTACGATGGCTGAAAGTGAAAAAATTATTTTGAATTCGTTACTGAATTGTGTTACGAGATCACTTACAGATGGAATAAAATTGGCCTGTATTGTCAAAGCGTGTGTTGCTTTCTATACACATGAAGATGTTATAAAGGCAAAGCGAATCCTTCATACTGAGTTGAATATTATGAATTGTCGTGTGACCTATTCTAAAGATGAAGACAATATCATTGAAATGTGCAAACTTCTAGTAGCAGCTGCGAAAAATAATGTCAGCATGCCAAAATTTGTCATCTTTAACCCCTGTTCGGTTCCGGTCATCGGAGATGCGGTGAATGCAACAGTTACTGCCAAAGTAAATGAACTCTCTCGGCAGCTTGATAGTTTTTTAGCTACCCAGTTCGCTCCAGCCGTCAGTATTTTCACAAGACAAGTCGTAGTGCACCTGAAACGTCCAAGCCCAAAGATCCTTCCTATTCTGTTGTCTTGACAAATCCCTCCAAGGAACTCAATGGCCCAAATGATCGGAAAGCTTTCATAGACAGTTTCTATGAAAATGCAAATGACATTAACGAACTTTGCAAATCTGCAAACGAATGGAAGCTTGTGGTCAGATCGAAAGCTGCAGCAGCGAAAATCGTTGAGAAAGCAAAATCTTCCAAGCCCGATCTCAAAATTGCTGTTCGAGAACCCCTGTATATAGGTGTTTTTTGAAATGTCCCTGAGGATATAAACTGTGAAGGACTAAAAGATCTAATCCCGAATAGTACGAAGACTGAACAATGCGGAATATCCTGTTCTTTCAAAGTGTAGTTTGACACTATCAGTGAGCTCCAATAATTTCTGAGTGTTTCGGTGATAATTGGCTACGAGCATCTACCTGCTGATCCGTTTAATTTCTTGCCAAGACGATGCTATAACTGTCACAAAATTGGTCACCTCGCTTCCCAGTGTACGGCTGAACCTTTACGCTCTAGATGTGCCTCAAATGAACATCGTTCGACACGGGATGAACCATGCAGATAGCCGACATTCTGCGTTGAATGCAAAATCGGCAGTCACACGTGTTGCAGTGTGAAATGTCCCTCAAACAGTAATCCACAAAAAAAATGACATCTGAAACTTCTGCAGTTAAATGTTTATCGTGGAACATTAATGGCTCGTTCGCGAATAAAATTCCGATCTTAGATGTTGTATTTGAGCAAAATGAAGTTGTCTGTTTACAAGAACATTTCGTCACAAGCCGCAGTAAAAGTATTCTTAGTTTTAATAGTTCAGTATGGGTTTATTCAGTTTCAGCGAAGCAGCTAAGTGAAAAAGGCCGACCCTCCGGGGGTATTGCCACTTTCGTTCGTTCGACTCTAAGATCTAGTGTATTTGAAGTCAATGATAATTCTCTAGCGAGTCGTGTTGAGGGCTGTGTTTTTATTTATGTATATTTGTTTACAAATTACCATGATGAGCGTTCGGAGCGTGCTTTTACTTATTCTAGTGATAAACTCGGCCAGTGTAATAACCATATTAGATCTTTAAGCCTTCAATGCATATTAGTTGGTGACCTCATTTTTGATTTGAATGAACCGCTCTTATCTAGGTCTTTACGTTCTACATTGTTGCTTAGTATTTTCGGAGACCAGTTTGATCTCAAGTGCAAAGATTTAACTTTTACACACGTACACACCTCAATGTCTACATCAGATCTCGATCACGTCGTTGCGTCCGCAAATCTCAGGATTTCGCCTGTCAAGGTGGTGCTTGATTTTCAGCAATCTGATCACTTACCAATACAGTTCTCAGCCGAGATTTCTTGCCACAGCTCAGATACACAAACCCAAACAACTTCGAGAACACCCCCTAGGTCTCACCGTGATGGGCGTAAAATTAACCCTGTTTTATTTCAAGAAGAAGCCGCCAGAGTCCTTAGTAAGATCCGTGTCCCTTTCCATCTTCTCTCTAGATTAACTGCTCTTTCAAAGGAGGAAACACAACTATCAGTCGATATGTATTGCGCAGACATTGGCCATGTCCAGCGCTGTGCTGAAAAAGCTGCCGTCCCTCTAAGCAGACCCCGTCATCCTACCATTCCAGGCTGGTCTGAAAATCCAGATTTAGTGGATACCCATTCTAATTCTAGATTTTGGCTTCAACTTTGGATTTTTTGTGGACGACCCCGTTTGGGGGTAGTCAATTCCATCCGCCTGCTCACAAAAGAAAATTCGCGAAGGAGCTAAAAGCTCACAGAAAAAAGATGATTGATATCGAATCTACAAGGGCCAAATTAATCCTTCTCTCCTTTGGCGTTTTCAGTCGTCTAAAAGAGATCAGTCTTTGTCCGCATCTGCTATCCCTGATTCTGAATGGTACGCGTACTATGGGTCAGAATTTTTGCCTCCTGGCCCAGCCCTCCACGAAAGATACGAAACTGAGTTGGACAACTTCTTAGATAGTTGTCCTCAGGGTGATTATGTTGTAACAGAGGGAGCTGTACGCAGGACCATCTGTCGCCTAAAACCTAAACAATCTTTCGGGATTGATGAGATCAGCAAACTCCATGTAAAAAGTGGTGGGCTCGCTCTCATTAGTCACGTAACTCTCCTGATGCAGATTATCATCATTCAGGGTATTGTCCAAACCACTTTCTCAATTGGAGATCTTACGCCAGTTCCTAAAAAAGGGAAAACTACCATGCAATGCTCCTCTTTCCGTCCAATCACGATTGCTACTTCTCTTTGCAAGTTATTTGAACTTTTATTCGTAGATGAGTTGGAGAAACTGTGTTGCAGTCCTTCAAGACAGTTCAGTTTCAAACGCGTTCAGTTTCCAACGTGGTATTGGTTGTGCTGAAGCGCTCCATGTCGTTGCATATGCACTCCTGGATGCATACAAATCAGGAGAAAGCCTAGCGATCGGTGGCTCAGACCTGCAGAGAGCGTTTGA
Organism: Artemia sinica; assembly: GCA_027921565.1. Taxonomy (NCBI): domain Eukaryota; kingdom Metazoa; phylum Arthropoda; class Branchiopoda; order Anostraca; family Artemiidae; genus Artemia; species Artemia sinica. The sequence continues at coordinate 67,662,733 of CM051262.1, forward strand.
TTCATTGATTCATGCGCTTATGTTGCTAAACTCAGCTAAAAGAGGAGTAAACTCAAATATCATTCGGGCTTTCCGTGATCTTTACTCTCGCCTTCGCGTGCGACTCAAGCTCCCTCCCGATAAAGGCCTTCCGCCAGCCCCACGGTCAGCATTGATACCAGTCCGTAAAGGTGCCCGTCAGGAGCAGTTTTATCCCCCAATTTCTTCAACAACTACATTACTGGGCCTCAAGACAGATGTCCTTCATCATGCATTCTCAGTTCCATTAACATCTCCCTAGTATGCTATGCTGATGACACGCTGAATCTCAGCCGGACGCTTAACCGCCTTTCAGAAATATTCTCATGTCTGCAGTTTAATTACGAGAAAGTCGGTCTGAGATTTAACTCCTAAAAGTCGGAAGTCTTGCTTTACAATTGGAAGGGTGACCCTCCTACTAATGTCACACTAGATGATTGCTCAGTAAAACCAGTTGATAAAATAGTATATCTGGGGCTGCCAATAGGTACCTCATTACAGTACACCCACTCCCTCCTGATCTCACATCTTGAACGGCGGATTTCCAGCTCCTATGCTTTGATCGTAAAGTCCACTCTGAGATTTAAACGTCCACTACTGGCAATTATTTAAAACGCTACCGCTCTGCCACATATATTATATGTGACCCCTTTCTGGAAATTATTGGCAAACCGTGAAAAGTCTAAAATCCGCTCTTTATTTTTCTGTTTTGCCAAGTATCTACTAAAATTGCCACCTTGGACAAAAAATAATTTTCTGATTCGGCGCTACAACCTAGCGGACCCAAATCTAGCTGTTGAGACACTGATTAGCCGGCGAAAAACAAAACCAGCAATTCTAATTCACGAGTGGGCAAGTTTGCTTGTTTAATTTTCCCTTTTGTTTCCCTTTTTTCTTTCTTTCTTTCAGAAGTTGTTGTCCTTGTTTCTATTTTCAAAGAAGTTGTTGTTTCTGTTGTAATTTTTGAGTATGTTATCTTTCTGTTTCCTCTTTTCGTACTATTTTATATACTATTTAAGAAGTTGTTGCTTTTGTTGTTACTTTTTAGTATGTTTTCTTTTTGTCTCCTCTTTCCGCATTCTTGTATACTCTGTCATTGTACATTTATTGTATACGATGGGTTTTCAATATATTATTATTATTATTATTATCTTACTGCGTTGAATAAAGGTGGTACAATTTTCTTCAAAATTGTAGGTCAAAGCAGGTAACCGGTTGAAGAAAATTGTACCACCTTTATCCAACCATAAAATCACCATAAAATTTTTAGGTAAAACCTGACAAAACAGAACTCTGAAAAAAAACCCTTTTAAGGTGAAACATAACGAAACAGAAGATACTTTAAAAAAAGCTTTTAAGGTGAAACGTTACAAAACAGAAGACATTCACTGCGTTGAATAAAGGTGGTACAATTTTCTTCAAAATTGTAGGTCAAAGCAGGTAACCGGTTGAAGAAAATTGTACCACCTTTATCTAACCATAAAATCACCATAAAATCACCATAAAAATCAGGGCCAACATTCAGAATCCAGACCAAACGAGATACATCAAGACAAAACTGTAGAAAACAGAACCATTCCAAAGAAATCCAGAAAAATCACATGAAAATTATGACCAATGCAAGATATCCAGGGGAATTCATAGAAATCATAACCAATGCATGGAAATCCAGACGAGTTCATACAAACCAAGGGGCAACTCTAGAAATCCAGACCAAACCGAAGAAATCGAAATCAAGACAAACCATAGAAATCCAAATCAAAACTAAGACATCAAGATAAAACTGTATAAATAATGACCAATACATAGAAATCATGGTGAATTTATAAAAATCAAGGGCAAACTGTAGAAATTCAGACTAATTCATAAAAAGCAATACCAAACCGTAGAAGTTAAGGCCGTCCTCTTAAAATCCAGGCCGAACAATAGAAATCAATACAAAACCGTATAACTGAGGGCCAACTCTAGAAGTTCAAATCATATACACCAAGACAAAACTGTAGAAATCATGACCAATACATAGAAATCACAACAAATTCATAAATAATCATAACCAATGCAGCGAAATCCTGAAAAAACCATATAAATCGTACGTAATGCATAGAATGCCACAAAGATTCATTAAAATCAGGGTACAGACCAGACAAAAAGATATCGAGACAAAATTATAGAAATATTGACCGGTCCGTATAAATAAAAAAATCCTATGGAAATCATAACCAATGCATAGAAATTCAAGGGCATTCATAGAAATCATAACTAATGCATAGAAATCCAGACTAAGTCATACAAGGTCAGGGCCAGCCCTAGAAATCGAGACCGAAGAATAGAAATCAAGACCAAACCATAGAAACCATGACCAAACTATTGAAATCAGTGGGGTGGCTGCATACAAAAAAATGCAAAAACTATGTTCATCATAGATTGCATTTCATTTTAAGACATGGAAAAAAGCTACCAAAAAATTCTATGTCCAAAACATTTAGGAGGGCTTGAAGGAGGGATTCTTGAGAAGGGTTTGAGGGGGGTTTCCCGAGGGACTCGCGGTCCTGGTGGGGGACTTGGGTCCTGGTGGGGGACTCGGGGTCCTGAAGCGGGGATATGGGGCCCTGAATGGGGAAACGTGGCCTTGGATGGGGAAACGGGGCCCTGGATGGGAATGTGGGGGCCCAAACTCATGCGCAAGCCCGGTAATGGAAAACCGATGTGCACTTGGTCCTTACATTACAATAATGATACCTAACCCGTTGTACTCATAATCAATTATCAATTGTCAATAGTCAATAATCGGCTCGATACCATTAGAGTACAAATAAATCTCTACCAATTGTTTATTATAATCCATATAATAACTTCATTTATTATACATAATGTTACTTCAAAGTCACTTCTATTCTTGAACTACATTCTTGGCAATCAAAACTCTGATAATAATGTTTCCAAGAATTTTCCTTATCGTAGAACTTGAGATAAGGATATCCTCTTGAAACGATTTCCTATGGTTGCGCTCGCAGTAATAGCATTCTAGCGTTGAGAAAAATTTCTTTCCAAGGAATATATTACGGCTCTTGTTAATTGCAGAGAGGGTATGAGGAACTAGCAACTCCAATATGGGCTCTTGTTGCATGGTGGGACAGGGTTCTTGTTATATAGGGCTCTTGTTGTATCACCGGGGTAGGGCTCTTGTTAAACTGCATACCGCCATACTACTGACGATAACCCTTGGAAAGAAACAAATAGACATGCATCCACAATTTTTTTCTGGACAAAAATGCAAATTCTACATTTTGTATGTTGGAGCTCCAAACCTCTATGGTAGGGTTCACTGATGTGTGAGTTGAATGAAACGATGTTCACTATGATCACTTGCGTTTTTGCCGGTACTACTTCTTTTTCGAAAATAAAGGGAATTTCCTTAGATTCTCAGCTTTTGTTGGGTAGCAATAAACTGAATGAATGTTATATATATAAAATCAGCATACAAAGTCAATCCTGCGGATGCGTCAATTGTCATCAAAATTTCCTTTTTGGTGTTGGTGAATATTGGTACGATTTGCTCCATAGTTACAGTTCATTTTCATAAACTATTCGGTAAGATACTCTTGTGCTAAACAATTATTTGAAACTTTTTTTTTTATTCAGTTCAATTGGGGTATCAAAATAAAGGGGGTCAATTTAACCGCAGGATCGTAAGTTTAGATTTAGCTTTTCTTTCATTATTATATACTGTTTTAATGTCTGAAGATATAAAAGATTTCAGTTCGAGGAGGAGAATTTTCTTGTTATGAAAAAGGTATATTTTTTTTGTTGCCATTATAAAATTAAAACGTGGTATCTATGGCATAGACGTAGAGTTTCGATTTCTCCGGGGGGGGGGGGCAAACTTTGCACCAAAAGCAAAGCAATATAAAAGCTGTGTTTGCCTTAGGGGAGATGTGGGTCAGATGGGACGTGTATTTTGACATGTTGTTTTATCTCATAAAACAACATGTCACTTAAAACTCTCTTAAATTCACAACAGAGTTTCTGGTTAGAGGCGTGGAAGTTTTTTTCTTTATCGAAGATGAGGTAAAAATTAAAATTATGTTTGTTTCTGAACAAAAATCCGAAGTACAACATCGAGACTCCTCGAGCAAGAATAAAAGAAAAAGTTTAAAATTTTAACACTGTATTAAAGGCTTCTTTGGCCTTCTTTTGATACTAGCTACATGCTTTAGCATAAGATTAAAATTACTATATGAATAGAATCTCACCGTTAATTTGCAAAATATTTCTGTTTAGACTGAACCTGCCCCAAAGTCCCAAAATTTCCCCTCGACTTTAAGCCGTGAATAATTGGTACTCACTAATGCTACGGGTCGGTCGAATACAAAAAGTTCTTTCATTTCTCAGTTCTAACGCATGCCACATCTAATGAGATAGTGAAAATCTATTCATCCGAACTTGAGCTCGCTTGATGAACTCGTCTGTGAGTTTGTTGAAGTCTCCGCTTTCTAGGACTTCCTTGTGCACTGACAAATGATTCAGTCTTTCCTGGGTCATGACTGAAGACCGAAGATATGTTTTTAGCCTTCGGAGGCCAGAAAACGATCTTTCCGAAGTACAGTTTGAAACTGGCATACACAACACTACCCTAATTAACTTCACCATCTGGTGGGCAACTTTGGCAAGGGAATTATTTTCTTTCAGAAAACTGAAAAGAGCATCAAATTTCTGGATCTCCTTTTTGTTCGCTTTAGCTTGATCAAGGAGTATGTGTCGGTGCAGCTGCAACTGGGCGTAGTCCTCAAAAGCGTCTTTATAGAAGTTTTGCACGTACGAAACATCAGATACACCTATGACGAACTTTTCTGCTTTATAGAGATGTTGAGTTGTTTGGCTTGGTTCAAATCTTGTTGTGCATTGATTCTTTATTTAATTTCTGTTCGTTTTAAGTTTCATTTATGCTTCAATAGCAAATTATTTTTTTTTTTCGTTTTAAGCTTGATTTTCATATTCAATCTAAGCATTACTCACTTTGAGATATATTTATTCATTTATATTATTACTTGTTGTATATTTTTTCCTGTGATTGTTTATTTAATTTCTGTTTATTTTGGGTTTCATTTATTCTTTAATAGTAATTTCTGGCCGTTTTGAGTTTGAATTTTAACAGGTATTTGTATCCGCTGAGCTTAAGTTTAAAATGACCTTACTTTTCTTTGAAAAACTTGTTTTTCGGAAAGTTTTTTAAATTAATTTTCGAAAAAGGGGGTAACATCCCCTAAAAGTAAAAGAGTCTTAATTAAATCTGACCATCAGATTCAGCGTATCATAGAACCTTATTGTAGAGGTTTCAAGCTCCTATTTGCAAAAATGTGGAATTTTTCATTTTTTCGCCAGAAGAAAGGTCACGGATGCGTGTTTATTCTTTTGTGTTTTTTTTTTTTTTCAGGGATGATCACATCGACCCAGTGGTCCTATAATATCGGGATAGGGCTCACACAAATGAAAATTAAAAGTTATAGGGTCCTATTTAAGTGACCAAAAAGATTGGAGGCAACTAGAACCCCTCCCACGCCTGTTTTTCTCCAAAATCGTCCGATCAAAATTTTGAGAAAGCCATTTTGTTCAACATAGTTGAAAGACCCAGGAACTATACCCTTAGATATAACATGACCCCCCCCCCCTCAAAAAAATCCCTGGGGAAAGGTCTTTATGTTATAAAAATTTCCCATTATTTAAGTATAGTAGGCCTATTAATTTTAGGGAAGTATGCATATATTTTTCGGGTAGAGGAGGGGGAAATTTTCTGCTGGGTGATTTCGCACGGGGAGAATTTACCATAGGGAGGGAAGTTTCCGGGGGGTAAACTTTTCAGGAAAAATTTTTCACTGGGGGAATTTGCCAGAATTCCCATGCAAAATTCTTGTTATATGTCTTGCTTTCTCTTTGCCAACTCAATTTTACGCGTGGAGATGTTAAGGGTAATTTTCTGAGGTAAATTTTCACCGGGATTGAATTGTCTGGAGGATATTTCCGTAAGAGGGGGGGGGGGAATTTTCCGTGGAGGTCGAGCCAGATTTCCTTAAAAAACGAACAGTATCTGAAAAAACGAGCGGAAATTTAAAAAAACAAGTTTTTTCAAGTTAAGGTAAGGAGCAACATTAAAACTTAAAACGAAGAAAAATTACTACTTATACGAGGGGTGTTTTCCCCTTCTCAACACCTTGCTCTTTACGGTAAAGTTTGAATTTTATCCCAATTCTTAAAGACGAATCCTGAAACACAGGCTTTTTTAAAAGTGCAAAAAAGCTTTAGCGTGATTTAATTCGAGCAAAAAGTTTACCCCAATCAAAGCTCATTCCAGTGCCAAACACTTGGTTCACACTGACGCTTTTTTTTTTTTTTTTTTTTTTTTTTTTTTTTTTTTTTTTTTTTTTTTTTTTTAATAGTGAGACGGTTTACAAGGAACAGATGCAGGAACATCGCAAAAATGTTTATACAGACACAGTACTCTGCAGCTGCAGAGGCAGGAAAAGGGATATAAGATATTCAAACAGCATAGGGGTAAGAATAGGCTAAATGAGGTTCTAGAAGCCAAGAAAAATTATTCAAAAGGCTAGCCTGTATTTCCCCGGACTAGCTATACCTACAAACATTGAAAGCATGAAAGTTCTTAGAAAGTATGCAGGAAAAAACGAAGAAAACTTGGCGAATCAATGCAAAAATTGCTGTTTTGCGTGATACTGCGACAGTGTTAACCGAGGGAAATTCAACCCTGGCAAAATTCCATTCCAGAACAACACAATACAAAGATACTTCAATAAAAGTAGAAACCAGCGCACCCAAACTATAGAAAATTCGAGAATAAGGTCTGGAATGAGGAATAAATATTAGAAATAAAATTAGTCAAACTGGTCAAATGGGAAAAACCCTTAAGCGGATTGTACCGTTACTCTGTTTTGATACTCAGTTGTAATTGTCACGTTTTTTAGTTACCCGGTAAAGAAATCGATAAAGTCTGAATTTCTGCAATTCAGTTTCAGTTTAATAATGAAGCTGTTAATACTTCTTTCTATTTTGGCAGTAAGCCTTCCTGCTGTCCGGTAAGAACGCTTTGTTTAAAGAAGAAGCAAAATAAATTGATGTATAATTCAACTTTTAACACAGTACAAACATTTTATTTGTACTGTGTCTTACACTTGTTACTTAAATCCTCCGTGCATTAACAAGACACTTGGTAAATTTTTTTTTGTTCATATTATTGACTAACAAATAAAGCGAACATACTACTTGATGCCTTTTTTATGCTCCTTCCAAATATAATAATAAATTTCGCCGCAAATGAATTTTACCCCCACCTCTATATATACCAATTCAGGGTATATATTTGCATATTGGGAGTGGGGTGGGGGTGAAGTTTAAACTAACCTCTCATTTGCATCAGAAATTATAGTTTACCCCTACCCCCCAAAAACTTAAGTCATAAGATCTTAAAACTTAAGTCCCCATAAAACTTAAGTCTCAGATCGTACTATTTCTGACAGTTTTGTAGTAAACACGAAACCAGATATGGAGCCTTGGTGGTTTTTAAACCTCTTTGTTTCAGATCTCTGGCAGACTATCTTCAGCCAGTATTTGGTAAATACTTCACCTTAAGTTGGTAAATTTATTGACGTTTGGGTCCCTGAGAGGAAGTAGGTTCTGGCCTCAGGAGATCAAAACTCCAATACTGTTTCAGTTCAGAAAATTCTTTTGCCAAAACAGCATCTTCAATCTGTCAGTTCTTTAAAGCAGATAATGAAGTGAGGAGCGTGATGTCAATTCAGAGGGCAGGGAGGGGTGATTACCTACCAGATCATGATAATATCCTTATTTGGTATTTTCATCAAAAAACTAACAAAAACCAAATCCCGTCCAATAGGTTTTGAAAAAAAAAATTTGTGTGTTTATTTTTGAAAATTTAAAAAATCCTTGTCCAGTCTCCCCTAAATTTTCCTGAAATGGCACCCCAGGTGACAAGTGAATTGAATTTGCCAATAAAAATGGCAAGCAATCAAGCTTTCCACAAAATCTAATTGTTTAGCTAAAATTGACAGTATCTTCAAGAAGAAGCAAAAATTTATGAATTTATTTTAATTTTAAAACTTTTATTATCATGCTAAAAAGAACTATTATATTTAAACTTTTACCAAGCGAGTAATCTTATGAAAAATAAATAATTCACTTATTTTTCTTAAGTTACACTGGAATAATCAATTTGCGTTCTAATACCTTTGCTTTCTTCACAAAAGGCATACTAAAATGAAAATTTGCGAATAGCCTATTGAACTAAGTTTGTCATACCAATCGAATTCACAGCATATGACATCATTTGTAACTTTGGTTACCAAATTGTAACTTTGTCAAAAAAGAGACTGGTAATTGGTAACTTTGTCAAAAAAGAGAGTATTAATGTTGCAAAACATTATCGCTCATGGAACTCGGAAATAAAATTTAGTAATTTGGCACAATAACCTTTCTGTTTCTATAGGAGGAGCTAGACGTTCAATCATTTTGATCAAAAGCTTCCGTCAATCTATTGACTCGCCAATCGATTGCATGATTGACCGTCGAGGAACCTGTTTGACGCTTGAGTCAAGAGATAACGATGATTGAAAGAAAGTTTGAATGACTCAATCATTTTGATCACAAGCAGTGTGTTAGATTAGCTTTGGTCAAGATTAAAGGGTTGATTGCAGGTTCGATTGAAAGTTGATTAAAGCACACTCCGATCGATTGACGGAATCTTTTGATCAAAATGATTGACCGTCTAGGGCCTCCTTAAAACAAATATGAAATGAGCCTTAAGGTTTATGTTCCCTATGAAAGTATTGGCATGCTATTTTTCAGCCCTCATGCTTTTTTATTTTCTCAATGAAAGACAAAAATTTTGCTATCACTCGATATTTGAGACTCAGTTCTATACATCTGCCCAATTAAACATCTATACATCTGCCCATTTTTTTTTAGGTTAAGAATAAGCTAGAAATTTATTAAACACTGTCGAAGAAGGACGATTTTCCTTTTTATTTCTTTATTTTTTCTTTGTTTTTGCATGTTTAGACGCTTCTCTGGGAGAAATTATAAGTAATATTATAATTCTGGCTCGCTGAATGAATAGACCTGTGATTAATGAAACCGATGATATGAGTATCTTAGCCTTTTGATGCAAGTTTTTAGCTGCTGGCTTTTTCGTGAAATTGGTAGTTTCAGGGGTAACATATACCTTAAGAAGCCGATGAATCTTTATACCCCAGGGGTTGCAGAGGTTCAAAAGTCCTGTGCACTATGTGAGGTATGCCTCACAAGGCTGGAGTGTCACACGTGGTGAGAGAAGACATGGTGAGGCGAACGTGTAACTACGCATACAATGCAGTGCATCACTCGTGGTAGACCAAGCAGCCCTCTAAGATTTACATTAGGTGGTGGGTAGCGGACAACCCCTCGTTCATACCCAGTGAGGGCTAAAAAGTAGCCCCTATAATATCACCTTAAAATATGTGATATTTAACTCTAAAGGCTGGTATCTATTTAATGATGGCTAACATTCTTTGGTATTTAGAAAAAACAGCTATGCATAAGTAACATCAACTAATGATCCTCTGTAAGCTGTCAGAAACATGGTTAAATGTGTCCCACGTCTGTAGGTGACTGGGCAGGGATTTGTAATGTCAAAAATAAAAATTTGACCAGTGACCCTTGCTGAGACTTCAAAATTGTGCTTATTTGGCGCCGGGATTGCAGGCTTAATGAGAAATATGCGTGTATTTAAGGAACTATTTATGCAGGTGCACATACATTCAAAAGGAGGCCTTGGAAAGGGGGTACCGGTATTTCTTATATTGTGTGTGGGGCGGGGGGCTAAGAAAAAGTAAATTCGTCGGCCCAATTTTTCAATTTGTCTTTGGGCCCTTAGGAAAAATATTAAGCGAGAAGTATGACTGAGTTATTAATAATTATAAATGGAATGAACCCAAAGTTAATTACTAAAAAGCATCTCCCGTTTTGAGCTGGAATACATTTAGAAGTTGAAGATAAATCGAGACAAAACAGTAGTTTTGCGTCATTTCCCACATTTAGCCGATGTCTTATATTTTCCCGTTCCACATTGCCCAATTCGAGCCACTACATCATTTGACGCGCTAGGATGAAACATTCTCACCCTCCTCCCCCCCCTCTGAGAAATAATAAGAAACAAAAAACTGATCAAAATAGGAAAATAGGAAAATTCTTGTATTTCAATGGCGAAAACAACAAAGCTCCTGGCAGAAGCCCCCCTCCCTCCACCCCTAAAAAGTTTTGTAAGTTTCTTAGCAGAATTCATGCATTTCACCCAAAGAAAATTCCCGAAGATACCTAAGGTCAAAGCCGTATCTTCGCAGCCAGAAAATGACCAGAAGTTCTACTTTATGCCTTCAGTTAGCAAAATTTACAGTAAATTTTTCTGGTGTCTTTCGATGCAAATTTGTTTTTATCCTCTCTTTCTTTTTCATCATCTTTTTCTTTTTTTTCGGTGTGACATTTATGTATTTTTTGTTGCTACTTTCAAATTTCATCTAGTTTCTATCCTTCCTTTGATTTTTGTTTCATGAATTATATGGTAAGGTGGGCAATTGACACCATTGGTATGAATTTTCAATGCATAAGCTATATATCGCTTATGAATTATAGAATGGTTCACAAGCCCCACCAGGTTTTTATTATTTATGTCTATTCAAAAGCCGTCCATACCGCGAGCGTAAATTCTGGAACGAACCATTATTTATACACTTTTGCCAATTATTCAACCGCTGTTTCTAGACTTGCACTTGGACTCCAATTGGATCTATTATTTTGATATGCAAATTTATGTCCAATGGTGTAAGTGACCCAGCTACAGAACAAAATACGGCTTGGAAATGCGGTACAAATTTTCATTCTTTTATTCACCCATTACTAATTATTCTGTCTTCTTTTTAGGCTTGTGCCTCTTGTTGAACCAAATACTGAAGCCAAAGGCGTTGAAAAAGCCGCTGATGACAACAAAGTTGAATCTCAAAAAGATGAATTGAATAAGGTACCCGCTGCACCAGAAACCCCCACTGCTGTTGCTGATCCAGCCGCTTTAGCAGTAGAGGGTGATAAGTCTGTAAAAGACTCTACAGCAGTGGCTGAAAGCCCTGAAACAGAAATTAAAGAATCTGAGGACATAGAAGGAAGGGTGAAAAAGGGAGGAAACAGAAAAGCACAACCGAAAAAGAATCAGCAGCGAAGGCAACAACAGAAGCGAAGACCAAATCAGAAACCTGTAAGAAATCAGAGACGACCAAATAATGCTAAAAACAAAAATAGAAATAAGGGTGCAAAGGGTTGTCCTAGGGAAGGTGATATAGAATTACCAGAAGAAAAGGATCTAACAGAAATGCAAGGTGATCAGCCAGTTGAGAAAAGAGAAAACGACGAGACAGATGTAGTTGAAGATGCAGAGGGACGAAAAGCAAATAAAAAAGGTCGACCAGCTAACAGGAACCGCAAGAACAAAAGATGCACTCCCAATAGGTTAAGCAGAAAACAACAAATAAGAAGGGCTCAACTTAGAAAAACTAAGCAAAGACAGTCCCAGTTGAAGCGAGCACAGAACAAGAAAGTACAAAATAGAAAGAAGTTTAACAAAAGTAAACCAAGGGAAGGTGATACTCCTCTAGAAAATAAACCAGTTGCAGCACCAGCTGCAGCACAGGCTTCAGCACCAGTTGCAGCCACTGCTCAAGCGGCGTGAGAAACCAATTCTTGCAACGGAGTTGAAATTAAAATGAACTTGTTATATATTTAATATTTATTAAAGTGATGACTTTTTATTTTGTTTATTGCAATATATAAGAAACGGTTTGAATATTTACGAAAATAAAATAATGCTAAATTTACGCTTTAGCAATGAACATTTTATGCAACAGATAACTAGTTTTTTTGTCTTTTTATTTTTCAAATGCAACCTAATTGTTTGTTCATCTTTATCGATCAAATTAAATTAATCCAAAGCTTCTCCAAAAAATCAAAGCTCCCTTAAACACTAAAAGTAACAGGATATACTACCCCTCCCCTCTTAAAGTCTATTTATGTCTAATGCAAATTAACTCTCGTCCAGCCAGGTTGGCGGACTAGGGGATTCCCATCAGATACCAAATTATTTTTGGTATGTCTCCCTGTTTCTCGTAGTCCTCAGCAGTGTTGGGAAGCGGTGCTTGGGAAAGTTTTAGTGTCAGCTCTTGGGAGGCTGTTCCCTTGGGCGATAGGTGTTAATGCTCCCTTCAAAAGCTATTTTAGGTAGTTGGTCTGGGGACAAACCTTGGACGTGTCTTGACAATCAAAGCTGCTGGAGTTTGATGATCTGAATGATGGGTTGAGGGAATTTAGGGAGGACAGTAGCCGTTCGTTCGACACACGATTGAGCTAGGTAACAGCAGCAAGCTTTTGGAGCAATTTTGTTTTTGTAGCCGCCGGTTGGTGCTTGTCGTCAGCTTTTAAGTTCCATGCCTCTGCTTCACACATTGCAAAACGGAATGGCTAGAACACGGTTATTTCATATCTTCAAATTTAGTGACAGGTGAATATTTTTCCAAAAAGGTTGAATCGATTTAAAACATTCAGAGGTAGAGTCGTCTGATATCTACTGAAGAATCGTAATTGAAGTAATAAAAGATTAAGCGGTATACTTGTTCTACTTTAACATTACACAATTCTTATTTCTCATCAATAACAATACAAATTTGAAAAAAAAAAGAAAAAACAGATCAGTAAACTAAGTGCTTAGCAAGGGCACTATCCTGACTGTTATTATAACTAGTTTAAAAGCATAGTCGCGCATTAAGATAACTAATTTGGCTTTTTGAACTAAACTGTAAGTAAAAACTGGCACAAATAAAAAATAGGTTTGCCATGAATAAGGTTTTGCCATGAAAAAAATAAATAAATTGTAAGTAAAAACTGGCACAAATAAGGTTTGCCATGACGAAATAACTAAATTGTAAGTAAAAACTGGCACAAATAAAAAACTGGCACAAAAAAGGTTTGCCATGAAAAAATAACTAAATTGTAAGTAAAAACTGGCACAAATGAAAAACTGGCACAAATAAAGTTTGCCATGAAAAAATAACAAAATTTTAAGTAAAAACTGGAACAAATAAAAAATAGGTTTGCCATGTCAGCATTTAAGTCAAATTCTTTAAGGCAAATTTCTAAGGTGACATCACTAATATTAATTCAGCTTGCTACGAAAACTTAGGGAACGACAGTTTTTATCTGTCTCCCACTACACATTTCTAAGGTTACATCACTAATATCAATTCAGCTTGCTACGAAAAGGTAGAGGGAGACAATGTTTTTCCGATTTTTGAAACATAGAAACAGGGGGACAATCGTAACCCCTCCCAATTGGCACACCGGATTGCTATCATGTATTAGAATAAGTATTAAATAAAAGTTAAGAGTTCATATATAGGAACCAAAAAATCTGAAACGGTATTAATTTGCCTGAAAATACCCAAATTTTGAAAATAAGTCTTTTCATAGTTCTTATTATAAAGGTAGTACGGTTTTAAAAGTGTTTTTCGCAGCAGTATTTTCGCAGTACTACTGGAAAACTAATCAAATTGGCTCTGTACTACTGATAAAATTGGCTCTGTACTCGCAGTACTACTGGCATGGATCAAATTGGCTCCTGGTGTTTTCCATTTCTTTTCAATGAATAATATTTACAACGGATTCTGTTTTAAATCTAGATTGACCACAAAATAAGCTTAAACCTTCAATTATAAAATCGAGCAAATTCCTGGGTAGGAAGCCCAAACTGGCAATCAGCCATCTTTAATTTGATGCAAGAAAAGGATACAATTTCTTCCAATGCTAGAAAAGCAGATCTAGGAACGCCTATATCTCTTTTTCCCTATTAATTAAAATAAAAACTTTCCGAAAAAGAAAATGTTCAAAGAAAAATAAAGGCTATATTAAACTTAAGATCAGCAGAAATAAATTCATACAAAAATTCAAACTCAAAATGACCAGAAATTACAAAGAATAAACGAAATCCTAAATGAACAGAAATTAAATAAACAATCATAGCAAACAAACATACAACAGGTAGGCTACTAGTAAAAATGGAGTGAACGAATCAAAAAATGAGGAAAACTAAAATTGAATATACAAATCAAGCTTAAAGCGAACAAAAATCAACACCGCGAAGAGTTTGACTTCTGCCAACTGTAACAGTCTAAAGCCTACTGCGTCATTGGCGCTTTACTGAATACGAATTATATCACAAATTTTTGGTTTTACTTATTACAACATCGAAAATAAAAATCAAAATGAACTAAAATCTTGAAGCGATGAGCTTTCAGCAATCTATATCGTTATATATAAAATATTAAGTTTAGCGTTATTAGTTCTTTCCAAGATTATAGAAGACACATAAAGTTTTCAGTAAAGCGCCAATGACGCAGTAGGCTTTAGACTTTTACAATTAGGGAAGGGGGCAGTGGCCAAATTTTCATTTGCAGTGGTTATTGTTCATTTTAAGCTTGATTTGTATACTCAATTTACGTTTTACTCGTTTGATATTTAATTATTGACTTATATTAGTACCTGTTGTATGTTTGTTTGCTATGATTGTTTGTTTAATTTCTTTTCGTCTTGGGTTTCATTTATTGTTTAAAAGTATTTTCTTGTCGTTTGGAGTTTGAATTACTGTAAGAATTTAATTCGGGTGATCTTAAGTTTGGTATCGCCTTTACTTTTCTTTGAAAACTTGTTTTTCGGAAAGTTTATTAAATTAATTTCTGTTCGAATCAAAATTGGTATCAAAGTAACAATATCAAAGTAACAAAGTATCAAAGTAAAGAAAGTATAAAAGTATCAAAGTAAACAAAGTATCAAATTAAACAAAGTATCAAAGTAACAATAAGCAACTTGTTCATTGAAAATAGAAATATGCTATGTGTATGCAGGCTGTTAAAAGGACGTATCAGCAATATCTCGGGAACTTATGCATGTCTCAGGGGTTCTTATGGATGTTTACTTTTGTCACATAATGCTCATCAAGACCGTACCCCTTTTTGGGTGATTTCGTTTCTTATTTGTAAAATTTATGTATATTTTCATGTACTACTAACTTTTGACAAACAACCTTAAAATTAACAAATTTTGAAATATTTAGAACCAGCAAAAACAATAAATTTTATTATTGCACACGTTTTAATGGATACTTAGGTTTTTTGAGTTTTCGTTTCCACTGACAATTGTCACTCTTTACTTACAGTTTGTTACTACGACCCGTTTAATCCAATGCTCTCATAAATGCAAGAGAGGCCCCTATCCCTCCTTCAGACCATATTTTTTGGTTACAATTTTAAATTCGTACAAAAGTGCACCCAGAATAATAATTATCTTCGAAAAACCCTTTCAAATATTGATTTGGAGGGGGAAGGGTGAGAAATATCCAACAAGAACTATAGGGCTATTATTTTCATTATTTTCTAGACGAGTTTTTCAAACAAATTCTATTTTATAGGGATGTCTCCGATGGACACCGGTAGAGGATGAGGAGTCAAAGACCCTTGGGGTATTGTCTCTTGAGAAGGTATTAAAAAAATAATGTAGTTAGGAAAATGAGAAATATTACAATTTAAATTTCGATAAAAACAAAGCTCCTAGTAGCACTTGTCCCATCCCATAGGAAATTTTCTTTTGGAGCAAAATCTGGATTCTTATAGAGAGAAACTGAAAAGATTCCTAATTTTCTTTTCTTAACCAGTGAAAAAGACTGTGCCAATAATAAAAACGATTAGAAATTAATTTAAAAAAACTTTTTCCACAAAAGAAGTTCTTCAAATGAAACTATAGGACTAAATTAAACCAAATATGAACAGATATAAAGTCAAAAAATTTTCTATTGCAAAACTACTATCATTCACCATTAATAAATAAATTAAATCCAAAAAAAGCAGTCAATAGCATAAATAACCAAGTCAAATTCAAAACAAACAGAAACTACCACAAAAAAGAGTAGGACCTGTGCCTTTTAAAGACCAGAACATAACTTTCTCTTCACTGACTTTGTACTTATCCATAAAAGAAAAAAAATTCGTATACTGTCAGTACCTACTTTAAGTTTCTCACACATGTTCAATTTCACCGCATAATTCTCATCAAGACCGCAAATCCTACGTTACAAAGAAAATTTTCTGTAACAAGAGGGGGGCTATGACCCAACTGTACCCTCATTAAAAGCTTAACCCCAGATAAATCCCACGAATAAAATGATAGTAAAGATTTGTTCCTCCCCCCTCCCAAAAAAATTCCTTTTACGTTTATCTGAAGTTTCATGGAGGGTTAGAAATTGTTTGCATAAAAATAAACTTTTGAGGCTTCAGGCACAGTTCCCCCGTCATCTACAAAAAGTTCTACCGGCTCACCTGCAAAAAGGCTTCCATAATAGCTGATGCATGTATACATTAAGGTAGCCTACATAATTTTATCAATCCTCAAATTAATCGACTCAGTTAAATAAAGCTTTAAAATAAGTTCATATTTTGACCGTTTCTTTTATAAGGACTATGTGCATTTAGGTATAAATGCGTCCCCGCGCGGCATTACTGTGTCTCAAAGTGGCAAGTTCAATGTATTTGCTTGTTAACAAGTACGCTAAAAATTTTAGTTTCGTTCGATTGAATCTTCTCCCGATATTCTGTGATCATTGATACGATACAGTTACTCCTGGAGAAAACAAACAAACAAATGAACACGCCTCTGGGACCATTCTTCACATAAAAAGTGTGAATTTGACCTTTTTGCGTATGGGGGTTTGAAACCTGAACAATAGGGTTTTCTGATCTACTGAGTTTGATGGTGCTAGGTTCATCAAAATTAGTCAGCCTTTTGACGTGTTTGGTCACTTTTTTCAGAAATCAGGTAGCTATTCTTAGGCTCGTAATTTTTGGCGAGTAGCCATAAATTTAATTAACTTCATTGTATATTATGATCACCATAAAATCCAATTTTATTATCTATTTGCTGTTATTAAAACTCTTTTTTTCAGAGTTTTGGTTACTTTGGTTACTATTAGCATGAGAAGATTTTTACCTACAATTCGGAACCACAAACTATTTGATTACGCGTTGCTACGGATGGCAGTAAGAGGGCCAAGATGTACTACGGCTCTTCATCATTTGTTTGAAAAGCAACCATTTCAGGCAATATATTAACCACATCCTACCCTCACGGATAGCGGCTTGAAATTTGGTTTGAAATAAAAAATTATGTAAAGTTGCCTGAGAGAACAGACGGATACACAATATTCTTTACTCCAATTTTCACGATATAAATTTTGATCTAAAGAGATTACCATTAAAATTGTCCGAGTGAACAGTTTTATACCGAAATAATAAAGGGTTTATATTCCCTGTGCAATTTTTTTACCGAAATAATAAAAGGGTTTATATTCCCTGTGCCATTTTTTTTACCGAAATAATAAAGGGTTTATATCCCCTGTGCAATTTTTTTTCTGCTATCCTGTGGTTTTCATATATGTTAACAAAAGACGATACCTTTGATGTCATTCCATAGCTAAGGTTCAGTTCTGTCCATCTACCAAATTCAATTTTTAAAATTTGATGTACACAGTTTTTTAGATTAAAAATACGTTGAAAAGTACACCGTTCAAAAACAACAATTTTATTATTTTTTAAGCCAGTTTAGATCCCCCTCTAAGGAAATTTATAAGTAATACTATATTTCAATCTGGAGAAAGAATAGACCTGAGATTTATAAATTCAATAACATCAGTATTTTATTCCTTTGGTGCAAGATACAGCAGATGGCTTGTTGCAAAATTACTGTTTCCAGAGGGAGTACATACCATGAGGGATGAATAAATGCAATGATACCACTGTGAACACTCTTACATTCTTCGTTTGTTTGTTTTTTCTTTTAATTTTTTTCCTGTTCACAGCTTATTATTATTTACTTTTTATGCAAACAAGTTTCTTCCTTTTTAGCCTTTTGTGCATAATCATGTTCACTTATAAGACAAACATCGAATATAAGCCAAGTCACCGGGCCATCTGTCAGTAACAATATAGCATCAGGATTCAAAATGGTTGCACTAAAACTGGAATATAAAACTGGATAAGGAACGTCGAACTTTAACCTTAGCTCGTGTCCTGTAGTACATTGAATCAAGATAAAGATAATACTCTTGTATAAATAGTTAAATTGCGCTGAAAAAAATTCATAACCATTCGTAACATTATGATCACGGCGCACTGGCGTTTATGAGGCACGGACCATATGCTGCAAAACCTCTGATTTGCTAATGTGGCCTTACCATGAAACAGCTGAAGCGGCAGCTGCCGTGAAAGAGCCATGGGTGATCTGAGCAATCTGACTTTGCAACATCTGGCAATCGACAGGAGAGTTTTTCTTCTATTGCAAATGCAGCGAATTAGTTACGTAGCTTCGTTTATACGAGGACATAAGTAAAACATAGACTAAACATAGACTATTTTTCGTGCTTCTTTCCAAAAAAAGACTGTTCAGCAGTCCAGAAGTACAAATGCGTTATGTCACGCTTTCTCAATTCTAGACTCAATGACACAACATATAGATATGCTAAACTGACTCGAAAGATATTATTGAATGTGCTAGTCCTAATCCGATTATTGCGAGAAATAATCCCTAAACCCGACCTATTTGCTGCTGATTTTCCGCCTTGAAAAAAATTTGGTGGGTCTTATGCTTCAGTTGTTTGAAATAAAAACGTTTCAACTGAATAATCCTCACTAAACTGTATGATTCAACAACACTACCACATTTTGTATACACAGCGCCTATTTGAAAAATTTGCTCACAAACAGATAAACGTAAAATCCGTTCAATATATTTTAAATTTGCAAAATATTTACTTCATTTACCCCCGTGGCCCAGAATTCAGCATTAATCTGCAAATATAAAATAGCTGACCCAGCAATAGCTCTATCAAAGCGTATTTTGAAACATAGACGCAAAGTCAGTTTTCATCCAATGTATTCCCTTCTTATACAGTGAGGTTTAAAGTTGTATGTATCTATAACTGTTGTTCAGTGTTTTACAGATGATATTTAGAAATTGTTGTGAATTAACGTTGTGATGTCTTTTTATTTTTTTTCTTATTCCCCTTCGTTTTCTCTATTTCATACTTCGTCTTTGCGTACTTCTTTGTAGTGTCTGATGGATTAGAAATAAATAAATATATGCTTTAATCTCGTCACTGGAAGTGCCTGATAAATCTGTGCCGTGCTTCAAATGGAAATGTTCATAAAACTGGTGGCAATAATGAAACTCAAGGTAATATGTAATCCTTTTGTACATATAATGAAGTCTAATTCAACCGAGTCTGGTCCCAACCCATTCAATTCCCCTCCCCCTCACTATGCTATCAATTATTTAGTAATATACTCTGAGAAGACAAATTTTCCATATCCCGAGGTCACTCTTTCACGATACATATGCTGAGTGGGCTCAAACTATTTGCTGATAGCCCGCCTCTTTGATTTTACAGAAGATAAAAAATCCCGTTCCCTTGACAAGTGAATAAGCAAGCAAGAGGTACACATAAATGAAAAGACACCCGAGAAGCGAAGTATTGACTCTAACCCCCTTGTAAAGCACATATTTATAAAATTACACGCTTTTATGTTATTTAATAGGTTTATGAACGTGGTTCATACTTGAGCTTCCCCCCTCTCCCAGGGGCGAATCTCCAGCGTTTTTATGGGGGGGGGGGGCAAGAAAGTTCCATATCCGGATAGTCAAAGGGCATGGGATGTATAATAATTTTTTTCTTCACATTTTTGGAGGGGAAACTGCCCCCCTCCCCTTGCCACTCCCAAACGACGCCCCTGCCCTCTCCCATATCAAAATCTTGGGTACAGGAAAAGGCCGAAGTAAGTTCAGAATCCATCCGCTTTGCTTAACATTATGAAATTATTGTAGTGAGAGCAAACCCGTTACTACTTTTAATTCAGGATACATCTCATAGTAAACTTAGTAGCCTCGTTTGTCAACGAGACAGAATATATTTTTTTCTTTTTTGGTGTGACAAAACTAACCTATAATTTTAAGGAAGAAGAAGAAACGCTCCGTTGGAATATGAACATGATGATGATGATACTGCGCAACTGGACAACTTAGCAACTGGCGATGCGCATCAAGAAGAGTATGCATGGTTAAATTGACTTAATGACCTTTTCATCTCTTTTTCTTTTACAAGCAGAATAACTTAAATTCTTTTGTATTTGTATAAATGAAAACATGACAGATGGGTAGAATTGGTTTCTGCTGGTCGCGAGCAACTGCGTAATTTGAGCTGTCATTCCAACTGCCGTAAATAATAGAGCAAGCCTAAGCAGAAATCCCCGGTTGTATGATACCTAGTTTTTTATGCCTATAATTTTCTATTTTTCAACATTTCTCTGCGTTTCCCAATATTCCACATCTTTCTACGTTGGTGGGCTCTAATTTTTTTTTATTTTGTTTTACTGATGATCTAAGGTACGTAATGCCAGGAGGAACAAATTGTTCTTTTTGAAAATTAAATCCATGCTGGCAAATATTTGTATAATAATAATATCTAAGTTTCCAAAAGTTTAAATTATATCAAGAAGGACAAGGTTAAGCCTTGTTCCTTTCTCTTTTATTTTTCTTTTCACAGTTCCTTCTTCAAAATTTTACATTTTTCCAAGTTGGTTAGCTAGACGCAATTTTTCTTTTTCTTACGGTTTTTCGAACGTACGTGAAGTAAAAAAGAAAGCAGAGTTGTTTCTGAAGATTAAGTTCATGTAAGTAAAAATTGGTATTTATAATATTAATAGTTGAGCTTCAAAATATTACAAGCTATAGCAAGAAGTTGATATTTATGCCTTGTCGCTTCTTCTTTTATTTTTCATTTCACAGTCTTTTCTTCAAAATTTAACATTTCTGCATGTTGGTCAGCTGTACAGAATTCGTTTTTCTTTTATCGTTTGAACGCCCATTGCTTAAGGAGGTAGGGTCATCTACTTAACCTCCCATCAAGCACCCCTGTAAGAATCATCACGGGTTTCAATCCACAGCAAAATGGCTGGCAAAGTCTTCGAGGGTAGCCTTACACCCAATGGGCTGAAGTAATAAACCAACGTCTCCTTAGCTACACCATCATTCTAAATGAGCCCAGTCCCTAACTCTGGACCGTATTTACTTGGAAAAGACTGACGGCACTAACGAGCAGTTTCCAGAGCAATAGCGATTCTGTTGAGCAGGAGTGTTAAGTCAAGTAAAGTAAGCAAAAGAAATAAGTGACTTAAAAAAGAAAGTGTAGTTGTTTTTAAAATTAAAGTCAAATAAAACTGAAGTCGGTTCTTCGGTACCCGGGGTAGGCTTCACCTTCCTAATTTTGATCCCCAAGAAATTTAAATGTAACTCAAAACAAAGACATCAACTAAAAACTTAGATGCCTAGGAAAATCGCACAAGTACTGATGCGCTTCCATGCATACAGGGTACCAGTGGGATTTTTAAGTGTTAATATCGTCGCGCAAGAAAAACAGAAGTCAACAGCATATTAGCAGAAAAAAGAGGAAATGTTTCCACACACTTCTTACCCCCCCCCCTTTTCCCCCACCCAGGAGTCAAAAATTTAAGTAGTAAAAGTCAAACATTTATTTTCAAAGTGAAGTAAGGACAGTAATGAGGGGTGCTCTACCTTAATTTGGGGGGATACTATCATGTCATTCTTTTCTTTGTTGTTTTTCAAGGGGAACCAAAATTAGTAAGCTGCTATCACGAATTTAGATGGCTTTGAGTCCCAAAATAAGTAAACTACTAACTCGAGTTTAGATCCAAAAGGGCACCTACCTGGGTACCGAAGGTCCAACTTTAATGAGTACCAATTAAAGCCATGTTGACACATATTAGTATTTTCAAGAGTAGCAGTTGAGTTTCACAAAGTTAAAAGTTACCCCTTCCCGTTTGTTCTTTGACTTAAAGAGGCACACTAATTTTTCAGACATGGCAAACTGTATCCCAGGCATGGCCTATTAAAAAAGGATTCCCGCCCCAAAGATAATTCCTTGCATATGTAGCAGGTTGTGGAAAGAAGGTTTCAAACTCCCCACTCATTTTCACAAAGAGTGATCTTCTCTGTTTAGGTAGGAAAGCTGGCCAGCCTTAAACGCTCGGAGAGCTTGGGTGCGGTAATTCAAGAATTACATTAGAAGATATGCATCTAGCAGGATGCGAAGTAAGGTGTTTTCTTCTTTTAGGATAGCTATTACCAATAAGTTTGTTTGCATAGAGAATATTTTTTTAAGGCAGCAAATATTCTCTGACTATTTCCACAGGTAAGAAAAAGGATATAAGGGATAAAGCGGATGATTTTATGCGCAGCTTTGGTGACTTGTGGAGGATTTATGGTTCATTCAATTTTTGTATACATCTGTTGCATAAGAGTAATAAACGAGACCTCATTCACAAGGGCCAACGGCCATTACTCCAGGTGGCCAAAGTATGAGATCATTCTAAAACTGAGTAGAGGGACGGCCCATGTGCGAGGGCTCGGACTGCTAACCGCAGAGAAGGAAGCGGGGCGACAAATAAGCCCGTGAAATGGGCTGTTGGCTGGATAAGGGGACATCACAATGGAGCTTTACTTTAAAATATCAGCAGCGCCTCGCTTAATAAATAGTAACACCATAGCACAACATAGAAGGAGTACTAATTAAAAAAAAACAAAAAAAAACAGAAGTCCAAGTATTCTCCTGAGTATGCAGGCATGCCTGAATCACTGTCTTTCTTCTCTAGTTTTGAAATTTATCTACGTTTCCTTTTTCAGTGCAAATACACGAGGTCCTCAGATTGGAGAAACTTTATATACCCGAACTAAAATCTTTAGAAGTGTCTGAAGCTCAATAAAGACCGTGGATATAATTTAAAATTTATTTTGCAAACAAACCAAATAAAACACACGCTGCGATCAGGCAACAAATGTAATTCTAAACCAATAATTCTATCTTTCAAAAAACAAATCATAACAAATAGGTCTTAACACCAAAATCTACATATTGTACTTTACTCAAGGATAATAATCACAGAACCATTCGTCAAGCTACAACAAGACATCCGCAAACATAACATGTAAAAAAGATCACTTGCTTCATTTTTAATCATTTGCAAACATGGGGAAGCATTTGAATATAAACAGACGGATGATCAGATATTTTTGACCTTGAAATGTTTCTGTACAAGAGGAACAAAACAGCTGATCCCCTCAAATATTGATGGCTCCGATATTCCCAACTGCTCCAAATGAATAGACAATAGGATTCTCGGCAGTTTCGGCTTTTTTTTCAATTTTAAGTTTTTTGGCTATTTTAAAATTGAGTGGATGCAGATTAGTAGTTTCTCACTTTTTAAATTTAAATCCAATTATTTTAGTTTCTATCAAGAAAAATTACACACAATCTCAGTTTTTCTCTTTCTGTTCTATTTCATTTTTCTATTCATAAAACAACTGCTCCCAAATATTAGTCTCTCTTTAAGACCATTCATTTGTTAGGATAGTTTTGACAGTTTGACAGAACTGCCACAAAGTTCTCGGTCTACCAAACATCAACGTTTTAAATAAAATATTAAGCCCAGATCAAATATAAAATTCCTTTGAAGGAGAAAAAATTTAATTTAAGAAGTCTCAAAAGACCAAGAAATATACTTTGAAAAAATTGTTGCATAAAACTATGAAAGGTGGAGAAAATCTGATTGCACTTTTGAATTCACCATACTAAATTGCGCTAGAAAGCCATTAAAAAAGAATAATCCTAAACACCAGAATAAAATAAGAAATTCAGACAAAGGTTGTAGCCAATTTTGATAGCATATTCTAACTCAGCACAAAAAGAAACTTTCAGTGGCACAAGGAAACTTTCCCGAAATACAAAAAAAAAACTTTGTTGGATAGTGTTATTCGAATCGTGAGAAGACATTATCTAAATATACAACGTTCCCTTACCTTCAACAATATTTCAAGTGTAGCTAGTCTCGACAATATTTGAATATAACGGTTAAATTGCTAAATACTCTAAACTGTTTCGATTGCAGCTAACTAGTAGATAGCCCCTTGTAAAGGAGTTTCTATGCCCCTTATGATTTTTATCTTTAAACTAAATTTAATTAAGACTACAATTAATGAGCAAATAAAAAGAGTAAAAGAAGTCGTATTTACATTTTGCACGACTAGCCAGCAGAAATTTAAAACTAATCGCCAAAAAATGTTGTCGCTTCACAAAATGGGCACAGTTTCCTATATTATTTCATAGATTGGCTAGGCTTCAAGCATAAATTATATTCCGCAATCTAGTTTGCAATCAATTAAAAACCAGTTAAAGAAGAACAACTTTTTTCCACGAGTTTCCTGCAAGAGGTCAGGTCGTCGCTAGCTAGAAAGCACATTCGCTTTGAAGTATTATATTTCAGGTTTCCAACAGCAAACCCGGTCAAGTATTTGAGCTATTTTTTATTTGTTTCGTTTTTTTTTCGCGAATTTATTACCGTACTGACAGTAGACCAGTTGTGAAACTAAACGTTTAACCTCTGACACGTGTATATTAGCTAAAGTCAAGTGATATTTAAACTAGTAAAAATTACGATATTCCCGGTACCTCCTCCCAACTATTTATTGGTTAGATAACGGTTCGTTTCCGCAATGTCCTTTCAAGGTATTTGTTCCGTTTTAAGAAAGGGATTTTGCAACAAACCTGCAGTTGTAACTTGCACCAAGAGGAAAAGGTACATTTATAGTTGGATTCATTTGTCTCACATCTAGCCATTGACCGAGCCAGAGTTATTGTATTGTTTTCACATTTTCTTAGAGATATTTTGGAAATTCCTCAAAATGGGAAAATTGTCGTTTTTTCATCGTTTTTCAAAGAATTTTCGACATAGTTTTAATAAAAAAAAAACCTTGTACACCTAATTTCAAAATTTAATTCGATAAACGGAGAGAAGTGAGTCTCAGCTATGGAGTAACAGTTAAACTTTTCATTTTTCGTCGATA
Organism: Artemia sinica; assembly: GCA_027921565.1. Taxonomy (NCBI): domain Eukaryota; kingdom Metazoa; phylum Arthropoda; class Branchiopoda; order Anostraca; family Artemiidae; genus Artemia; species Artemia sinica. The sequence continues at coordinate 67,687,867 of CM051262.1, forward strand.
TATCAAAACCATAGGAGAACAGATAAATAACATATTTCAACTGGCAAATGAAGCATAAATCTTAATATAAAGAAAAATAAAACAATAAAAAACAAGCCATTATAGCTCAACTGTGGTAAAATGTTTCGATGGATGTTTTCAGAAATGAAATAATCTATATGTTTAATGTACTTTTTCACATTTCGGAAAAAAGGACACCAGTAGCCCCCCTACCGTCCCAAAGGCTTAACAAAGGGTATGAACATTTACTAATAGGTATTAAATGATTTCATTGAGAATTTAATGAGTAGCTCCCTGAGAATGTAAACAATCAATTCGTATGTGATTTTAAAGGGTTCCGAGTAATTTATCTTCAGACTGCTTAGTATCTAAATATGTATAAGCATTCGATGCGGATTTTTTTATTTTTTTTTTTTTTTTAACATGTTTATTGTCGCTGGGGAAAGTTTAATAGTGAATATTATAGGGTTTTCAGCAGCCCTTTATTAGAAAATGCTAAATAGTAATCCTATTTATCAGCCCACTTAATAATTAGGGGGAGCGGCATTTCCCACCCATGAACACATTCCCCCCCTTCTAGATTTTGAAAAGTGCCTTTTTTAGGGGGTTTTCAGTGAAAATGACCGTTTGTTGCCATTTTCATTGTAAAACTGAAAAAAAGACAAATTCCCCCCCCCCGGGTTTTGAAAAATACATTTTGCTCCGTCCCCCTTAAGTTTTCGGAATATTTTCTCTTTCGGTGTACTTAAGCTCCCTTCCCCCATAAATGTTTCGTGCACATTGATGAGCTTTTTGCTCCTTTGATGAACTTGTATCCACTTCTTCCAAAGATTTTTCGTGCGCGTGTGCCTGCCCTATCATTTGATTGTCAATGTTTCTTCCTAATTTGTCCAAAAATTCATGCGAACAAAGACATGTTGAAGTGCTCGTGAACGTCAGTCTAATAAAGAAAATGTACACAGAAACATAGTCTATATCTGATTTTAGAGGTTAATATTTACATTGGGCTTATTCGCAGTACCCAAAGATAATAGCTAGAATCAGTGTGTATACAGATAAATGCTTAAAAAAAGAAAAATTTTACGTATTCAAGTTATCTCGTCTATAGATTAGGTTTTTTACCTTTGTATTCCGTTTTTGTGTGCTTTTTATTCCGTTTTTGCAATATGCTTTGTTGGCAATTTCCTTCCTTCGTATATTTTTTTGTTGTTGATACATAACCCTTTTGAAACACATACTCTCTATCGATCCATAGCTTATATATGTGCATTTGCATGCATAAATTTCAGGTCTTGATATGAAGTTTCTTCCTAAGGAATCAAACAGCTCAAAACCACCAATCTCCACCCCTGTCATTAAATTTGTCTGAATGTACCTATTGTATCCCTTGATTATTATTATTTCTTCATAAATCGTCAAACAATCCAAGTGAAAAAAACATTATAGCGAAAAAACAAGGAAAAAGCGAAATGATAGCAGCATCACATTAGAGACAGGTTGATAGCCCTTGGGGCCCAGCTATATTTCTTGCTTCCCTTCTTTTCCCAGACACAAATTGTCCCATCTTGAAATGAAGCTACTAAGCTATTGCAGTCTTTAGTATAGACCAAACTGAAAAGAAGAAAAATTAGATTTTAAAAGAATTATTAAAAGAACTTTAAGGTTTTAGCGTAAAGAGTGAGGGCTGAGGAAGAAGCAGCCCTCCTCATATACGGAATAATTTATGTTCGTTTTAAGTTCTAATGTTACTCTTTACTTTTAGTAGAATAGTTTTCTTTCATTTATTCAATTTTTCACCGATTTTCAAATAATGCCAGGAAACCCCCTCCTTCTCCTGTGTGAAAATTTCTCTGAGAAATTCCTCCTAGAAGCTTTCCTCCACAGAGAAAATTCTCCCCACGGAAAATCCCCTGAAACAGGAAATTATCCCCAAAAATTTTCCTTATATTTCCCAGTAGCAAAATCTATCTGTAAACAATCGGGCAACTGAATAACTTACACCTTTTTCCCAGGGGTTGTGGAGGGAGAAGGGGGTGTCATCCCCATAGGCATAGTTATTGAACCTTTACATAGTTTTATTTTGAATGAGCCCTCTCCCGATCTTCTTGGACAATTAACTCTACATGATTAACTCTGAAAAAAAAGAAGAAGCAAAACACCGCATCCGTGATCTTTCTTCTGACCAAAAATACAAAATACCAAATTTTTGTATATAGGAGCTTGAAACACTTACAGTGGGGTTCCCTACCCTAATATGCTGAATACGATGGCGAGATTTTCATTAAGATCGCTTGACTTTTTTGGGGTGTTTCTCCTCTTATTCGAAAACCTGGCAAATACTCTCAGGCTCGTAGCTTTTGATTAGTAACATAAAATTTAATGAATTTTATATGTTTGGAATCAACAAAAAATGCAATTTCTTTTTTTTTTGTTATTACTTTCATAGAATACTTTAAGCTTTATGATTAGTGAAATACTGGCGATAGGACCTTCAAAACGCTTTTCCGGTGTCTTTTATGGACTCTAAATTTATTTCTGAGGGTTTCATTTATTAAACTATGAAACGATTGTCATGAAAATTTAATGATAATTTTTGTTATTGAGGCAGGTAAGATGGAGGTAGAAACTTCTAAGGTAATACCTAAGTATCATACAGAGATATATAGAATTTTTCAATATTCTAGGACTTATAGTTAAAAATTTCTAAATAGTTGAACAGAAATATGACCATTAAGGGGCCGTCTCAGAAACAAAAATTAAATCTGAAAAAACTCGATTTTGTTAGTTCCATGACCACAAGAGCATTAAATTAATATTGACAAAGAAATAATATTGACATTCCTTGTGCAAACATTACCTAATACCTACACCAAGGTTGACATTACAAAGGATTTTGTCTCTGAAGCAGAAATTGAAAAAGAAGCAAAAAAAGAAAGAAAAAGAGCCACACATTCATTTAAGAAGAAATACGTATTACAATGCACGTTAATTGGTGGCCTCACCGTGTGATCTATGGTGTCTGGAATGGAACGACAAAAATTAATACACTGTAGAAAAATGACCCCCCCTTGCAAATAATCTTTCCACCAATTACCAAATCTAGGTAAATCTATAGAATAGCGGCTCTCCAGAAGGAAACATGCTAGAACAAAGACAGACATTTTTGGATTGGTAATTTAATGCTCATTTTCATGGTCTTGTTTGCCTTTTTGACAATTCATCCCCAGTCCCCCTCCCCTAATGGTCTCAGATATGGTCCTAGCCTACAAAAGAAATCTAACATAAAAGGCGATGCAATCCTTACTTAATAATATGCAGCTAATCCAACTAACCACATAAACACCTGTTTTTTGTGTGTGTCCCTAAATCATTTTTTGATAAAACAATTTCATTTGATTCATCTAAAAAAAAGATTTGAAAAATAACTATTTGACCGACAGATTTGCAATGTATATTTAAAATATCTTTGTGGGTCGGCAAAAAATTTTGTGGATTTATGGAATTTCTCAAACGTAGCAATTCTGCCGAGCAAAAATCATCATTTTTCAAATCTGATAGCTGTGTTTCAGATAAGCCAAATGAATTTATATTATCAAAAAATGACTTGAAAACATGGATGAAAATGGAAAAAATTACGAAAATTTGATTAATTGAAACTTCCTGCATATTATAATGTTAGAATTCAATAGTTTTTTATGTAGTTTTTTTAGACGATTAGGGGGGGGGGGGGCTGGGTATGAATTGTCAACAACACAAACAAAACTATGAAAATGAGCATAAAATTAACAATCTTGGAATGTTTTTCGCTTTTTGTTCTAGCATGTCTCCTTCTGGAGAGCCAGTATTCTACGAGCTTACTCGAATCTGCGCTGATCTGGGGATCTCTGCACTGATCTAGGGATGGTGAGGAGAGAATAAATCCGAAGACTGGTCTGGAATACCCTCCTTGAAGAATTATGGTTTCAGAATAGACCTTCTTCATCCTCTCACCGACAGGGCAACCACTGAGAATTTGACAATGTCCCAAGATTCCCGTGCCAAAAATTCCCAGATTTTACACAAAATTCCAAAATATTAAAATATAATAATATATATTTAGTACACTTTTCGAGGATAAAGTTTAATTTACAATACTTTTTATAAGATCACAAGCTCAGAACTAAAATTCCGATATCCTCGATTGAACTTCAATGAGTGACAGTCCTGCCCTCATCACCTAGCAAAAATACTCTGATAGTCCCTCAAGAATCGTACCTGTGACCCCCCTTAGCTTATAAGTGATGGTAATAAGTATCTAGCTCGCTTTAAAAAATATTATGTACCAACTCAGTTTCAACAGTAAGTAGGCTATTATAATTCATATAAAGATCTTGAAACCACAAAACATACACATCATTGAATAATTCGCAATTTTGGGTTTTGTGGTTAATTTCATTTTCATCTTGACTGATAGTATCCTACTTTAAAAAAAAGTAAAACATGAGCCGTTCAGAAGCCACATAGTTATAGTCCATAAAACAAACAATAATGAACATTCAAAATAGAAATAAAATCATTGCTAATTTTGATTTTAAAAATCCTCTGGAGGAATAATTGTCCATGAAATAGTTTTGCAAAATGTGACGCACGTTAATAGGTGGAATCAGAGTATAACAATGATGAAGGACATAGCATGACACTAATTACTATATCAAGTAAAAATGCCCCCTATCCCCTACCAAAGTATTTTGACTCTGTCCACCGCGCAAATGCTCAAAAGTAAGGATGGGGAAGAATCCCCCCTAAGTCTGGTCTAAAGACTCTCTTGGAAGAACTCTGTCGCAAAGCTCGTATTATAACAACCCCCCCCACCTATAGAAACATTCTTCAAAAACGCATCTTGCCTGTTACATGAGAAAAAAAAATATTTAGAATGAACTCAATCCCAGTTAAAGAAAAAGTAAGTAGGCTACTATAATTAATACGAAGAGCTCGAAACCACAAAATATTATACGTAATTTAATAATTAGCCATTTTCTGCTTTGCAATTTAAATTTATTGCCCAACATATTAAGGATAATAACACATTTTGAATACAAAACACAATACGAGAGACATTCACGAGTAAAATTGATGACGTCACATTGAACAACGGTGAAAACAGAAGGAAAGATGTATTGCTGGTTTGAATTCACCACAGTTTATATAATTAGCAGTATGATCTTTCCCTATCTCACCCATTATAAAAATCCGGACCGAGGTACGATTGCTCCAGAGAATGTGTAAACCAGTATAAACATAAGCGGCATTAGATCTTTTCACGGGTAGACAAAGAATAATCACTTACGGAACAATTACTGACAAAACCACTTGGCCGGCTCAATCAATAAGCGGACAATAAGTACAGAAATAAGTGGGAGGAGCTTTTTGTTCGCACCGAGAATGATGAGCCAGAAACCATCTGCGGTAAACTTACTGGATAATTATATAAACTGTGGAATTTACAAACTAGCTGAAGAAAAAATTGTCCAATAATTTCGTGTTTTGCTTATTTGTCGGGATACAGCGAAAGAGTTTTAGCAAATTTTAGCACCGAATTTATAAAATTAGCTTTTTAAAGGATTTTGTAGTCTTGTCATTTCTAGGCATTTTAGGCTTATTTGGCTAAAATACTTTTGAATGTAAAAACTTCAGAGAAAATCGAATGCTTAGACGGGAAGAACTAGCAACAAAAAAAGAGAAGAAAGAGACTAAAAAAAGGATACGGCAACAGTGCGTAAATTTAATATTAAACGTCAGGATGCATTGCTGTATGCTTAGGACCTTTTTAGGACGACTTGAAAAAATCACAGTTGGGATGAATCAGGGCGTATTTAGTGTCAAATTTTCTTTCAGCCTTTAAATAGATTCTTATGACTTGTGCTCTTGAATTTATATATACATTAAAAAAACACTAAAATAATAATATAGATAATAACAATAATAAAATCAAAGCCTAACCTAAAATACATGCAATGAGGATGTTACAGGGAAAGAATATGACAATACATAGAAAGCTCAACATCAAATATGTTCCAATGCATAGCTGCATGTTTGGGTCAAAACGCAGAAGAAGAAGAAGAAAAGGCATAAAAAAGATCATAGAAGTATCTAAAAAATGTAAACTGTTTTTGCTACTTATCGACTATATATGGAATTGGAGACATAAAGAAAAGATACAAAAAGAAAAGATAAAAAGACATAAAGAAAAGATACAAAAAGAAAAGATAAAAAGACATAAAGAAAAGATACAAAGTAGTACTAACCTGGTTACAGGTTTCTTAACTACTTCAGCCAGTTTACGTATTGGGCTCAGATCCCAGCTGTTCCAAAATCTGCAACAAAATAGTAATTGAAAAGAGGATTCTACAATCAGATATTCTACTGATCCTAAGAAAATGTCACAAAACGTGATATTTGTCACAAAAAGTTGTTACAAAAAAGATATCCTAAGAAAATCACCAAAAAATAACTATAGGGCAGAAATAAACCCCCAAAACAGAAATCTGTAAGCTTTCTTTATTGTGCTATTTTCATAAAAACTAGCTGACTTCCAAAGGCTTTCCTTAGAAAAACAATTTCTTTTTTTGTCTTTTGGAGTAGTTTAAAATATAAGACGTTCATGTAAAGACTAAAAATATCCAGGAGATATATAATCAGACAGTGAAAGAAAAATATAAAGATTAAAAGTTACTGCTGAAAACATCACTAAAAAATATTACATTAAAAAAAAAAACTATGATCTTGCTTTTATCCTTAGCAGATCTATACCGTTTTTGATTAAAACAACAAAAGATTGAAAAATCGAATAAGAATGCCCAGTTCTAACAACCAAACTGCAGTTCTAGTGTACGCTTCAGAGCCAAATTGATTAAGTTCATAAGTAAAAATGATAAAACTTAAAAAGAAGATATTTTGCTGAATGAAAACAAAGAAAAGAAAGGATATAATAAATGAAAAATAAAATCAAAATAGATGAGAAAACCAAGGATTTTGTCAGCCAGGAGCAAACTATGAAAAAGAAAACAAGCAAATATTTCGGTAAGGATCCCCGCCAAGTCGTCCTCAGTGTTCAGAAGAGAGAGGGAGAAAAAAAAGACAAAATCTAACCTTTTGAAGTGAATTCTACCAGAAGAGAAAAAACACTCATGACTCATGAGTGTCTTTTCTCTTCTGGTAGAGTTCACTTCAAAAGGTTAGTTTTTTTTTTTTGAGCACTGAAGACGACTAACCTAACCTTGGCGAAATATTTGCTTGTTTTCGTTTTCATAGTTTGCTACTGGCTGAGTCTGACAAAATCCTCGTTTTTCCTCATCTAATCGATTTTATTTTTCAATTATTATATCCTTTCTTCTCTTTGTTTTCATACGTAATGTATAGCCAGTGTGGTCATAGAATGTATTTAGATACTTTGCTGGCTTTCCTTTTAGTCGACGCGTCATCTGATTGGACATTATCCTGTAATACGACTAAGTATATTTTGATATGGATTTAGTCTAACCTGGGTTAAAGATGAGTTTTTTTTTCACTTTTTCACTTCATGCAATTTTTTTTTTCACTTCGAGGCAATTTTTTTTTTCACTTCATGCGTCAAATCCTTAAAAACGTCCCAAGAGCAAAGTAGGCGATTTGACACCCGAAGCTGAAACAGGTGAAAATCGACTTGCTCAATTTGGCGCCTAAGAAGTTGTTTTAGTTTTAAATTAAATAAAAAAGAGTTAAAGCAATGGGCTTCTTACTTGAAATAAACAACAATAATCACAAATACACATCAGACATGGGAAAACAAACTGTATACACTCATTAATGATAATTAAGCAGACACATTACACTACAACATACGAATTTAAATAGTATGAAAAAAGATAATTTTTTTTAAACACGTGAAGAGCGAGCAGAACTTCAAGTTCACTGGAACTTCAAGCGGGCAGAATCGATCGATACTAGAGACCCCTCCCCCCCAATATGAAGTATGACATAATTCATTATTCCTTAAAACTTGTTTATGACTTGAATCGACAGCGATTTTTTTCTTTTTTTCAATGCTATGTTTTAAGCATGGGTATGTTATGAAAGCTGGAGTGGCGGAGAAATCTTAATATTAGAAAACTTTTTTTTATCTAATTTTTACTCGTTTTTATCATTCTAGTTTTAAAGCAATTAAAAATTATCTTACTGCATAAGTAAAATATATTAAACCAAATAGCCAGCATGACTGGAACTTTGCCCAAAACTGCATGTCCCGCAGGCCTAAGATTCTTACCTCACTCAGGTGGTAGTTTAAGCCTTCGGCCGCCTGACCTATTAAAAAGCCTATGCAGTAATCACCCACTTCATGCTTGACAACCCTTGCGTGATTCAAGGAGTAGCCTGAGCTTGCATACCCTACAATTGGCAGCCCACTTCAAAGGCAACAGCTCCAAGAAAAAAAGGAAAAGAAGGAGCAGGTTACACTGAAGGGAAGGTTACACTGAAAGCTGTAAATAGATTTATGCACTGCAAGGTAACATATATGACGTCCTAATTAAACCCACAGTGACCACCCTCAGTGGCCACCCGCAGTGGTTTACTGCCGAAATAGTTGATTTTTTTCCTCTTTTAGCGATTCCAGAAGTTTGATACGTAAATTATGCTGAAAGAAAGACTCCTAATGACTAGTATGTTTTATACCTTGCGCAAAATTCGGTGCTTTGAACAACGTGCTTAAGGGGATTCGACCCCATAATGAATCAGCCTATCTCGTCCATTATAAACTGTTTTAGTTTGTGCGGCGGTTTTGCCGTAACTTGTAGAGCCTGGATAAGCGATCCGAATAAACGACAGAAAAGTAGAAGCCGGCATCTGCTTTCCCTGAGATCATAGAAAAACCTTGTAACTTCTATTGTTTTGTACCGGAGATAAACTTAAAACATTAGGAATTGTTTTTTTTTTTTATCAAATGGAGCAGACTTTTCTTTTTAAAATTCAGGAAAGGATTGTCCCTAAAAAAGTTCTAGTATACCTCCTACGAAAATTCAAAAATCACCTCAAAAGAAATTTCATTTGGTTAATTTGACAGCTCTTGGAATATTCTGTGGTTCAACCCGCTGTGATTGAAAACTCTGCCAACACAATTCCACTGTCTTTTCAATCACATTTTATAATCAAATCAAAGATTGTCAATAGGTTTCAAGGATAAGCAGTCCCCTGGGAGAATTCGCTAATGGGCTGTTTGCCTTTGAGACAGCCAGCTGACCACAAAATGATGTTTAAGGTATCGAATCCTCTTAACCGTTTTTTTTTTTTTTTTTTTTTTTTATTTCGCTTCCTTTTGACATGGGTTGTTCTGCTATGAATGCACTGAATTCCCAAAACAAAAGCCCATCACTACTGAACAAAATGAATAACTAACCAGAGAAAGATACTATATAATACAAAGAGGTTTCATCACCGATTTTGTCTCCTCTGAAATCCAAAGTAGTCTTAAATTTCTGAACACTTATTATTCAGATTATCAAATAAATTGTGTTCATTTAAAACTCAAGTAAGAGCTAGCTAAACCACGGTATTACTTAAATTTTCGTTGTAAGTGGGTCTAAAACTCACCGACATAATTTTTAAATAAACCTAGAAAATGAACATAAATATGCATTATATCACCGGATTGATAGCCTGTGGCAATGAAGTTGACACTAGTATCCTCAGGGGCTAAAGAATTGCAAATGGAATAAGCCACCAGTGTCCTTGGATGAACCACAAATGATCCACCTGATCTTTTTCTAATGCCCGATTCATAATGAGATTTTACTGATACCGAAATCTAGTTAGTGCTAATTTAATTTAGTTATGATTTTTTTTTTGAATTTTTAAGCCAATCAAGAAATTCTGTGAAAAATCTGATTGGCTCAAATTAGTGCTAGCTAAATCTGGGTACTAGTTAAATATCACTGTGAATGGGCCTTAACTAATCTTAAACTAAAGCTAGAAAATAGCACAAATACACCATATACCACCAGATTGATGGTCTCTAATAATAAAGCTGACAATGGCCTCCTCAGGGGCTGAAGAATAGCAAATGAAGGGTTGCCATGGTGTTCTTGCATGAACCTCAAATGATCCAGATTCCCTTTTAACCAGCTCGAATCGATCAAAAACTTTAAAATAAAGCTAGGAAATGAGCAAAATTTTACCTTATATCTCCGGATTGATGACCTGTGACAATAAGGTTGACACTGGTACCCTCAGGAGCGGAAGAATAGCAAATAGAGGTTACCACTGGTGTTCTTGCATGAGCCACAAACGATCCGTTGATAGTAAACAAATCTAAGGACGACTCCGTCTGATTTAGTTTAGAGGTTAGAACTATGTCACCAAGAGTAGAAGATATACATGTATGCGTTAGAATAGGGGTGCCTATTGTGTCGTCATCTTGGTCACGCGTCTCCAGTGATCTAATGTAGCTTAACCTACAATGCAAACAATAATTTTGAAGAAAGATTATGGTATGTACGGTACTAATAACTTTGAATGGAGTTTGAATTCTTTCTTAAAAAGTGGATTGGACAACGAAAAAGAACCTCTTTCACGGTATAAAGACAGTTTCATATTTTAGAATATACCGATGAAAAGCTCTTTGTATTAGAATACTTACGCGTTTCCACAAACAGGCACCTCCGTCCAAACGTCTTCAGCTGTAAAACTTTACAAATCAACTTGTCAGAGAAGTGCACGTTCAGCTTTTCCACAGTCTCTCCCTCTCTTTATATATATATATATATATATATATATATATATATTATATATATATATATATATATATATATATATATATATATATATATATATATATATATATATATATATATATATATATATATATATATATATATATATATATATAATATATATATATATATATATATATATATATATATATATATATATATATATATATATATATATATATATATATATTATATATATATATATATATATATATATATATATATATATATATATATATATATATATATATATATATATATATATATATATATATATATATATATATATATATATATATATTATATATATATATATATATATAATATATATATATATATATATATATATATATATATATATATATATATATATATATATATATATATATATATATATATATATATATATATATATATATATATATATATATATATATGAGAGAGAGAGAGAGAGAGGGAGAGACTGTGGAAAAGCTGAACGTGCACTTCTCTGACAAGTTGATTTGTAAAATTATATATGTATAAAATTTTAAAAATTTTATATATATAAAAATTTATATTGTAATATATATATATATATATATATATATATATATATATATATATATATATATATATATATATATATATATATATATATATATATATATATATATATATATATATATATGTATATATATGTATATATATATATATCTATATATATATATATATATATATATATATATATATATATACATATATATATATATATATATATATATATATATATATATATGTTTCTGCAACACGATCATTCTTTTGATATGTTCAACAGAAATAAGTTCTTACAAAGATCTTACCCTCGTGGTTGTATATACTTCGAAGGATGCTCATTCGATCGAAAATTTGAGTTCTGGTCTTTTTTTTCTCTTTTTTTTTTTAATTTGAAGTGATTGGACACCAACCAGTCCCTGTCCTAGAAGTGTTTTTAATGTTTGGTCCTTTTGTTATCCTTAGGGCCCTTTAATGGACATTTTAAGGTACCTATTTTATACCTTCTCTGAGGGTGCTCAATTTTGCATGTGGAGGAATTTTCCAGGGGGGGGGGGATTATTCGGGGGACGTTGCCACGGGGGGCACCAGCTCCCTTATCAACTCCCCGCTAGTCTAATAAAAAATTATAAATACTTCTCAATTTCCACCAGTCAAGATTCTCAATTGTTGAGGTTGCTGACGATAATTCTGAAGCTAAGAGGTTGGTCGAAAGTAAAATATAGCGAATATGTTTTTTTTTATTATTTGCGTTTGATTCTAACCAAAATGGTACTTAAGGGTTTATGTAGTCACTATGTTATCAGAAATTATTTAGAAGAGGGGAACTAACTCTTCCTCAACCCCCACTCTTCACGCTGAAGTTTGACAGTGCTTTAAAGATACTTGTCACTCCAACTTGCACTTCTGCTTGGAACTTGTGCTTCATCAGTTGTTCTTAAAGAATTGCGAGAACAAAAGTCTAATTTCAGCAGGAACTACCGGGGGAGGGGGGATAATTCCTATTGCAAATTATGCAAACTTCCATGTGCTAATAGCTTTTAATGAGTAATATTAAAATTAGTACATTTTGCATAGTTATAATAAACATACATAATAGATTTTGTTGTTGCATATATTGTAATCAAAACTTTTTTAGTTTTTTAGAGTTTTGATTTCCATTGATAAGGGTCGCTCTTTGCTTTAAGTTTGTTATTATGAGCTGTCTGATCCATTACTATATTAAATACGAAGGAAAGCTACTGCTCCCTCTGTGCACCCCCATTTTTACATTCAGCTTTTATATTCGTAAAACGATGCTTTGAAAATGGCAACTATTCTTGAAAGAATACACCCCTCTAAATATTTAATAGGAGGAGGTTCTGAAATATCAAAATCTAATCATAGGATCAAGCCGCAAATGAATAAATTTATTTAAATGAGGCTTTAAAACAATTTTTGCTCTATGGTTGTTGGTACCCAACGGGCCTAATTTGTCATTTTGTGCCATAAAATGGCTGAAAATGCCGTTTTTACTGTGGTACAATGGTTTTGCTACTTAAAAAGGTGAGTATAACTACCAATTTCCTGTTTAATAAGCATTCCCGCGATATTCCAAAACCTATTATTTTATCAACCCCTGAAAAAAAAACACGCATCCATAATAATTCTTTTCGGAAAAATACAAAGTCTCCCATTTTTGTAGGTAGGGGCTTGACACTTCCACAATAGTCCCCTAATATGCTGAATTTGATAGAGCAATCTTCATTAGAACCATTCACCCTTGTGTGGTGTATCTACCTCTCTCGGAATAAATAAATATAACAATAAATATATTGTAATAAATATATAATTATAACCCTGTATTTCTATTTAAGCATCGATAAAATCAAAAGTAAATGGTAACACCTCCCTCCCCCCTCCTGTTAAGTTCCCTGAAGGTGCTCACGATGCACCCCCTCTCCACATTTTGTACCGGGAAGCATATGAATGTAATCTCTTATGCTACAAAGAAAATATTTTCAGGCAATAAGAGGGAAGCTATCGCCCCGCAACGCCCATTGCGAGTCCCCATGAAAGGAGAATAAAGATTATTCTATCCCCCAGACACTCTTCTGTATTTATCTGAAGGTTAACGGAGAGTTAGAAAATTCACGCATAAAGATTTATTTATTGAGGCATCAGGCACAACCCTTCCCCCATCTATAGAATGACCAAACGGCCTTCCTCCGTAATAGCTGATGAACAAATATCGCTGTACAAAATTTTATTGAACATCAAGTGAATCAACTTGATTAAACGGAACTTTAAAAGGAATGTCTATATTGACCATTTATTTGGTAGCCACCAGACTACGTGACTATTTAGGAAAGATACACCACCACATGGTACTGGTGGCTCTGAAATTGGGAAGGTCAACATACAGCTTTTCGATAATTCTAAATCGATTGGCTAAGTTAGAATATTTCATCGATATCAACTTGTCCCTCTTTGGATCAAAATTGTAGTTTTGTACCACAATCTTTTTAGCTATTTAAAAAGAGCACCAGCACTTTAATTCCGGTTCGAATGAGACTTCCCTGGAATTTTCTAAGCCTACTGGCTCGATACGACAAGCCTGAAAAAAAAAATCGCATCCGTAGTCATTCTTCTCAAAGAAAAGTAAAATTCCACATTTTTGTGGATAGGAGTTTTAAAACTCTACAAAAGGGCTCCCTCACATGCTGAATTACATGGTTTGACTTTTATAGCGATTACTAGCCCTTTTGGGGGGTGGCTATCCCATTTTATAATAGTCCAACAAATTTTCTCAGGCTCGTAGCGTAACTTTAAACTGGATGAATCTTGTATATTTGGAGCCACCATAAAAACTTGATTCTTTCACATTTTGCTACCAAACCCCCCTTTTTAGACTTTCAGTTACTACTAAGGCAAGTCATTCCTTACTTTCAGTTCGTTACCATAACCTGGTAATAGGCTTAAATTACAACACGAGCGTCTTAAACTAAATAAAAGATGTATCCTACAGGTTTCAAAAATAGCTTCTAATAATACGAATATGGTGGAAATCAAACTTCATTTGTGAAATATGTATGCTATATTAAAGGATGAACCGTAATTTCAGCCTCAGATTTCAAATTAGCTAGTTCCAAAACATTTTCATACAAATTTTTGTTAAATCAAACACCATTCTAAAATATCTAGTTACAGTGGATTGCTTCAGGACCACGAACTTCGCAAGCCTCTAAATAGTCATCATTGAATTACTTTCAAACGAAATTCATTCCATAAAATTTAACTTATGTCTGTTTTAATTTCTGTAGAAGGAGTAAATTATATAAAGCACGAGAGTTGGCTTGAGAACGAAAGGCACTACCCAGTAGAGCAGGAGTATAACCGGCTAAAGCGGTAAATCCTTGTAAGGCTCAAAATTTCGGAGAACAATTAGAACAATTCGAATAAATTTGAGCCGAAATTAAAGCTCTGCGGCGCAAAGCCGTAGAAAATGGCAGCTTGTCAAGTGGCTATCTTTTGTATGATAATTAAAACGGAAACAGAATTAACAAATTGTTTTAACGAGACTTATCTATTTTTTGAGTTGTCACTTTTGAAAACATGTATGATAAGCATAAAAAATAATAATTAAATAAAGGCTAAGCTGGATCTCATATTTTGCACGAACTTCAAAACGGAGAAAGTGGATTAGAGTGCAGGTATATCTCAGTGAAAGAAAAAAAAAACTGATCAAAGAAAATATTCAGTTACTTCAAACTGGTTAGTTTACCTTGTGTCACACGCTAAAGGTCAACAAACAAAGATGAGAAAGAGGTCGGAGGTCAGGAAACCTGTTACATTGACACGCACAACGCTTATTCTGAAACATCAATGACCAGTTTCTTCCAAACCCTTCCCGTCACTTTTAGTGGTACATGGTGCACGGGCATAGTCTTTTTAAATTCAATAAAATCAACTGCTATTGTATGTAGTGTTAAGTTATATAGTTTTACAGCACTTAATTAATTTACCTGCTTTTTCTTTCTTTATCTCTTCTTTTGCCGGCTGGACAAAAATATTGTTCACCAAAATTGATAGAGGCAAAATAAAATGGTTTAGGAAAAAAAAAAAAAACAGCTATTTGATAGGCGAGAAGACAGGTATATAAGCAGAATTTTTTCCAAAAAAATTGACTCTTCAAAAAACAAAAAAAAAGCCGAATTAATCCTAAATTGGGAGGAATTAATTAATAGGGAGGTAAGTAGTAGCAATCATGAGATTTCATGAATAGTTATAGCTCACGAGCTCTTGGAGAGCTTGAGCACAGTATGCACAGTAGGCAATGAACACCAGGCCCTTACGCATACTCACCTAAGGCAGCTGATCGCTTATGAGACAATGCCACCTGTGTTTCCACTTTCAAGTTAAAACATTTGAAGTATTTTCAATTTATGAAGAATTTTTTCTTAAAATTCGTGGCACGTGCGTGAAGACCTAATAAAAATTCGGTGCAAATATCGGAGACTTAATGTCTTACTCCAAGACTTAGTGTCTGACTCCAAGAGTCTCAAGTTACTCTGAATTAGCGCCATTACTTTTGGTAGAAAAAGATATTTGATGAAATACCGTGAAACTTAGCATCAGAAGCTTCTCTACTCGTATGCAACGAATGTGGTGAAAAAATTTAAGGTGAAAAACAAATAGCATCAACTAAGGAGCGTTAAATATTACTCAGAAAATCTTCCTGCAACAGGCGTAATAGCGCTCAGCCCTTCCAGTGAGGGTGAAAGAGGAGTTTTGCTGATTTAATATAAAACAAAAGTTCATATTTAGGTTATTACTTCTAGTTTTTTCAGGAGCCTTAGACCTGTTCTTGAGGGGGGGGGATAAGGTCCCTATCTACTCTGTATTTAGTTTACTCTTTAATGGCATGCAAAAGAGCTAATGGTACATAACATCTTCAAAATAATAGATTTCTTTACTAGTGGATCAAAATTTCTTTTCAATTAGGGTAGTGTAATGAACGCCGATCCAAAAAGTAAACAGTGTGCCACCCTCTTGTTTTCAATAGAGAATGAACCGCACAAGAAACTTCTTTTGCCTCAGTACATTAACCTATAGCTTTAAAGGAAGAAAGCGAATACTACCAATCTACATTCAACCAAACTAAGTTTATTCTTATCATTTTTTTTTTACACTAGCCTAATTATCATGAATGATTTCCTAGAGAATATTCTATAGATATGCATACTTAAAACACACTATGCTACGACATAGATTTTACAGAAAAGCAGAAAAACCTGAAAAATACGAAAAGGGTTTTTCGAATGATAATAGAAACAAGTTGTTTTCAAACAGGATGGCTTTTTAATACACTCAAGATATGATGATAACAATTTTGATATGGAAAGATCTTTAAGACTAAACTTATAAGTATTTTTGTAGCCAAATAAAATACGGACAGAAAATGTTCGTACAAAAGGGTTAAACAGATAAATAGAGAATATTGTGTGCAAGGAAATGGGCATCAAATCTCTTTTGACATGTGTCACATATTACAAGCATATTACTGTAGCCACGAGTGTCACCAGAAAATTTCCATGGCGGAAGGATGGGGGAGGGGTGCAAGTGCTACCACAAGCTTCGTTTTGACCAAAATTTAAATAGTAGAAAATAAATGTATATTATCAAAACCGAGTTTTAAACTACCCTCCTTTCTAGTAACGTTTGTCGGTAACTTAGATGAATATATGACTCATTTTGAGCATTTGATGATTATTTTTACAAGAAATATTGATCACAAATTTCACTACTGTCAGCAAGAAGAGAGGAATATGAAATTTTAAAATAAATAGAGAATATTGTGTGGAAGGAAATGGGCATCAAATCTCTTTTTGACATGTGTCACATATTACAAGCATATTACTGTAGCCACGAGCGTCACCAGGAAATTTCCATGGCGGGAGGGTTGGGGGAGGGGTGCAAGTGCTACCACAAGCTTCGTTTTGGCCAAGATTTAAATAGTAGAAAATAAATGTATATTATCAAAACCGAGTTTCAAACTACCCTCCTTTCTAGTAACGTTTGTCGGTAACTTAGATGAATATATGACTCATTTTGAGCATTTGATGATTATTTTTACAAGAAATATTGATCACAAATTTCACTACTGTCAGCAAGAAGACAGGAATATGAAATTTTAAAATAAATAGAGAATATTGTGTGCAAGGAAATGGGCATCAAATCTCTTTTTGACATGTGTCACATATTACAAGCATATTACTGTAGCCACGAGCGTCACCAGGAAATTTCCATGGCGGGAGGGTTGGGGGGAGGGGTGCAAGTGCTACCACAAGCTTCGTTTTGGCCAAGATTTAAATAGTAGAAAATAAATGTATATTATCAAACCGAGTTTCAAACTACCCTCCTTTCTAGTAACGTTTGTCGGTAACTTAGATGAATATATGACTCATTTTGGGCATTTGATGATTATTTTTACAAGAAATACTGATCACAAATTTCACTACTGTCAGCAAGAAGAGAGAAATATAAAATTTTAAAAAGCAGGGTCAATAAATAAAAAATATGATAGTACCTAATGTAAATTTAGACTGTCCAAGGAAAAGCTGAAGTTGAAACCACTGTGCTGTGTAGTGACATAACATTATAGGGAATTTAGGTACTAATTAAAATCCTGATGCCAAGGCCCCGAGAAGTACTTCAACCTTTGATGGCAACACCCTAATGGCTAGAATTTAGATACCTATCGCCCCGTTTCATCATACCCCACATACAAAGCTCAAATCAGACCTGAAGCCCCAAAAAAATAAAACTAAGGCATCGGCTATTACCAATACCCACGTTTTGTTAAGATTAAGCAACATATCTCATTAGATGTGCCGATGACAAGAATTTAGTGAGCCTTCAAACAAGGCTGTACCCAGGATTTTTTTTTTCGGAGGCGATTTTACTCAAAGATTTTTTTTTTTACACTAGCCTAATTATCATTAAAGATTTCCTAGAGAATATTCTATAGATTTGCATAATTAAAACACATTATGTTTCAGGAGGAGGGGTTTACACAAAAAAAACCTCAAACGCATACAAATTTTTTATATATCCGTTTTTGTTAAGTTTTTACGAGTCAAACAAATATTTTTTTTTTTTGGGGGGGGGGGTCAACCCCCCCCCCCCCCTTCTGGGTATGGCCTTGCCTTCAACTACAGAGGAAAGATAATGATTGAATCCAAACATATAGCACAAAAATCACATGTTACTCTCGACTTATTTGTGTCAAAGACAATCAATTTGGCTAACGTAAATGTCTTGAATGTAAGATTTTATAACCCCTCCCTTTTTACCCACATACATAGGATCTGCTACCTACAACAGGACACTGACTCGTACTTCCCACCAAGCTATAGTTATATGTGGTTCATGCAGAAGTCCTGATGATAAAATCCCCTTGTTCATGAAGGTCGGATCTAGTTCGAACTATCAAAACTAGGAGAATTGCCCCTAATTTCCACCTAGTTTATTTGTAACTGGACAATCCGTAGTAGATGTTGTTAAGACAAGAATTAAGAGATAGAGACCCCCCTTCCCATAGTGTTCAAAATGACTGGATACCTCAAAAGCAAAAAATATGACATTAACTATTACTACTGACCAAGTATGGCTAGAATCTGATCACCCCTTCTGCTACGAGTCACCGCTTTCCTCCCCTACAAAGGTTGAATCGGGTCCTGATCCTCAAAAATTATTGCTAGTCACAGCTCTTACTTTAAACGCAGTTGTATTAGGTTCCAAGAACCTCTGCTGGTAAATATCCTGGCAAAAACTTTTAAAATGCACAGGTATGAGACTTAATGCTGCTTTTGACCAGGTTTGATTGAGATCAGATAACCACACGACTTCTGCTATATCACTTTATAACATGAAAATACAAATGTCCCTTCATTTCCTTACCTTATAAAGATTTTAAAAGGTCTGGAACCCCGAAAAGTACTAGAAAGACATTTAAGATGTCCTGAAAAAATGATTTTAGTGACCACGTCTCCCCATTCTCTTTCAAAGGGTGGCTTGTACCCAGACACCCAAAATATCAAAATAAAACATTTACTCATATTTCCCAACATGTTTTGCAATGTTCGTTTGCTAGATACCCTTTTCTAGATATTCTGCCAACAAGAATTAAGAATCAGCTACTCCCCACGAAGGTTAAATCAGACAACAACTTCGAAGAAATAGAGCTAAGTCGCTTACTCTTACTCTCCACAGAGTTTAGTTGAGATCCGGTAATGTCTTCTGTTAGATATCAGGATGACAGAAATATCAAATAAAACATTTCAAAATATCAAAATAAAACATTTACTCATATTTCCCAACATGTTTTGCAATGTTCGTTTGCTAGATACCCTTTTCTAGATATTCTGCCAACAAGAATTAAGAATCAGCTACTCCCCACGAAGGTTAAATCAGACAACAACTTCGAAGAAATAGAGCTAAGTCGCTTACTCTTACTCTCCACAGAGTTTAGTTGAGATCCGGTAATGTCTTCTGTTAGATATCAGGATGACAGAAACTTAGGAACTTCCTCCCCTTCCCCCTTCCTCCCAATACAGAGGCCAGTTTAGGTTCTGACTGCCAAAAATCATTACTAGGACGTATTTGTTGATTACCGCCAAGCTTGAACAAGCGCAGCTTAAGCTGGACTTGTTTCAGTCTACTTCTGAGCCCAAGATTTATATGCTTGCGAAAAAAATTCGATCAAAATCGAGCATTGAAAAAAAAAATCGTTAGTTGGACTATTCACATTAAAATTTTCATAATTTTTCTTGGTAAATCAAGAAGAGTCTCCAAGACATAATTTCGTGTTTAATAGTACAGGATTCTTATTTGAGACCAATTGCCTCATAAACATACTTGCAATACACTGGACTAAAAGAATACCGAATGTACAGATTAGAGCCAAGACTAAGCAGCCTCTAATCACAAGTGAAATTCGTAGAAGACGTTGGAGGTACTGGGGACATTTGACAAAAATGAAAGGCAGACTCCCGTTTGACGTGTGGTGCTGGAAACCGCCAAGTCTGCGGAGAAGCAGTAGGCAGCCTTTCAACCCTTCGTCAGTCACTTAAGAGGGAGTCTGAACAGTTAAGTAGGTCAATGAGGGAGCTCTGGTCACTGGCACAGGACCGAGTGATGTGGAGGCAACAATTGCTACCTTACGAGCCTCAAGGGGTGGGAGGACCTAAGTAAGTAATTCTAGAGAAGTACGAAGCGGGGTATCGTGGTATGGGGTTTGAACCCCCTGGAAATTTTTGTCCAACTCGTAAAAACGCAATAAAGTGCATATAATTTTAATGTTTTTTTTTAATGCGTTTTTTAAAGTTTTTTGTACCTCCCGCCACCGAAAAAATACAAAGGGTACACCTTTGCCTTCAGAGCTAGGACAGTTTTTTTTTCAAGGGGCATTTGACTCCCAAAGGGTTCACGTGCTTTTTTGTCACAGTTAACAACATAAGTAGTAACCCTCCATTGATTCTACAACATCCCTAGGGCTACTCCTTTCTTCCAATTGTTTAACGGCGCAAGAAGAAGGTTTAACGGCGCATCCCTCTTTTGGCAACCAGGTGCCACATTTTAGGAGAAATTCCAGTTCTCGCAAAATTCCCACATATTTCAATTACTTGGAATGTGGTTGGTATAATCCACAAGTTTTAATAATATGGAGAGCTCCTAAAAATTCACCCCTGTTTCTAGGCAAGATTTCTGGCACATGTTTCGTCATGTGAGATACCACTTTGAATATCTGTGACAGTCCTCTGACGTCACGGTACACACCCCCGTTTCAAGCGCATGTTACACCACAGGACACACCATCGCCTTTAAAGGGTTAGATAAGTGGAGCTACCAACCCCTCAAGCCATCACATCTACGCAATGCGGTTACCGGTTCTATAAAAGGGAACACAGTTGCCAAGACTCTGTAACACACCACTCTGGACTCCAAAGACGTCCAGACACACCCAGTTTCAAACGGAGAGGACTAACATGCTTGACACAATTTTATGTCACCATGCGTCACGAACCCATGAGGGAATCCCCGCTTGTAACGGAACGACAGCTCATACCTTACGTAAGTATTATGCAACACTGTCACGTAATACTTTTTATAACCCGAAACCCCCAAAGCGTTTTTTTCATTAACTTAAAGGCGGTACAAACTTTAAGTAAGGTCAGCGCATCTTACGCATGGACGGCGCATCCATCACTGCCAGATAATATCATTTTGACATTTTTCGCCCAAAAGCCTCAAGACATTTTCTTTTTCGGCGTTTCATTTTTCACTCGAAACACATTTCATTTTTTTTCTTTTTCTATAGTTCTTGACCCCGCCAGGACTCGAAAGGTCATCGCTCTAACCGAGAGAACTAAGGAGACATCCCTAATGTTCTGTATTAGAGAAATACTTTCAGTAAATAACACAAGCCCCTTTGAAGTCACAGGTGTTCCATAGCAAGCGCCGTTATTTTTCGATGCATCTGCAAAATTAGACGCGAACCCGGAGAGTATTGATTTTCAGAGACAATCTCTGACGATGTGTTTATACAAAGTGGAAATGTATCCTTTCTTTATATGGGATATTAGATTTTACACTATCGCGACAATACGCTCCCCCCCTCTAGCATGCAATACCGGAGGAATAAGGTTGATATTAGATGCAAGTTTAGGACATATTAAGACCTTTTAAGGAGAATATCCATTTCTTTGAGTACCAGTTAGATTTTCACCTCTTCCATGGGAAAAATTTCTTAATGTCTCCACCCTAACTTTTAAGCTGTAGTTCACCAAAAAATGACATTACATGACTCCCCTCCAACCCTGACTACACATCATCTCCACCAAGACATTTTTCAGGCATTTCCTATTAAAAATTATGTCTTTAAATCCCGTGATTCAAGTTTTTTGCAACCCAAGCCAATAATGATGCCCCACAAAATAATCCACACCGTCACGGCATTTCACCCATGTGACACCAGCACCCTCCCACTCCACCCCACCCCCTAGGTGACCTGATATTAGCGATACATTTAAACCATATTAAAAGATTTCTTTGAAGGACTTTTAACGAAATGCACCGTTTCATTGAGGATTGTTAGATTTCACTCCCCCTCTAGCGAAAACCTTACACCTCCTTAAGTGTTAAGCGAAAACCTTAACACCTCCAACCTTATCTTTAAGCTCTAGAGTATACTAGTCAATGATAATGCATACCATCTTGGTAAATTATGGATGATATTAAACACCCCCATGACATCACTGCATCTCCCCAAAGACATCTTTCAGACATTTCCTAATACAAATTAAGCTTTTAAATCCCTTGATTCAAGTTTTTGCAAACCAGCCCTATCATGATGCCCCACAAAACACTCCACACCGCCATGTCAACACCCCCATCCATCACCATATGGCAACAAACAACATCCCCCCCGAGTGACCTGTAATTAGTTGTATATTTAAACCATATTAAGAGGTATTATTGAAAGACTTTTAAGGAAATAGGTTTTTTTCATTGAGATAAATTTATGGATATTTAAAAATATCCTAACAATAGGTTCCACCCCCCTCCCCCACCTAGCATTAATTTTCAGATGGCGCCTTGATAACAGATGCAATTTTTAGGCATTATTGTGGCTTATAAAAGTATTAAATATAAGCACTAACATGCGTAATTGAAGGAAAGACGAGGGGAGAGGATTCCGGGGAAGGGGAGCGTCACCGAACTTGCATAGATTAAGGATTGATGGTATTCCCATCTCAGAAACAGGAGATTCAATATCTGTATAGATTATGCTAGTTCTAAAACATTTAACTTTTAGCTTTTCGGCATTCCGTTGGCTAGAATTATACTTCTATGTCACAATTCACTAGAAGAGCCCTGTACTGAAGAGACACAGTTTTTTTTTTTTTTTTTTACTAAAATAAATGTCTATGTTATCAGTTTATTTCATAGCATTAGCAGTATCTTTTAGAAATGAACATGCCTCATACGGCATTCCCGCATCTGAAACAGAAGATTCAATATCTGTATTGATTTATCGACATTCTAAAACATTTAACTTTTAGCTTTTCGGCATTCCGTTGACTAGAATGAAACTTTTATGCCACAATTCGCTTGAAAACCCCTGTACTACAGAGACACAGTCTTTTTTGGCTAAAATAAATGTCTATGTTATCAGTTTATTTCATAGCATTAGCAGTATCTTTTAGAAATGAACATGCCTCATACGGCATTCCCGCATCTGAAACAGAAGATTCAATATCTGTATTAATTTGTCGTAATTCATTAACATTTAACTTTTAGCTTTTCGGCATTCCGTTGACTAGAATGAAACTTTTATGCCATAATTCGCTTGAAAAACCCCTGTACTGAAGAGACACAGTCTTTTTGGCTAAAATAAAAATCAATGTTATAAGTTTACTTTATAGCATTAGCAGCACCTTTTAGAAATGAACATGCCTCATACGGCATTCCGGCCTCTGAAACAGGAGATTCAATGTTCCTTTAGATTTTCAGAAATTCTAAGAAGATTTAACCTTTAGCTTGGACTTTCAATAAATCCAAAGGGGATGCGTGTTGCATTTTTACCCACAAGTGTATCAACCTAGTACAACATAACCCATTTAACTTGACCCCCGTTCAACTAAACCTCTGTTTAACCCCACCCTTCCGATGTAGATGTAAATGAGACCCAATTTTATAACCGCGCATCTGAACAAGTTCAACTGAATCCAGGTTCAACATAATCTCCGATTTTTGCATAACCTCCCTTTGTCTCAGCCCTCAACCAACCCAGGGGACATTTTTCAGCAAACATATCAAAACACGCAAAGGAAGAAATTCTATTTTGAGAAATTCTTGTTCCCACCCATCCCGCGCACTGCGGGGAGTTTGGTCAGTGTTAACTCATTCCGGGAACGACCTCCGGACTTTGACTAGGCGATAAAAGAGGTTAAAAAATGGTCTTACTCGAGATAACTTAAAAAGTAGTAATAATAGGGAAATTATCATAAAATTTCTCGGACGTGCCCTCCCCTGACGTCACAGCATCCCCTGTTTCTAGTGCTCAGCTAGCAAGATTCTCATCCTGGCAGGCCCACCCAAGATTCCAGGCGTTCTATTATTTCTTCTATCTCGCCAAGATTCCTATCCATTTTTGGCATATTATTTTTCTGGAAGATTCCCAGGATTTCCGTGATCAGGTCTAATGTGAATGACGTCAGTGTATCTCGCAAGCTAGACTAAAAAGACCCCACGAGGATCCAGCACGGCACACACACACGGGTGCTGTGTAATCATGGCAGTTCACATCTTAAGCAAGGATACCTAATAGGAGAGGTTGGAAAATCACATTGCGAGAAGGATAGATACCCAAAACTTTAAAAAGTATACTTATGGTCCAGATCGGAATGGCGCTGAGACACTGTTTTCAAACTGCACTAACCCTCGTCACTCCACTCCCCACCGTCATCCAAATGACGCCAGCCCCCCCCCCCCCTAGGGCATTTTCAATCTTCTTTCCTAAAATACACTTCTGGAATCACATTAAACAATGTATTTTTGAAAACAGAGAAGTCACCCCCTTTCTTTACTACTGTTTGATACTCTAAGCATTTCACCTGACAATGCCAGACTATTACTTCCCCTGTGACACACCACTGAAATTGCCCCATCTCCCCCAAAACACTTTTCAAACATTTCTTGTTAAAAGTTTTACTGCAACTCATTCATTCATTCGGGTTTTCGCAAGCAATTCACGCCACAATACCACGCTGTAACTACTTTCTTGCACCCCTATGACACCCCTCTACAATCAACCCCATCTTCACAAAACACTTTTCAGGCATTTCTTGTTAAAAATTTTACTTCAAGTCATTCATTCGGGTTTTTATAGGCAAGTCAAGCCACAGTACCACACTATTACTGCCCCCACAACACCCCTCTATCATCCCCCCCCCCCAAAAAAACACTTTTCAGACATATCTTGTAAAACGTTTTACGTAAAGTCGTTCATTCGGGTTTGCGTAAGCAATTCACCCCACAGTGCCACACTATTACTGCCCTTACAACACCCCTCTGTCATCGCCCCATCTCCCCCAAAACATTTTTCGGACATTTCTTGTTAAAAGTTTTATTTTAAGTCATTCATTCGGGTTTTCGAAAACAATTCGCGCCACATTATCACACTACTACCGCCCCCACAACACCCCTCTTTCATCGCCCCATCCCCCCAAAACACTTTTCAGACATTTCTTGTTAAAAGTTTTACTTCAAGTCATTCATTCGGGTTTTCATAAGCAATTCATCCCACAGGACCACACTACTACTACCCCTGCAACACCGCTCTGTCATCACCCCATCTCCCCCAAAACACTTTTCAGACATTTTTTTTGTTAAAAGTTTCATGTCAAGTCATTCATTCGGGTTTTAGAAAGCAATGCGCACCACAGTACCACACTATAATTGCTCTAAGACACCTCTCTGTCATCGCCCCATCTCCCCCAAAACACTTTTCAGACATTTTTTCTTAAAAGGTTTACTTCAACTCATTCATTTTGGTTTTCGAAAGCAATTCACGCCACAGTACCACACTATAACTGCCCTACAACACCCATCTGTCATCGCCATCTCCCCCGAAACACTGTTCAGACATTTCTTCTTAAACGTTTTACTTCAACTCATTCATTAGGGTTTTCGTAAGCAATTCACGCTACAGTACCACACTATAACTACTCTCTAGCATCCATGCGACACCCGTCATTATCATTGTAAGCGTCTTCTAAAGTTTGAAACACGCACATACACAAAAAAACACACACAAACATAAAACACACACACAAAAAAACCCACACACACAAACATAAAACACACACACAAACAAACACACACAAACAAACAAACACACGCACACACAAGAAAAAAGCCACACACACTCACAAAAACACACACATAAACACAAAAACACACACACATCCACACAAAAGCAAAAACACACACGCAGAGACACGCACACAAACAAAACACACACACACAAACACAAACAAAAACACAAACACACAAAAACACACAGACACAAAAAATTCTTCCTTGAAATGTAAGAATTGGAATATTTCTATAGTAGTTTACCATGTCATTGTTACATTCTGTAGACGTTCCAAGTTCATTTTGGAAATTTTCGTTGAAATGTAAGACTTGGAGCAATTTTGTACTGGTTTACCTTGTCACTGTTACATTCTGTAGATGTTTCAAAGTTTATTTTAGAATTTTTTCGTTGAAATGTAAGACTTGGATTATTTTTGTACTGTTGCGTCATGGTTTACATTGTCAGTGTTACTTTCTGTCGATGTTTCAAAGTTCATTTTAGAATTTTTCCTTGAAACGTAAGACTTGGAATATTTTTGTACTGGTTTACCTTGTCACTTTTACATTCTTTAGATGTTTCAAAGTTTATCTTGGAATTTTTTTGTTGAAATGTAAGACTTGGAATATTTTTGTTGTGGTGTGTCTTGTCACTGTTACATTCCGTAGATGTTTCAAAGTTCATTTTAGAATTTTTCCTTGAAATGTAAGACTTGGATTATTTTTGTAGTGTTATGTTATGTTTTACCTTGTCACTGTTAGACTCTCATGATGCTTCATAATTCATTTTGGAATTTTTCGTTGAAATTTAAGACTTGGAATATTTTTATACTGTTGTGTCATGGGTTACCTTGTCATTATTACATTCTGTCGATGTTCCAAAGTTCATTTCGGGATTTTTTCATTGAAATGTAACACTTAGAATATTTTCGTGGCGTTGTGTCTTGTCACGGTCACATTCTGTAGACGTTTCAATTTCAGTTTGGAATTTTTTCGTCGAAATGTAAGACTTGGAATATTTTTGTACTGTTGTCTCCCAGGTTGCCACCCTGGCCTGGCAGAATTTACTAAATCTGAGAGGACAAACTTAGTAAATCGCGTCTGTTTTTACTAAATGCTCAAAAAAATTTACTGGATAGGCGTCATATTGCAGATGCGGTGTATCCAAGACGCCAAACAATAGTCTGGAAATTTGGATTCTGGAAATCCTGCTGATGAAGCCCGGCTTTAAATTTGTCAATGGTCTTCAGGTCATAAAATTCAGATATATTGAAAAATTTAAAAGCAATCAACGAAGAAAAACAGCTACAACGCATATTCATGAAGCAATTCAGGCCATGGAGTGCTTAGAATTTGAGGAGTGTTCGAAAGTGGAATTTGGAATTTGTCCCCCAGTTTCTGTTTTTAGGTTTGAAATCTAAACCCTTCAATTTTGCATTTTAAGAGGAAATTTGCCAATTTTAAAACACTAATTGGGCTGGTCTTTAAATAAGGGAAAAGCTGCTTACAAAGAATTCTGGCAAATTTTAAAGCAATTAATTTAGGATTTTTTTTGAACTGATTTTTTCTGGATCCTCTCTCGCTCGTATTCAAGGGAATCAAAAACCAATACAATCTATGTCACTTCAAACAGAAAGAAGTAATCGGCTACCGGTTTAGTTGTAAAATTATGTAAATTAAAAAGTGCCCCTAAAATGGACTAGGGCTGCCAAGAAAAAGAAAACTTATCTAGCATACAATAATTAATTTAAAAAATAGCACTGTGTCAATAGTCTTCATGTCAGGCAATATTATGTAAATTGAAAAGTAAGAAGAAAAATATGTAGTCACAATTAAAAAAAGTCGCACTTAAAAGGCTTTAATCGTCCTCGGCATCATCCGAATTTAAAGTATCCACTAGTGTCGAATTCTGAATGAAGGGATCTATTTGTTTCCATTTCTTGATAGCCCGAGTCAAATCGCTGGGGATCACACAGTCATGTACTCCACTTGACGACCTGAGAACAAGTTGCTTCGTTTTCATCAGGGACGAAACACTCGAGACATATAGCCTATTCCGATTTTTAGTTTTGATGACCGACAAAATCAAGAACTGTCTCTCTGCTCCAACACTTGAATGAGGCAAGCTGCAGAGAGTCAGAAAGAACTTAAGCCAGTATGGAAAAAATTCGTTTCCAGCAGCGTCTTTAAAAAGGGACAAAGCTAACTAACAAACGTAGCAGCTCTTATGAGAGTCTGGGTAAATTTTCTGAAAACAAATTAAGCCGGCATAACAGTCCTGATTTTAAATAATTTACCTTTCAAAGCGAGTATCAAGAAGCCTAGAGAAAAGTAGAGATTTTTAAGCGCTAGGGTTGACGCGAAATCGCAAAAATGAGATCAATAGTAGCCATAATATCTAACATAATCGGAAACCAGATTTTGTAATGACTGGGCCCTAATTTTTTTTCCTGAATTCATGGAAAGTAACAAAAGTTTTGTTTACTACAAATCATGACTTTTTGCTAGATTTTGGGAAATTTACTAGATCCTCTAAATTTACTAG
This sequence comes from Artemia sinica, assembly GCA_027921565.1. Taxonomy (NCBI): domain Eukaryota; kingdom Metazoa; phylum Arthropoda; class Branchiopoda; order Anostraca; family Artemiidae; genus Artemia; species Artemia sinica. The sequence continues at coordinate 67,716,625 of CM051262.1, forward strand.
ATTTTTTTTATTTTACTAGATCTAGTAAAATCCTATTGACGGTGGCTACCCTGTTTTCTCCTGGTTTGCCGTGTCATTGCTACATTCTGCTGATGTTTCAAAGTTCATTTTAGGATTTTTTCGTCGAAATGTAAGACTTGGAATATTTTTGTGCTGGTTTACCTTGTCACTGCTACATTCAGTTGATGTTTCAATATCCATTTGAAGTTTTTTCCTTGAAATGTAAGACTTTGAATATTTTTGTAGTGTCATGTCACGATTTACCTTGTCACAGTAACACACTCTTGATGTTTCAAAGTTTGTTGTGATGTTTCAAAGTTTCGTTGAAATATAAGACTTGGAATATTTCTGTAATGCTGTGTGGTGGTTTACCTTGTCACTGTTACATTCTCTTGATGTTTCAAAGTTCATTTTGGAATTTTTTCGTTGAAATGAAACACAAGGAATATTTCCGTAGCGTTGTGTCGTGGTCCACCATGTCACTGCTACATTCTGTTGATGTTTCAAAGTTCATTTCGGGATTTTTTCCTTGAAATAAAAGACTTGGCATATTTTTGTAGTGGTTTACCATGTCATTATTACATTTCAGTTGATGTTTCAAAGTTCATTTGGAATTATTTCCTTGAAATGTAAGACTTGGAATATTTTGTAGTGGTTTGACTTGTCACTGTTACATTCAGTTAACGTTTCATACTTCATTTGGATTTTTTTTTTGGTTGAAATGCACGACTTGGAATAGTTTTGCAGTGTTGTCTCGTCGTTTACCTTGCCAATGTTACATTCTGTTAACGTTTCATACTTCATTTGGATTTCTTTTTTGGCTGAAATGCACGACTTGGAATAGTTTTGCAATGTTGTCTCGTCGTTTACCTTGTCACTGTTACATTCTCATGATGTTTCAAAGTTCATTTTGGAGTTTTTGTCGTTGAAATGTAACAGTTGGAATATTTTTATGTGGTGTTGTGGTTTACCTTATCACTGTTACAAGCAAAAGGTTAAGAGAGACATGCAAAAACTTAGGTTAATTTAAGATCATTTAACGAAGACACTAAGTGATCTTAAATGAACCTAACTAAAAAATTTTAAAATCTTAAATTAAAAATTTGTTAAAATTTTTAACAAGTAATGTCTGAAAAGTATTTTCTGAAGATGGGGTTGATGGTAGAGGGGTGTCATAGGGGTGCTAGAAAGTAGTTACAGCGTGATACTGTGGCACGAATTGCTTGCGAAAACCCGAAAGAATGAGTTGAAGTAAAACTTTTAACAAGAAATGTTTGAAAAACGTTTTGAGAGAGATGGGGCGATGTCAGTGGTGTGTCACCGGGTCAGTAATAGTCTGGCATTGTGAGGTGAAATGCTTAGAGCATCAAACAGCAATAAAGAAAGGGGGGCGACTTCTCTGTTTTCAAAAATATATTGTTGAACGTGATTCCAGAAGTTTTTTCGGAGTGAGAAGATTGAAAATGCCCTAGATGGGAAGGGGCTGGTGTCATTTGGATGACGATGGGGAGTGGAGTGATGAGGGTTAGTGTCAGTGCGAAAACAGTGTCTCAGCGCCATTCAGCTCAGGACCATAAGTATACTTTTTAACGGTTTGGGTATCTATCCTTCTCGCAAGGTGATTTTCAAACCTCTCCGATTAGGTATCTTTGCTTAAGATGTGAACCGCCGTTATTAAACAGTACCCGTGTGTGTGTGCCATGCTGGACCCTCAAGGGGTCCTTTTAGTCTAGCTTGCGAGATACACTGACGTCATTCATATTAGACCTGGTCACGGAAATCCTGGATATCTTCCAGAAAAACAATATGCCAAAAATGAACGGGAATCTTGGGAACATAGAAGAAATAATAGAACGCCTGCAATCTTGGGTGGGCCTGCCAGGGTGGGAATCTTGCTAGCTGAGCACTAGAAACAGGGGATACTGTGACGTCAGGGGAGGGCATGTCCTAAAAATTCTATGATAATTTCCCTATCGAGTAAGACCATTTTTTTTAATCTTCTTTATCGTCTAGCCGAAGTCCGGATGTCGTCCCGGGAATGAGCAAACACTGACCAAACTCCCCCGCAGTGCGCGGGATGGGTGGGAACAAGAATTTCTCAAAATAGAAATTCCCCCTTTGCGTATTTTGATATTTTTGCTGAAAAATGTCCCCTGGGTTGCATGAGGGCTGAGACAAAGGGAGGTTATGCAAAAATCGGAGATTCTGTTGAACATGGATCCAGTTAAACGGGTTCAGATGCGCGGTTATAAAATTGGATCTCATTTACACCTACATCAGAAGGGTGGGGTTAAACAGAGGTCTAGTTGAACGGGGGTTAAGTTAAATGGGCTATGTTGTACTAGGTTGATACACTTGTGGGTATAAATGCAACATGCATCCCCTTTAGATTTATTGAGAGTCCAAGCTAAAAGTTAAATGTTCTTAGAATTTCTGAAAATCTAAAGGAATATCGAATCTCCTGTTTCAGAGGCGGGAATATCGTATGAGGCATGTTCATTTCTAAAATGTAGTGCTAATGCTATAAAAAAAACTGATAACATTGACATTTATTTCAGTCAAAAAGACTGTGTCTCTTCAGTACAGGGGTAAACCTTCTTGTGCCGCTAAACAATTGGAAGAAAGGAGTAGTCCTTAGGGACGTGTAGAATCAATGGAGGGGTTACTACTAACATAACTAAGTAAGCATCCACTACCTTATTTAAAAAGTATATGTATATTAAAAAATTTGGCAATGAAGCAACTAAAACAGCCTGATTCATAAGAATATATCTAAACAATACTTTACACTTTATCAGTTCATACATCCAATTGGAGTGCAGACTTTTAGGAGTGCAGACTTTCTGATACAGATTGTTTTATCAGGAAAACAAGATTTGCTTTTGAAAAAACTTGAACTGGAAATTTTATTTTTAAAAGAAAATACAAATGAATCAATCCATTAATCACCGAAATTTTGTAAAAAAAAAACAACAAAAAAAAAAACAAAAAAAAAAACTTTTCATCACATTATTGCTAGAGCACACATTCTTGGGACGCTAAGAGAAAAAAAAAATCGAACTTTAGCGCAAAAAATAATAACTTTAGTGCAAAAAATAATCAAACTGGGGATTACGGGGCGACGGCCCCTTGATGCTTATATAGAATAACACCAGTTAGTTTCAAGTTTTAAAAGACTTGCTATTTTAAATTTAATCTATGCTCATTTTTAGCATCAAATTCAGTTAAAATCTAAATATGAGGGTGGCTGGCATCCGCTCAGTCACCTCCTCTTTATGGTAAAGTTTACTTTTATATAGTAGTACTTCAGAACAAGACCTAATCAAAGTGTTTTCGCTTTAATCAAGAAAATGCGATTTCCAAAAATATAAGGGAGGCTGCCGTTCCCATCAAACCCTGCTCTTTACGCTAACTTCGACATTTTATCATTATCAATCGCTTTTATGGATAAAAGCTAACGTTTCCCGTTACAATCTACGTTTTCACAATAAGAGGTGAGGTCTAAAGCTCCAATCCTCAGAACCCATTCCGCACGCTCAGCCAATATCTACTCTTCCGAATTGAACGCAAGTCAGAGGCTAAATCACCCATTCATATTTATCTGATGGACCTTTCATTGAGAGTTTGAAAATGTTAGCCTGAAACTGGAATTTTTGAGGCTTCGTGTGCCCCCCCCCCACTAAAAGAAAATCCAATGTCTTCCAATCTGATATATGGTACGTAACTAAGCCAATATTGTATAACGGTAAGTTTTACTGAATAAACGGCCTATAATAGCCGTTCTTTACGCATTGAAAACATAAATGTTAAAGTAAAAATGCATCATTGTTTGGTGTTTTGCCTCTGAAACTGGGAGATGAAATTCGATGAAACGTGGTAGTAAAAGAAAAAATTAGCCCTTGATAAGCTAATTCTGTTTCACAACTTCCGCTCGGTAACATTTTATTCCTATTCAGGACAAATTTGTTGTTTTGCGGCGCAAAATGACTAGGTAGCAATGAGTGCGGCGCAAAGTCAGCACTTTGGTGTGGCTTGATCATTTTTTGTTACTTACAAATTCACTACCTTTAATTTCTCCTCCAAAGGAACCTCAAAAAAAAAAAAAAAATGATGAACATTGAAAATCAGAAAACAAAAAAACAAAACACTTATCCGTGATTATTCTCGGCAGAAAATCCGGTATTTCATATTTTCGTATATAAGAGCTCGATACCTCTGTTGTAAGGTTTGTGAGGGGTTGTAGGAGATTTATATACGAAATACTGCAAAACAAAACTAGTCGGCGTGATCAAAGCACTTACAAAGGAAGGGGGCATCTGAGTTTTACCCCTGGAATCTCAATATTTTCAATCGTAGTCTAGAGGTTTTGTACTTTTCATAGAGTTCAGCTTCTTTTGTGATTTTATTTAAACTTACCCCCTCCCAATTTCTAATGAATTGTTGCGTCATTCATTAGCGCTCCGTTCAGGGCTGGCAGAGAGTGAATCATGAGGCAAGAGTTTTTTTGCCAGTTTTAAAGTTCAAGTTAGTTTTACTTTAAAAAGTATTTTTCAACCTTGTTCTTTAGAATGATATCCATAGGCTTTTAGCAATGCTGGTAAATTCCGAAAATAATTTATTCAAACTGTAAAGAGCTTTTTTTTTTTTTTTTTTTTTTTTTGTATCAACCCAAATCCCCATATTTAGAGAATTCATATTAAGCTCCTAGCCTAATTTTCAGGAAAAAAATACATTGGCAGGGGTGATTTTGTTATCAACAGAACGTTTTTTTTTTCTATCACAAGAACTTCGTGTGAATCACTTAGAAAAAACTAGCCAACCTGCCCTTCTCAACATTATTCAGTCATTTATTAATTACTCTTCTTATATATTTTCTTAATAAGATATTACTACAATAAAGGTTTCCAAAAAAATAAGTTTTTTTCCAGGAAATGTATAGAGATATAGAGATATATCAAACTGTTCGTGGTAAGGACCAGTAAGTAAGGAGCGACTCGGTCAACAGTAATCGAACTATAAAAAAACAGAAATTTGAATAAAAATGGAAACATAAAAAGAATTAGCTTTTTATACTGTTTCCAAAAATATAAAAATCATTAAGTTTAACACCCTCAAAGATGGAAAACACTCACAAAGAGTCAATAAATCTTATTAAAATTCGCACCATCAGATTCATCGCATCAGAAAACCATACTGTCGAGGTTTCAACCTCCCATGTGCAAAAATATGGAATTTTTTAGTTTTTGCCAGAAGAAAGATGTCAGATGAGTCTTTTTTTTTTTTTTTTTTTTTTTTTTTTTTTTTTTTTTTTTTTTTTTTTTTTTTTTTTTTTTTTTTTTGCTAGGGGAATGTATCAAACCACGGGTCTTAAAAGGTTGGAAAGGGGCTCATTTGACGGAAATTAAAAGCTCTAGAGCTCTTTTTAGTGATCAAAAAGACATGAGAGGAACTAGGCCTCTCCAACCCCTTTTTGTACCATGTCATCCGAAAAAATTCTGAGATAGCTATTTTGTGCAGCATGGTTATAAGGTCGAATAATTGTGCCTTTGGGGATGACACGACCCCCAAGACCCTCCGGGGAAAGGACTGCAAGTTATGGAACTCGCCCATTGTTTAGACTGAGTATTTGTTATTGGGAAGTAGACAGACATTTTCGGGGGGGGGGGGGGTTCTGAGAAGGGGATTGTCCATGGGGATAGTTTTCCGTATGAGGGAAGTTTCCGGAGATGAAATTTTCAGGGGAAATTTTATACGTAAGAAATTTTCCAGAATTCCTATACAAAATTTTCTTTGGCGACTCAATTTCACACGTGAAGAAGTTCCTGAGAAAATTTCCGGAGGGGTTAGAATTGGGTGAACTTTCATACTTGGGGTAAATTTGCTGCAAAAAAAATTCTCAATGGGGGATTTTTCTATTAAAGAAATCTCCACGAGGGAATTTTCCACGAGAGAAACATTCGATTGGGGGATGGAGGATTTCCGAGGAAATTTTGACGGAGGGATTTGGCACGAGTTGAAAACTGATCGGAAATTTAATAGAAAACAAGTCTTTTTCTCAAATGAAATTAGGCTAAGGAGAATTTTCAAGGTGGAATTTTCCACGGGAACTTTTCAGAGGAGAATTTTCAGCGAGGGTGGAATTTTCTGGAGGAAATTTTCAGGGGAGAATTTCATGTGGGAGGAACTTTCCACGGATGAATTTTTTCATTTGGCGAGAAATTTTCCGTGGAGGAGGGAGTCAGATTTGAGGGTCGCTTTTTATCCGCATTAATGATTTGACAGAAACAATAGAACGCCTCAATTTTCATCTAAGGCGAAAATCCATAAATCCGTTGCAATGTTAATTTTCCTCTGGTATTAAGAGAGATCTTCCTCTCTGACTACACATGTCAGCAAAATGAATTTTTGCAAAAGTGATCTTTGAAAAAGGATCTAAAATCTAGTCGGTTTGTCTTTTTCTGATTTAATTCCCAGGAAATAGAAAAAAATTCTCAAGTGAAACACGGTAGGTTTTTTTGGAAAAGGTCTGGATTGTAAAAATGGAAAATTTGAAAAAATCGAAAGTACTATAAATTCCAAACAATTCGGATTCTTGCAGGGCATGGATAAAAGCGACAAAGTCGAAACCTACTTCAAATTATAGCTCTTTTTTATTGTCTTTATTCCAAATTTTGCAGCTTTCTAATCTGAATCGTTGATTTCATGTTTAATTATGCAACAAATTAAATTTTTACTTTGTTTCATTTGTTTCACGTAACCCCACTTTACACCCTCAGGCTAAGAAATCGAATGCGTTTTGTCCCAACGCTGTATCCACGGGGGGGGGGGGGGTAGGGGTCTGAACCCCCCTCACCCAAAATGTTTATCCGACTCGTAAAAACTTTACAAAAATGAATATAAACAAATTTTTGATGCATATTTTTTGTACCCCCCCCCGCAAAAATTCCTGAATGCAGCCCTGATTTGTCCTATAGTAAACACGCTGACTCATTCAAAGTTCGGACTAACGAGAACCAAACCAAGATGAAGTTATGCAGAAGTTTCTTTTACGACAAAATGTTACTTTTAAACAGTAGCGTAATTTCGTAAAAATTCTGGGGGGGGGGAACAAGGTTGGAGCCAATTTTCCCAAATCAAAACAGTGAAAACTGAAAACTGACCCATATATTGCCATAAAGGTAAAGATATAAAAAAGAATACTGACCTGTTTCTGTAATTATACAAGCTCATCTTAGTTATAAAATGATTTGGGGGGGGGGGCAAAACCAAGATCTGAGAGGGAGACCCCCCCCTGCCCCATAGCAAATAACGCACCCATAGCAATGGTGGCAGCAGCAGCTGTTGCCAAGTAAAAAGCAAACCTCAAAAGCAAACCGTATAGTAACTGAAGACTAAAAAAACGTGTTTTCTAACAAACTTGTTAGAGACAAAAGTTGTCAACCAAAGTAATTTGCAATTACCAAGACATTGTTTTGAAAATTTCAAAAAGAGGTGGCATATCGAAACTAAAAATACACCATTGGATTCAAAGCGGATACCCCCATACTGTAAACTAAGGATGATCACATTTTAGCATTGGTAGCAGTCTTTCTGCCGCGTTCTTTACTCTTTCTTTTTTATCTTTACCAAAATAGGGTTGCTCAGGAAAGCCCTCTATTTTATAAAATCAATAACACGCTATTTTCAAGAACAATTAAAAAAGAACAGAAACTAGCTGTGGGGGGTCATGCTGTCACCGTAGAGATAGTTACTGGATCTTTTGACTGTTTTGAACAAAATAGCTAGGTGCCCTGGGCCCTCGGTGCACCGTTGCGTTGGTCATTCTAGTAATCGGACTAATCTACTAGCAGGAAGTTACGTCCCTCCGCCACTGTGAGGAGTAAAGGTCTCTCTTTTGGGCTCACTAGGAACGGGGACGAGAACCCTCGCACTGAATCCCAAACCACAGCTTGCGAACGCTTGTGCGTATAAGGCCCTAGTCCCCACCTAGAAAAATTAGTTTAACTCGTCAGCAGGGGCGTAATTTGCTATGGCGCAGGGGAGGCAACAGCCCTCTCCAGACCCAAGTTCCCCCCCAGACCTCAGTTTCTTCTTCAGTTGAAATTTAGTTTCTGCAAAAAGTCTTGTCAAAACTAAGATAAACCAGCATAATTCAAGTATCCAGAGAAACAGGTCAGTTTTTTTAGTATATCTTTGCCTTTATGGTAATATTTACATAATTTTTCAGTTTTAACTGTCATTTTCACTTGATTTTGAAAAAAATTGACTCCAAATTTGCCCCCCCCCCCTCAGGATTATGACAAAATTACGCCACTGCTCGTCAGCAACTAAATTTAACGGCAAACAAGCAACGTACTTGAAATAAAATAACAAAAAAGTATAAAATTGAGATTATAAGATTTCGGCTATATATTTGACCATTAGGGGGCGGGGTAAAGCAAAGTGAGCAATTTTTGGAATAATATAAGTGCGTATTTTAGAATTTTTAAAAGTTATTTTCAAAATTTATAGTGTTTCGCAGGTACGACTCACTATATTTGGAAACAACACTGAATAGGAACCATGCAATTTTCTGTTGTCATTCTTTTTTTGAAGATAAGATCCATTCATAATAAGTAACTGACAAATGAATAACGTTGATCCCTACTAATACTCTGAGGCCCGTAAAATTGGGAACTATTTCGGGACTAAAAGTAATTAATTGAAAGGTGAAATATTTTTATAGCAGGAAAAACGAAACTGAATCTCAAAAATCCTTTCTTATTTAGCCTTCTATACAAATCTAACATCTAGATCAGGGTTGCTACCACGGTCAGCCCCTAAAGTACTACAATTGCCCAAATTTGCGCGCTACCCAGCGATTTTCGGTCTACAGTCAGAAAATTGACTGTAATAGTGCTAAAGTAGCGCTTTCGTGCTACAGGTGGCAACCTTGAGCCCTTCCTACAGTGCTACAAATAATGACATAGCGCTAAAATAACACTTTTGTGCTACATGTGACAACCCTGATCTACATGCTTAGGTCTTTTTCAGTAACTTACCACGACACTATTTATTTTAAAAAAATATCATTTTCGTCATCCATCACAGGTGGAAACGTCTGAAAATGGATTGAACTTGATGAACCATCAGAAATTTTTTTGAATGTTGAATTTGGCGTCATGGACCGTGTCTGATACACTATAGAGCTTTGCTAATTTGCCTATTAAATAATGACACTTGGTAAAGAAAGACAAGAATGGGCCCTATTTTCGGAGTATTTAGCTGCTTCTTTACTTCTATCTACTACAAAGAACAGTTTAATGAACAAATGCAGCTTCCCTTAACCACGTGGAACAACTCATATAATACGGTGCGTCTACACACATCATTACCCCTGAAAGTATCTTTTTTTAGGCTTTTCTAAAATTTCTTACTTTTTCACTTTGAAAACTTTTCGCGGCTTATTTAGAAATGTTGAAGGTAGGGGGTGGCCGTACCAAGTTAAGAGTATATTAGATCAGTTCTGAGTAAGCCAAATGTGGGGGGGGGGGCGGTTTAAGGCTTGAGCATATGAGGAACAAAGCAAGTGGATCAGTTGAAAGGATTTTACAGGGCCAAAAAATACAGGCATGGCAGGCCCAACGCTCCCTTTCAAATTCACTGGGCATCTATTATCGGTCGAAAAATATTTGGGGCGAAGCTTTACTTTTTAAGGTGGGTTTGAATAAAAATGAAATAAAATTAGTAATTGAAATGAGGGCTGATAGTTTGCCACTGGGCCAAAGAAAAAAGTTTATCAGGAGGAAAAGTCAAAGGTAGGTCCTTATTTTTGTCCTATGTGCAGAGGTTTAGATGAGAGTGTATATCACTAGATGTGTGAATGTGAGGAGCTGAGTGATTGGAGATTTGAAGTGTTTGGAAGCGGGAATTTTGACTTTGAGTGTTTAGTGAGAGTGTGTGCGGATGAGTGCATTATGGGGGTCAGAAGTTTGGCAAGATTCCTTTGTCTCGCGATGAATCATTAGAGTTTTTTAGGATTATTTTAGGATTTGTACAATTTATGAGTAATCGTTCTTTGTTTTATATTTTTTTTGCCATGGCCTATGGGCTTTTAGCACAAATAAATTCTATTCTATCATCCTTCTCGGGAAAATACAAAACTACGTATTTTGTAGATAGACGGTTGAAGCGTCTGCTCAAGGGGTTTTTGTTATGCTAAATTTAATCGTGCAACAAACATCTAGATCGTCGAACTTTTTGGTGTATTTTTGCTGCAATTCAAAATTTTCTAAAGCTAATAACGCATAGTATGTAATAACTTTAAAGTTTAAATCATCTTTAAAGCTGAATAAATTTCAACTCTAACAATCTAAACTGAGAAATGGTGTATCAGGGAATGGTATTTTCTAGAGTGGAAGAAAATTCATAAAATAAAATACCGTTGAAGATCCCAAATCAAAATGGTTCTATCCACGGATCCAGTGACCGCAACTCCGAATTCCTTACAAAGAGAAATAGAAACGACAGGACTCCGGTGATTTCCAACAATTACTGATAATTTTCTAATGGACAAATCTCCTTTTTGTGCATCTATATTGTAATGGTGAACTTCAACTATCCCTGAAGCATAGCCTACCCATATCATGTCTGAATTATTAGAATTGGCACAGACAACGACCTGAAAGTAAAAGAAAGGTCTGTATCACTACACAAAAACAAAGGCATAAAAAAAAGACCCCAGGACCATTACCTGAAAACCACAATTTTTTAAAGATTATTTCTTTTGATTGTTTCAAATTTATGAATATTGTAGGGTGTATCAGATTCTCGTCACTGTTGCCGCGATGAATCGAGCAAATAACTAAGCAAAACTAATTAGCTAAATTTGCCAACACTTTTCATTCACAAAAACCAAACATTAATAATTGGTTGATTCCAAAAGACAACAACACATCCAAAGAAAAGTTACATCTTCTTAAGCTATTTGACGCCATATTTTTTAGGCTTATTTTCCGGTGATTTTTCACGCAATTTTTTCTTTTTGTATTTGGCGTCCACTACTACTAGCATATTCACAGTTGTATACATAGATGGTTTTTCATTACAAAGTGAATGCTCGATTTTCCTATTTTTTAAAGATACATATAGTTGTGTACGTTTCCACATAACAAATTCAAACAGTCGGCTTCATTTTCACTGTCCTTGGTATTTAAGGAATTTGATTGGTTTACTAAAGTCCGTCACAGACGTAAACCAATGAATCTAAAGAACATTTTAACCCATAAAATAGAGGTAACATAACATCTCCTTTTCTCTTTGACACTACTTTATAATAATTATATAGTTAAAATAATTCAGTGCACAAATTTGAGGCTTTTATGACATTTATATTTAATTATGCTAAATGTATACAACGCCCAATGATAAACAATCATTAAACCCTGGAGGCAAGACTTTGAACATCATTGCACTTTACTGAAAACACTAGATTACTGAAAAGAACTAATGAACGTAGATTGACAGTTTATTATATGATGACCTTAATTTCTGAAATTCTCAGCAATATTGGTTTAATTAACGTTTTAAAAAAGGCCACGTTTAAAATGTTTTTTTTTTTCAGTAAAGCATCATTGTCTTTAGAAAGCTTAGGAGAGGGGGGTAACCCTACTCCAGTTTGCAGTAAATTGTTTATTGTAATTTCTGTTCATTTTTATTTCGTTAATTTATTGATGGTGATTTGTGTTTGTTTTACGCTTGACTTATTATTTGACTTCATTTCTTCTCGTCTTTGGTTTGGTGTGCCTCTTTACTTTTCCTTGAAAAAGTCATTTCGTGGAATTTTTTCTTTAAAGTTAATTATAGGCAGCGCAATAGCGCTGCCTAAGTAAAGAACGATGTTGGCAGGAAGTATTATTTATTTGTTTCTTTCTTTGTTTAGACCAGGGCACTTCGTATCGAAGGAGTTATCGTAGAAACTTCGAAAAGGGCTCATTCGATTGGAAATTGAAAGGGCTTGTGCCCTTTTTAACAGCCGAAGGTAATTGGAAAGCAACTAACACCCCTTCCACACCCACCATTTCGCCTAACACATCCAATCAAAATTTTGAGATAGCTATCTGGAGATCTGGAAATTATGTCTTTGAGGAGGACACTCCTCCCACAGCCCTCAGGGCAAAGTTGTAAATTATGCCCATGGGGCATATAAGGTTTTTATAGAAGGCGTTATCGTAGAAACTTCAAAAAGGGCTCATTCGATTGGAAATTGAAAGTGCTAGTGCCCTTTTTAATAGTCGAAAATGATTGGAGGGCAACTAAACCCCCTCTCACGCCCACTATTTCCCCAAACACAAGCAATCAAAAATTTGAGATATCCATTTTGTTCAACGCAGTTGAAAGTTCTGGAAATTAGGTCTTTGAAGATGATAGCCCCCCCCCCAGGGCCCTCGGGGTCTGGGCAAGGGTTTTAGGTTATACCCTGGGGCCATATAAGGTTTTTATAGAAAGCGTTATTGTAGAAACTTCAAAAAGGGCTCATTTGATTGGAAATAGAAAGGGCTAGTGCCCTTTTTAATATTCGAAAGTGATTGGAGAGTAACTAACCCCCCTTTTTACACCCACCATTTTCCCAAAAACATCCAATCAAAATTCCAAGATAGCCATTTTGTTCAACGTAGTTGGAAGTTCTGGAAATTATGTTTTTGAGGATGAAAAACCCCCACAACCCTCAAGGCAAAGGTTGTAAGTCACGCCCTGGGGGAATATAAGGTTTTTATAGATAGCGTCGTCGTAAAAACTTCAAAAAGGGATCATTTGACTGGAAATTGAAAGGGAAAGTGCCCTTTTTAATAGTCGAAAGTGATTGAAGAGCAACTAACCCCCCTCTCACGCCCACAGTTTCGCCAAACACTTCCAATCAAAATTTTGAGATAACCATTTTGTTCAACGTAGTTGAAAAATCTGGAAATTAGGTCTTGTAGGATGACCGCCCCCCACAGACCTCGGGGTAAGGGTTGTGAATTATGCCCTGGGGCATATAAGGTTTTTATAGAAAGCGTTATTGTAGAAACTTCAAAAAGGGCTCACTCGATTGGAAATCGAAACGGCTAGTGCCCTTCTTAATACTAGAAAGGGATACGAGGGCAACTAGCCCCCCTCTCACAACCACCATTTCCCAAAACATATCCAATCAAAATTTTGAGATAGCCATTTTTCAACGTAGTTGAAAGTTCTAGAAATTATGTCTTTGAAGATGACAAACCCCCACACCCCTCAGGGCAAGGGTTGTAAGTGATGCCCTGGGTCCATATAAGGTTTTTATAGATACCGTTGTCGTAGAAACTTCAAAAAGGGTTCATTTGATTAGAAATTCAAAGGGCTAGTGCCCTTTTTAATAGTCGAAAGTGATTGGAGGGCAACTAACCCCCCTCTCACGCCCACCATTTCCCAAACACACCCAATAAAAATTTTGAGATAGCCATTTTGTTCAACGTAGTTAAAAGTACTGAAAATTAGGTCTTTAAGGATGACACCCCCCCCCCCAAAAAAAAACTCAGGTCGAGGGTTGTAAGATATGCCCTGGGGCATACAAGTTTTTTTTTTTTATAGAAAGCGTTGTCGTAGAAACTTCAAAAAGAGCTCATTCAATTGGAAATTGAAAAGGCTTGTGCCCTTTTTAATAGTCGAAAGTGTTTGAAGTGCAACTAACCCCCTTCTCACGCCCACCATTTCCCCAATCACATCAATAAAAATTTTGAGATAGCCATTTTGTTCAACGTAGTTTAAAGTTCTGGAAATTAGGTCTTGGAGGATGACAACCGCCCCCCTCACAACCCTCAGGACAAGGGTTGTAAGTTATGCCTTGGGGGCATATAAGGTTTTTCTAGAAAGCGTTTTCGCAGAAAATTCAATAAGGGCTCATTCGATTGGAAATTGGAAGGGCTAGTGCCCTTTTTAATAGTAGAAAGTGATTGGAGGGCAACCAATCCCCCTCTCACGCCCACCATTTCCCTGAACACATTCAATCCAAATTTTAAGATAGCCATTTTGTCCAACGTAGTTGAAAGTTCTGGAAATTATGTATTTGAGGATGACAACCCCCCCCCCCAAAAAAAAAAAAAAAAAAAAACAGGGCAAAGGTTGTAATATGTACCTTGGGGGCATATAAGGTTTTTCTAGAAAACGTTGTCGCAGAAAATTCAAAAAGGGCTCATTCAATTGGGAACTGAGAGGGGTAGTGTTATTAATTGACAAAAACCATTGGAGGACGAATGCTCTCCCCCTACGCCCATCATTTCCCCAAACACTTCCGATCAACATTTTGATATAGTCATTTTGTTGAACGTAGTTGAAGGGTCTGGAAATTATGTCTTTAAGTATGACACCTCCCCCTCCCCCCCACAGCCCTCAGGGGTAAGGTTGTAAGTTATGCCCCGGGGGAATATAAGGTAATAATAGAAAGCGTTGTCGTAAAAACTTCAAAAGGGCTCAAAAACTTCAGCAGTCGAAAGTAATCGGATGGAAATCACCCCCCCATGCCCATTATTTCCCAAAACATTTATGCCCCCTATGCTTTATAAAAGCCAGAATATAATTTGTACTTAACTGAAAAAATTCTTTTAAATGTTTTCATTTTTATAACATTAAGAAATCAAAATTAATTACGATTTTAAGGATTAAATATCAGCATATGTTTATTAGACTGACAATGCACATTTTTCTAGTAAATTCATTTGAATTTTTTTCCGTAAAGTACAAATTATATTCCGGCTTTTAGAAAGCATAGGGGTTTAGAATCCTACTCATATTAATTTCTGCTCGTTTTGAGTTTGACTCTGTAATTTATTTTAATTTCTGTTTGTTTTGCTTTTCATTTATTTGTTGATAGTGATTTGTGGTAGTTGTATGCTTGGTAGATTATTCGATTCTATTTTTGTTCGTTTTTGGTTTAATGGAGTTCTTTACTTTTTTTTTGAAAAACTGATTTTGTGGAATTTTTTTTTCAAATCAATCATAGGCAGCACGGTAGCGCTGCCTAAGTAAAGAACGATGAAGGCACAATGTGTTTGCACTTTACTGAAAAAATACAAATAAATGTGCATTGTCAGTTTAATATAGATATACTGATATTTAGTAATCAAAATGTTAATATTATTTGATTTATTTAAGTTATAAAAGTAAAAACATTAAATTTTTTCAGTAAAGTGCAAATTTTGCTCTGGCCTTGGGAAGGCATAGGGGTTTTGCACCCAACTTACGTTAATTTCTGCTCGTTTTGAGTTTGACTCGGTTATTTATTGTAATTTCTGTTCGTTTTGGGTTTCATTTATTTATCGATACTGATTTGTGGTAGTTTCACGCTTGGTAGATTATTTGATTTTATTTTTGCTCATTTTTTTGTTTAATGGAGTTCTTTACTTTTCTTTGAAAAACTTATTTTGTAGAAAAAGTTTTTTTTAATTAATAATAGAAAAGGGGGACTCGCTTGATGCTGGATGTGCGGTTGGCTTGCAACTTTCAGGGATCGTTCTCAGAATCTAAAATTTTGCTGCACGGGGGGGGGGGGGATAAGGGGGTTACGGGACCCAGAAATAATGCCGAAAAACTTTGGTACTTGGCCAAATCGTGTGAAAGGGGTTACCGTAAAAACACGAGAGGAGGCTCATTCGATTGTTAACTGATAGACGCAAGGACCAAAAGTGATTGGGGTGATACGAACCTACCTTCCTTGCCGTTTTCTGCTACCCGGCCACACCGCAACCCCCATTGTACTAGATCAAAATTCAAGATAGTTATTTTGTATAAAAAAAACCTCGAAAAGACTATTAAGTATGCCTATTGGGTCGACCTTATACCCACAGCCGTACTAATGCAATGCCCCCAAATCATGTAGATTACCGATTATTCACAGATACGTCTAAGCAGAAAAGGGAGCCATGTTTGATCTTGGTTGTTCGATAAGCTAGAAGCTCTTACATTGGTAAATTAAAAGACCAAATGTGCTGTCTGGTTATCAGAAAAGCGTATCTATAATATCTCGAGAACAGCTTGGAGAATCAGGCTTAAAGTTTCACGGAATGTTAAGGGGAGGGGGACTTATATTACGACTAGGTTGAAGAGGTTAAGCTGAATCAAAAGCCGAATCCACACCTAGGCTACGCAGGTGATTTGAGGGTTCTTAAGAAAAATTTCAGCGAAGCGAAAGAACTTTGGAGGTTTTGAGAGTTCAGGGTGAAAGAACAGGTTTGAAAAGTAATGGTAAGAAGACTAAATCGCTTAGACTAGGAATAGATGAGGGTACAAAGGAGATATTAAGTAATGCAAAAATCGATCAAGTGGTAACTTCACTTACGTGGGTAATGTTTTAAACAGTTCGTCGTAACAAACTGTAAGTAAGGAGCGACGCGGCTCAATAGTAACCAAAACTCTAAAAACGGAATAAAAAAATTGGACTATTATACCGATTCCAAATATATAAGATTCATTAAGTTTAGTGGAACCTATCAAAGCTTACGAGCCTGAGAAAATTTACCAGATTTTCGAAAAAAAAGAGAAACATTCCCTAAAACCGAAACAATCTTGATCAAAATTACACCATCAGATTCAGCATATCAGAGAACCCTACTATAGAGGTTTCAAGCTCCTATCTGCAAAAAATGTGGATTTTTTTTTCAGAAGAAAGATTACGGATACGGGTTTATTTGTTTTTGATTGTTATTTTTTCCAGAGGTGATCGTTGTCGAACCAAATGATCCTAGAAAATACGGAGGGGACTCGTTCGACCGAAAACTGAAAGTTCTAGTGCCCTTGTTAAGCGACCAAAAAGATTGGAGGGCAACTAGTCCCCCTACCCACCCCTTTTTTCGCCAAAATTGTCAGATCGAAATTTTGGGATAATCATTATGTTTACCATAGTTGAAAGGTCTAAAAACTATGCCTTTGGAGATAAACGGATCCCCCCCCCCCCCCAGCCCCTGGAGATAAGTTTTTAAATAAAAAAAAAATATTTATTGTTTACGTATAGCATTTGTTATGGGATGTTAAAGACATTTATTTTGGGAGGGGAAATATTGTGATTGGGGTGGGTTTGCATGGGGAGAAAATTTTCGGGGGTGAACTTTCCAGGAGGATATGATGAGTCTTTTCCAGAGGAACTGTCTAAGGATAGTTTTAAGTATTCGTTTGACTTACCGTATACCAACCAATAATCTGTAAGAAAAATGCGGTTCGATCCCCTTTCTAGGATGAAATGACAGCAAAGCTTAGATGGCTTGACAGCCTTTTTACGGATGAAGGATGATAGTTTGCCAAACATTGTGATTTTAAGCCATCCATTGGGGCCGAAGGAAAGCTTGTCGTCCCAGGATAGAGTGGGAAGAGGTCATTAAAACGGATTTAAAGGGAATTGTAATTTAACGGTATAGAGTAAAGATAATACTTTGGAAAAGATCGGGTTGAAGGCGGGAGCACGCAGAGCTGGGTTGGCCTCGGGCGACTTGGGGCTGCAATGGGGTTTTTAGTCATATTAGTAACGGTAGCAATAGTGGTAACCTAGTAAAAGCAGTAGTAGTAATAGTAGCATATTGATCCAACCTCTTTTCAATGATCAATTCGACTATGTACCAGATATGGCTGAAAATTTGTAGGCACATCAGCCGGTACCAATCCAAGGATAAATACCAAATCATTAGACAAATTTCAACCATGTATTTTATCATACATCCAATTATCTAAATGAAAACCAGGAATGTTAAACTGAGTGGCTTGAGATTAGGGTATTCGTTTATGATAAAAGCGAACAAAAAAGAAGAAAAACCGCGATTCACTTTGAACTGGTAATATTTTTGTAAAGGAGACAAATGAAATCATGCATTTAACCATTTATAGTATTGTTACGAATAGGTCAGTTGATTTTTTTTCTTGCTTTTCGGTGGCTTTTATTCGTGAGGCTGAATATCTTTCCGAAAATCTACATGGTTATCTCTTTTGGTAGTACGAACCTCGTTAAAACTATTGTAATATCAATAATAATTAAGAACGTTTGGTAATTTATGAACAACAATTTAAACCACGTATCTAACCATTTAATCACGTATGAAACAAATAAAAAAAGGAATGCCATCTTTTTTGGCCAAAAATTTATGGACAGAGATTTTCCCATGGCTATATTTGCTTTTGGAATCTAGTATTTTATTGTATGTTCATTAAAACAGATGTGAATTCTCAACTCTTTGAATACTACGGGTTAATCGTGCATCTAAAAAAAGTTGCAAGTTTTATTCATTTAGAACCGGACAGTTGTGCAATTACAGTCCTAACGGGAATTAATAAGTCACGAAGATAGTTGTTTTATGGTACTAAATTAGTATACACTCTTAACTTAAAATTTCGCAACTGAAGAATGTGTATTACTCTATAAATATCATTACTCTATAATACCAATATAAATATCATGTATGTGCATGGTTACGGTCAATACAACTGTCCAAATGTAAAAAACAGGTATACCACATGATTTAACCCCTCCCCAGGGGGTGTGTCACATTGTTTCTCCCAGGGAGGGTTAAAAAACGGGGAAAGAAAAATTTTCAGGCCAATCCTAAAGAGGGGAGAAACCTTCCATTCTCCTCACGGTCAGCGTCCCGGTCAGTGATATCAATAGCATGTTTGGTTGCAAATAACACAGATTCTGTGTAGTCTTTTAAAGAAGTAAAATAAAAGCAATAGCGAAAGAAATCCTGGGCCAAGAATTTTTCCTTAAGGGGGAGGAATCAAAATACGAAAGACGTTGTTCTAAAGCGCAAATTTTCCAGGATGCGGCCTTCAGACCCATTAAGGAAGAATTTTACTACCTCCTCTGTCTACCATTATCTAGACCCATGTAATCTTCCTCAATTAGATGACTTTATATACACCAATAAAATTGCGATAATAAACGAAAACTGTTTACGAGAGCAGAGGGAGGTTAGGATAATCATCTCATATGAGTGGAAGACACCAATTTCAAATAGCATAGACTGAGCTAAAAAAGAAAACAGATTTTATCCTATGGAGTAAAAACAAAAATACAAAAGAAAATATGTAAATTTTCTTGAAGTGAGCGACCTGAAGCGTCAACGTCAACAGCATTATAGAGGCTAGTATTTGCAAATTTAATTCAATGATCTCTCTTGAACCGTCATTCTTCTAATTTTGTGATGTTGTTTCTTTATGAATTACATATATTTTCGTCACCTTTAATTTTAAAAGTCCGACCTCTATTAATACCCAAACCCTCTCCAAGGGGAACGGTCTTTCAGTATATTCACTAACAAGCTGGCGTCAATAGTTGTTTTATCTCTAAATTATGAACTCAAAATGCACAAATAATAGGTCCCAAAAGGCTCCCACTCGGTTAAGCTAGGTAGAAGGAAAGAACTTTAAAGGGAGAAAAATAATGATTATTACCAGTCTGTTACAAACTCCATTAAGGAAGTAGTTCTTTCCTTTCTTTTTTTTAAGATTCGTGTAGTCTATGTTCTTACCGTATATTGTTATCTCCTTTCTTTATCACTTTTTTTCCACTCCTTAACGTTTTTTGGTCAAATCTTGAAACTTATTTTCCAATAAAAAAAAAAAAAAAAAAAATAAAATAAATCAAAATAAAGAAATGAAGATGTGGAGCAAAGCCAAAACCCCTTTTCGCTACAATATTAGCACGAATAATAACTAAATCAAATCTAATAGATTGAGACCAAAAAAAAAACTAAAACATACGACAAATATCCACACGATACAAAAAAAAAAAAAAAAAAAAAAAAAAAAAAAAAAAAAAAAAAAAAAAAAAAAAAACTGAGGTTTGATAACAATGCAAGCATAAGCAAGATCTGTGTTTAATGGTAATTCTAGTTAGGAAGTTTAATATAACCGGTCATAAGTTATTATTGTATATAAAAAAAGTTTAATTTAAAAAAAGGGGGGAAGACAGTCCCAATAAGGAGGGTAACCTTGAGAAAAATAGAGAAATATAGAATCAAATTCAACCTATTTAAGGGTATTATATTAGAGGTTTCAAATCCCTATATGCAGAAATATGAATTTTGCATTTTTTGTAGAAGATTAATTACAGATACATCATCACTTGTTTGTTCTTTTGGTGTTGTTGTTTTTTTAAAAAAAAAAAAAAATAACCGTATCAAACCACTGGCTATAGCATATCGGAAGAGGGGTCATTGAAAGAAATAGTCGGAGTTCAAGTGTCCTTTTTAAGTAACTAAAGAAAAGATTTTCCACCCAAGTTTTTCAGGGAAAATCGTAGTCATATGAAATGCTGAACGAGCAGAAATAAAGTTGTATAATAATTAATATAATAAAGTTGTAATATAATATAGTTGTAAATAATATAATATAATAAAGTTGTAAAACAAAAGGAAAGCTTCCGTTCCTTTTGAGCATGAATTATTATACAACTGTTGTTCTGTTCCCCTTAGGTTTCAACCTGGCTCTTTGCTTTTCTTTGAAAAGGTTTGTTTTTTGGAAAACATGTTTAGAATAATTTCTGTCCGTTTTTAAACTGGCATAGTTTATTATTGGTTAATTGTAGGAGTATTTGAACAATGTTTCTGCTGAAGAACTAAAATGTTGGATTTTAATTTGTATTCTTGTTTTTTTAGAAGAACCAATTTTACTTTTCCAATTTTATTCCAATTATTTTCTGTCATTCATAAGCAGTTGACAAGTGAACATCTTGCTACATTCCGCTGTGCGCTGGCGTCACGCCAGTATTCTGGGATGGATTGCTCAACTATACTTCACGATGCATTGACAGTGAGATTGAAATTGATAAGAAAGATGTGTGCGTAGTGGCTTGCGATTTTTACAAAAAAAGGATCGATTTTGAACTCGAGAAAATGTTCAGCTAAACCTGGTGGTCAGATAAATGCCCATAAGGACGGTACAAAGGAAGAACTAATTAGTGAGCTATACGACTGCTATGTCGTTTTTCATGAAAAGGATATCAGAGACGAGACGGTGTTCTGCATGAATGATCCTTCGGAGGTCCCGAAGCCAGTTTTAAGGCACGTGCAGATTTGTCGCGCCGGCTTTTTAAAAATCGAACGCAAGTTGGAAGAAGTGCTGAAGATAAAACTCGAAACGCCAACGAACTCACCAGTGAAAGGTGCTGCAGGTGCGACCAATGAGATAGCGAACATTTCTGAGAAAAGACTTTTCTCCGTTGTTGTGGCTTATCCACCTGAAGTATCAAATCTCACGGAAAAAAGACAGTTGATTGATAAGTGTGGCATTAGCGATACTGATGTTTGTATCAAGTCATCTAAAAGTCGTTGGCTGATCAAAGTTTCCGACTGGGTTCTCGGCTGAAAACATTGCGAAAACCTGAAAAGTGACACTGCGACAACGAAAGTGACCGAGCCCGTCTTGATCGGCGTTGTGAAAGGGATACCGAGTTGTGTAGCAGAAAAAAGACTTAAAAACTGCTTCACCAGAATGCACAATAGCTATCCGTACCGGAAGCTCGTTAACTTTCAAAATGTACTTTTCGACAGAAAATGCCCTTTCCCCTGCAATCCGACACGGTATTCGGATCGAATATGATTTCTTTCGGATAGAGAAATTCCTGTTTATTCCGAAACGCTGTTACAATTGTCTACATTATGGACACGTATCTTCGATTGTAAAAATGCGGCAAAGTGTGCTAGATGTTCTGGAGGACATACCTCCAGTCGTGAGCAACCGTGTTCTGCCCCTATGAAATTAGCAAATTCTGGAAGTAAGAAAATCCCTCTTATAGTATCAAGTGTAAAAAACTAAACGAAACTTCAAAATTTCTTGGCTGACTCACCAACTCATCCGATGTTGCCCTTGCTGAAAGTTTTCTTATGCATAGTGTACGAAGAGCAGTCTTTCTGATATCAAATTGCTTGGATTATTTATGGTGGAAATCAATTTTTAGAGCTGAAGTTCCTTTTTTCTTATTATATAGTACTCCGTCATTTCCCTTTTTGTAGACGGGTAAGAAATACATTATTATTATTATTATTATTATTATTTTCTTACACATAGTGGTTTGCCCTCCTTTTCACCCAAAAAATTTCCGATACAAGTTTCGAGCCAACAGAAAAGAAGATATTCTATTCCTAGTTTTTTTTTTTTTAGGGGCCTGTGCTTCAAGCCTTTTTCTATACATGAGGGTTCCCCTGTCCCCTGAGGTTAGGGCTTTAAATTTCAAGCCATTTGAAGAAAAATAGTTTTTTTAAACTTTTCCAAGGGTACCAATGCTTTTTTTTCTCTCTTTTTCTTGTGCTCTGAAGATCCACCCTACTAACAACATATTGTCATGAACGGTTTTAAAATCAATGAACGGTTTTAAAGCCATTTATCAAAATGCAACTTTCTGACGAGTAAATTTATTTATTTTTTTTTGGTATCATATGGATATTTGTCATATGGATTTTTGGTATCATATGGACGTTTCAGTTCTTTTTGGCCTCAATCTATAAGATTTTGATTTAGTTATTAATCGTGCTAATGTTAAAATGAAAAGGGGTTTTCGTTTTGCATCGCGTCATCATTTCTTTATTTTGATTTATTTTTGGAGAGTAAGTGTAAAGATTCGACCAAAAAATGTGAAGGAGTGAAAAAAAGAGAAAAAAGAAGATAAGAATCTAATAAGAAAATAGACAACAAAAAACTTTAAGAAAAAGAATAAGAAAGGAAAAAACTACTAGCTTCATGGTGATTAGTTATAACAGACTGGCAATGATCATTACTGTCCTTCCTTTAATTTTTTTTTCCTTACGCCCAGCTTAACGGAGTGTGAGCCTTTTGGGACCTTTTTATGCATTTTGAGTTCATAATTTAGAGTTAAAACAACTATTGACGCCAGCTTGTTAGTAAATATACTGAAACACCTTTCGTAACATCCAACATTGAACGAAATTCGCCAGTACGAGCCTCCATAATACTGCTGTTAGTGACGCTTCAGGTCGCTCACTTCAAGAAAAATGCGCATTGTTTTGCTTATGATGGAAGACATCTAGGTACCAGGTTTCTGAGGTGATTAAGGGCCAGGTCTCGCACCTGCAGGAGTGGCCTGTCTGTTACTGCAGCCTGTCCCAAGCCAGGATAAAGCGGGAGGGCTGGGCTGTGGGCCTGCAACCCACACCCGTAAGAAGACTATACGCAACAGAAACATCAAAGAAACAAAGCCTCGGATCTAATATCGACTCAACGACGACGACTGCCTGTCCCCGGACAAGATTCGTGACTGTGAAAAATACTCTCAGGCTTGGGTTTTTGAATATCCGTACAATGGCCCAAGCATCAAAAACTGAACAAGTAGTAAATGAAATGATTGGACATAATCTAGACTTACTTGCTTTATCGGAAGTGAGATGGACTGGTGCGGGATCAAATCAACTACAAAATGGCTACAATATTATTTTCAGTGGAACCGATTCACAAAGAGAACAAGGAGTTGCTCTCATCATGACAAAAGAAGCCAAAAAGGCCACGATCAAATGGTCCCCAATCTCAGACAGAATCCTCACTGCTAGATTCACCAGATTGCATGCCAAGCTTTCAGTGGTAGTTTGCTATGCCCCGACCAATGAAGCAAATGAAGAGGTAAAAGACCAATTCTATAGAACCTTACAAGCGGTAACAAACGATATACCTAGGCATGACATAACATGCTTCATTGGAGACTTTAATGCAAAACTTGGCAACGACCGGGATTATTGCCCCCAAGTACTAGGTAACCATGGGCTTGGAGACCGAAATGAGAATGGTGAATTGCTAGTTGATTTTGCAGCAGCCAATGATTTAATTGTTGGTGGGAGCTTATTTGCTTATCTTGACATCCACAAATATTCTTGGATTTCCTCTGATGGTTTAACTAATAATCAAATAGACCATTGTTTGGTTAGCCGTAAGTGGCGCTCAAGCCTCATTGATGTACGATCGTATAAAGGTGCTGATGTAGGATCTGACCACTCACTTATGATGGCAAAATCTAAAATCAAGTTGAGGAGAAATACAAAGAAGGCTCCTCATCCCGACCCTCATTTTGACTCAGACAAGTTGCTAAACAAAGCACTGAAGCACGATTTTGTGGTAGAAATTTCGAATCGCTTTCAAGCTCTCTCTCAACCAGAACAGTTAGATCAAGAACACATTGTGGAAGGACATGAAGACTTGTTTTAAATCGGCTGCCTCAGAAATTCTTGGCTACAGAAAGAGCCCGAAAGATCAGTGGCTTTCAAACAAGACACTGGCCCTCATAGAGAAAAGAAAATGTATAAAACAAACCCTTCTTCAGAATCAAGTACCAAGCCAAATGATCTTTAAAAGTTCCAGTTATAGAGAAGCAGACAAAGCGGTCAAAAAAAGCGCAAGAAATGACCACTCTTGTCAAACTGAAAGGAAGGCAAAACTTGCGGAAGAAGCTGCCAAAAGAGGTGACTCTAGAGCCCTTCATATTATAACAAATGAAATAGTTTGGAAAGAAACGCTCCCAAGATGGCCTCGTTAGGAACCCTTCCAGTGCTTTACACACAGAGCCAGAGGTTGTAAATGAAATATGGGTGTCACACTTTGAGAAAATTCTGAATAGACCTCCACCAGAAAACCTCCCGAATATCCCAACGATACCAATTTTTTCCCTGAATATCAGCGATGAGCCACCAAGTTTGATGGAGATAACTACAGCAGCAAGGAAATTGAAAATGGGAAAATCACCAGGTGAAGACCGAATAACAGCAGAGATGATTAAGGCATCAATCCCAGGACAAATCTCATACAGGGGAATATAATCTGGGAGTATAGAGAAGTACCAGCTGAATGGAAGAGAAGCTCACAGGTCAGACTTTTCAAAAGGGGTGATGCTACTGTTCCTGGAAACTGGCGAGGAATCAGCTTACTATCAGTGCCCAGGAAAGTGCTTTGTCATATTATCTTGGAAAGGATACAGACCAAACTAGATAAACACCTGAGAGATGAACAATATGGGTTCCGCACAGGACATTTCTGTGCGGATCTTATTTTCCCTTTACGCATGCTCACAGAGGAAAGTCAAGAGTGGCAGTCCAAAATATACATGGCTTTCATAGACTTCGAAAAGGCTTTCGATTCGTTTGACCGCGAAACTTTGTGGTAAATTCTGAACTATTACGGCTTTCGGATAGAATAATTAAGTTAATTATGTCATTGTATGAAGGGAGTTAATGCTGCATTAAGACGTCAGAAGGCCAAACAAGATACTTTAGAATCTTATCTGGAGTTAAACAGAGATGCGTGTTGTCACCACTGCTCTTATAATAGCTATTGACTATACCCTTCGCAACACAACAACAGATGGCATTGAATTATCAGCCGGTGTAACAGTCGGCGGTTTAGATTTTGCAGACGATATAACATTAGTTCAGGGTTGCAAGCAACGTTCGCAGTACTTCCTTCACAGGGTCAGTGTGAAAGCCAGCCAACTTGGTCTTAAAATAAATGCAGGAAAGACAAAAACCATGGCAAACATCCAATTCCCCCTACATATCACATGTGCTGGTGAGGAAATTGAACAAGTTATGAAGCTTAAGTATTTGCACAGCACCCTAGAGAATACTGGATCTACCACAAAAGAAGTCATAACTAGAATAGGTCAATCTAACGCAGCCTTCAATCAACTGAAAATAATCTGGAAATCCAGGAATTATTCAAATCGCATGAAGCTGCGCTTACTCAACAGTAACGTTTTACCAGTCCTCCTGTATGCCGCTGAGACTTAGCACTTAAACATTCAACAAGAGAAGAAGATTCTTGTTTTTGAGAACAATTGCCTCAGGATGATTCTGAATATGCATTGGTCGGAAAGGGTCTCAAACGATACCATTCGGAAAATAACCAATCAACCACTAATAACCGACACCATCAGATCCCGTAGATAGAGGTATCTCGGACACGTTTTAAGAATGGAAAACCATCAAATCCCAAAGTCTACACTTGAGTGGCAGCCAGTTGGAAGCCGGAAGCGAGGGAGACCTCGAAACACATTGAGGCGAACCTACAACAGTGACCTAAGCCACCTGAATGTCACTCTCCAGCCAGATTGAGATGTATACGCAGCGGCTCATCTCAGACCCGATTGGCGAATATTCACTGATGCCCTAGGCACCCCTGGCGGCGCAGGAGGATCTAAGGTAAGGTCTCGCAGCCGTAAAGCAGTACAGACACCACAATTGCGTCAAATATATAGTTTGGTCTTCAGTGTAGCTTGATGCTTGTTCCATAAGGGTTTCTCAGACGGAGAAAAACAGCCCAGGTCGAAGAAATCTGAGCTTGAATTTCCCCTGTGGCAATGCCATAGTGGACTATAATAGAGCCTAGGTATTTGAAAGAGTCAAATCTTCGATGGGATTTCCATCAAGCAGGGCGGGTGCGTCGAAACCACCCCTTGTAATTTTCAATCTAATACCCAAGAAATGCAGAATGAAAATGTGGATCCGGGACCCTCACTTCAGCAACTATGAAGTGCTCTGAACTTGCCAGCATTATTCGCTCGAAGACATTATTTAATAATGAAATTTGGGAAAAAGCTATTAGCAAATGAGAAATATTTTCTCACCGATTTATTTTCTCACCATCTGTACAGATTAGGAGAATTACTAGGCATCACAATAAACTGCAACCCGTTAAGGGCCGTACAAACAGATTTATTACTCCTTCGTGCCAAATTTTTTAAGAATATTTAGCAAGTGACCTTTCTTTCATTTTCTATTTCTTTTGTGATTGTAAAAGTAGCGTAATTTAACGTTCATGTTTATGTGCTACGATAGCTATTGAAGTAAACGAATACGGATCTGAGAACTTAAAATTGAATAAATATTGGAGGCAAGGAAAAAAGGCTGATTGAACAAAGTAATGTATATCAGGTGTTGAAGGGGGAAAGGGGGTTGATACCATAATGGCTGTCACCACAATCTTTAATTACTAACAACCCATGACTGTTACAACAAATACACCAGACATGTTTTTTTTCTATAAGCGCTAGATTTATAGTAAAATAGTTTTAATCATTTTACGAAAGTTTTTACTAGGATATTCTCTTTTTTCGAATAACCTGTTCAAATAATGTCTTAGTTTTATTTTGGAAAAGCATAGAGAACCCTACCTTATCATCAACTGGAGGTTTGATAACCGGCCTTGCTGGTGCATCTTTCCTTGATCTTACCCTTAAAAGGCCATCGGGGTGAGACCAATTGAGAACAGCAGCTGAATGGACAAGAGAGGCGATTTGTCCTCTTGTAGCTAAAAAACAGAGAAACTGTGAATTAACAAAGTATGGGCTAAAAGCCAATAGAATGGGCTAAATGTATGGCCAATACTTTTGGCCATACTTAAAACATAATAGTATGGCCAATCAAGTATGGGCTGAAAGCCAATAGTATGGGCTAAAAGTATGTCCAATACTTTTGGCCATACTTACAATATGATAATATGGCCAATAAAGTATGGGCTAAAAGTATGGTCAATATTTTTGGCCATACTTACAATATAATAGTATGGCCAATAAAGTATGGGCTGAAGGTCAACAGTATGGGCTAAAAGTATGGCCAATACTTACAAGATAATAGTATGGTTAATAAAGCATGGGCTAACAGCGAATAGTATGGGCTAAAAGTATGACCAATACATTTCGTCATACTTAAAAGATAACAGTATGGCCAATCAAGTATGGGCTGAAAGCCAATAGTATGGGCTAAAAGTATGTCCAATACTTTTGGCCATACTTACAATATGATAATATGGCCAATAAAGTATGAGCTAAGAGCCAAAGTATGAGATAAAAGCTAATAATAGTTCCTACTACATTGTTATTTACCAAAACGAATAGAGAAAAAGCAGTTTATTAATTCTTGTTTAATAAAAATCTTGGTGCCGCTGGAAGTTTTTTAATGCCTTGCCCATTTCCAAGAAACAAATATCAGTTTCTAGTTCATCATACTGTCTGGATTGAAATAGTTTATTTAGTTAAAATACTTGTAGCTAAAGGTTTTAGGTTTTTCGAAACTCACATTTTTGGCCAATGAGGGCAATTAAGGAGAAAATGAAAATTGCTTGTTACATATAAGACGCATATCTCACTTAGAAGAATTAAAAATTACTAAAAAATGTCTCTTAATTATAAAAGATACACTATTGCAATTAAAAGCTGTTAGTAGACAACGGGATACGGTATATTGACATATGCCCTGTTCTGCCTCAAGCACAACAGTATACATCATACACAATCGTAGTCACACTGCAATATCAGTGGACATTGAATCTTTTAATTCACATTAAACTCGTTAGACCCTTGATTCACGTTAAACTCCTTGGATTCGCACTAAACCATCACGTTAAAACAGCGAGGAACATGTTTTTAGTTTTCAGTTTTTCCACACTCTTCGGATTGCAGCAGATTTCTTCTTTAAAATGCTTACAACTAAAAGTCATGGGTTCTTGATACGTACTTTTTAAGCTGAGGAGACCAGTTAAGGAATCAGGTGAAATCCATTATTGCAAAAGAAACGCTCTGCAATAATAGGGTTTGTGGGGGGTTTGTCATCCTCAAAGACACAATTTCCAGACCTTTCAACTACGTTCGACAAAATGGCCATATCAAAATGTTGATTGGAAATGTATGGAGAAATGATGGGCTGGGGAAGGGGGGGATTAATTCTCCCTCCAATTGCTTTTGACTATTAATAAGGGCACTAGCCCTCTCCATTCCCAATTGAATAGGCCCTTTTTGAAGTTTCTACGACAACGCTTTTTATAGAAAACCTTATATACCCCGAGGGTATAGCTTATAACCTTTGCCCGGGGGGCTATGGGGGTTTGTCATCCTCAAAGACATAATTTCCGGATCTTTCAACTACGTTGAACAAGATGGCTATCTCAAAATTTTGATTAATGTGTTCGGAGAAACGGTGGGCGTGAAAGAGGGGTTAGTTGCCCTCCAATCACTTTCGACTATTAAAAAGGGCACTAGCCCTTTCAATTTCCAATCAAATGAGGCATTTTTGAAGCTTCTACGACAACACGTTCTATAAAACCTTACATGCCCCCAGGGCATAACTTACAAACCTTGCCTGAGGGTTGTGGGGGGGGCTATTTTGTTAAAAGCAGTATAAAGTCTATGAAATTAGGTCTTTGAGGATGACAATCCCCCACCACCCCCAAGGCAAGGTTTGTAAGTTATGCCCTGGGGGCATATTAGGTTTATATAAAGCGTTGTCATAGAAACTTCAAAAATAGCTCATTCGATTGGAAACTAAAAGGGCTAGTGCCATTTTTAATAGTCGAAAGTGATTGGAGGACAACTAACCCCCTCTCACGCCCACCATTTTTCCCCAAACACATCCAATCAAAATTTTGAGATAGCCATTTTGCCAAACGTAGTTGAAAGTTCTGGAAATTATGTATTTGAGGATGAACCCCCCCCCCACATATCTCAGGGCAAGGGTTGTAAGTTATGCCATGGGGGCATATAAGGTTTTTATAGATAGCGTTGTCGTAGAAACTTCGAAAAGGGGTCATTCGATTAGAGATTGAAAGGACTAGTGCCCTTTTTAAAGTCGAAAGTGACTGGGGGACAACTAACCGCCCTCTCATACCCAGAATTTTCCTAAGCATGTCCAATCAAAACTTTGAGATAGCCATTTTTGTTCAACGTAGTTGAAAGTTCTGGAAACGAAGTCTTTCAGGATGACAGCCCCCCCCCCCCCCGCCCCCCCCACAGCCCTAAGGGCTAGGGTTGTAAGTTATGCCCTGGGGGCATATAAGGTTTTTATAGAAAGGGTTGTCGTGTAAACTTCAAAAAGGGCTCATTCGATTGGAAATTGAAGGGGCTAGTGCCCTTTTTAAAAGTCGAAAGTAAATGGAGGGCATCTAACCCCCCTCTCACACCCACCATTCACCCAAACATATCCAATCCAAAATTTTGAGATAGCCATTTTTTCAACGAAGATGAAAGTTATGGAAATTAGATCTTTGAGGATGACAACCCCCCACAGCCCTCAGGCTAAGGTTTGTAAGTTATGCCCTGGGGTTATATATGGTTTTTATGGAAAGCGTTGTTGTAGAAACTTCGAAGAGGGCTCATTCGATTGGATATTGAAAGGGCTAGTGCCCTTTTTAATAATCGAAAGTGATTGAAGGTCATATAACCCCCTCTCACACCCACCATTTCCCCAAATACATCCTATCAGAATTTTGGGATAGCCATAATGTTCAACGTAGTTAACAGGTCTGGAAACTAGGTCTTTTAGGACGACAAACCCCTCCCCACAACCCTCAGGGCAAGGGTTGTAAGTTATTCCCTAGGGGCATATAAGGTTTTTATAGAGTGTTGTCGTAGAAACTTCAAAAAGGGCTCATTTGATTGAAAATTGAAAGGGCTAGTGCCCGTTTTAATAGTCGAATGTAACTGGAGGTTAACTAACCCCCCTCTCACGCCTACTATTTCCCGGAACACATTCAAGGAACATTTTTGAAATTTTGTCAAAAGTGATCAGAGGGCGAATGCCCCCATGCCCATCATTTCCCCAAACACTTCCAATCATCATTTTGATATAACCATTTTGTTGAACGTAGTTTAAGGGTCTGGAAATTATGTCTTTGAGTATGAAAAACAGCAGCCCACAGCCATCAAGGCTAAGATTGTAAGTTATGCCCTGGGGGCATATAATGTTTTTACAGAAAGCGTTGTCGTAAAAACTTCAAAAGGGCTCATTCGATTGGAGATTGAGAGAGCTACTTGCCCTTTATAATAGTCGAAAGTAATCGGAGGGAGAATCATCCCCCCCCCCGAGACCATCATTTCCCCAAAGATTGAAAGGCTTGGAAATTATGTCTTTGAGGATGGCAACTCTCCCCCCATAGTCCTCAGGACAAGGGTCATAAGTTATGCCCTTGGGCCATATAAGGTTCTTATAGAAGTTTTGTCGTAGAAATTTCAAAAAAGGCTCATTCGATTGGAAATAGAGAGGACTAGTGCCTTTTTTATTAGTCGAAAGTGATCAGAGGATAAATACCCTCCTCACACCCATCATTTCCCCAAACACTTCCAATCAAAATTTGAGACAGCCATTTTGTTCAACGTATTTGAAAGGTCTGGAAAATATTTCTTTAAGGAGAACGAATCCCCCCAGCCCTCAGGGAAAGGGTTGTAAGTTATACCCTGGGGACCTGTAAGGTTTTTATATAAAGCATGCTCATATAAACTTCGGAGGGGGCTCATTGGATTGGTAATCAGACACTCCAGTACTCTTTTTAAGAGTCAAAGTGATCGGAGGGCAGCTATCTC
>CM051262.1:67752942-67940442 GCA_027921565.1 Artemia sinica
AATGAGATTCTTTTCTAAATTAAGCCTGATTAAAACCTATTTAAGATATTAAGATCTAAATTAAGCCTGATCAACAATGGGTGATGAAAGGCTCGGTGATCTGATGTTGGTGTTTAGTGAAAAAAAATTGTGTGAAATCATTAGATTTCGAAGCTATGGTTGGTATTTTTGGAAAAATGAAACCTCGTTAGTTCCAAGTTTTGCAATAAAACTGTGAATTACTTTCCAACTTAAGTTCTCTGTACTTATTAAAAACTTTTAAATTGCTTCTTACTATTATTAGTTGATTTTGGGAGAGGCCTGTGCTAACCACTGTGAAAGAACGGTGCTCTTAAACAACTGTGAGCTGGCCACTTCGGGGGGCCCACAGAGGTTGCTTAGTCCCCCCCCCTTAGTTCAGAATGAAATGACGCCGCTGTAGGAGAGAAGCGATTTGTTAGAAGAGAAGCAACATCAATAATCGCAATCAATCCATAGACTAAACAAATCATATAAAATGTATGATTCTGTCAAGGATAAACAGAAAGGAGGAATTTAATTCACGCAAGAACTTCTTAATTCAATTGAAAATGCTGATTTGCCACCACCTGACTGACAAATAAAGAATAAAACAATAATTGTGCTAATGTGTAACTTGAGAATCTATTATATACAAGCCAGGCAAACGCCAAATGCCAGGACCCGAGCAAAGCTAGGGCTCCTGACTCAGGAGACGAGCTCCTGGTTTAGGAGACGATAGTTTAATTTGGATAATTATACTATATTAAAAAAAAATACACTGAATGAGCTCCTTTTCTAGAAGCATTACCCTAAAAAGGTCAAATTTTTATTTAAAGAGTCGGGTTTAAGGGGTGTTAGCCGTCTCCCATTTAGGGTAAGCCTGGGTCTACTATAAAATAACTTGCAGAAATTAAAAAGAAAAAAAACAGGCTATCCCAAATGAAAGTAAAGAGCGACATAAGAACTTAAAACGAACACAAATTACTCCATATAGGAGAGGACTGCCCCCACTCTACCCTACAGTGTGATAGTGCCTCTCATTTCAATTCGACGGCCACTGTGTTTGAGCAGAAGTTCTTAAAGACTTGAGATAAAATGTCACTTTAGCGTAAAGAGCGGGGGTTGACCATTACATGGAATAATTTCTCTTGGTTTTAATCGTAAAAGTCGCTCTTTGCTTTCATTTGAAAAAAATTTGTTATTTTAATTTAATCAATACAATTTACCAATAATTAAATCAAATGAAATTCACCCTAATTAGATACAATACTTGGCTGCATTTAAAAGCTGCGAAAACTTGATTTATTGTCAAACATCTTCAGCACTAAGCACAACACAATAGAGCGTGCATCATCAGCATGACACTATATTGTCAGTGATGCTAGTAGTTTTGATTCATATTAAACTGTCATTAAAGCGGCAATAATCGGTTTCCAGTTTACCACACTCTTCGGACTGCGGCAGAATTCTTAATTAAAATGCTTGTAACTAAAATCTTTAGTTTCTTAAAACGTCCATTTTAAGTCAAAGAAGTCATTTAAGAAATCAAAAGACGGTAGTCATCACACAGAAAATCCTTTTCTCACTTAGGAGGAACTTATAATTACAAATAAGGTCTATGTTAATTAGAAACGACACTCAGCTGCACTAAGAGGGTGAATATTCAAAAACAAGACTTATTGACATATATTTTTTGCACTAAGTACAGCAGTAGAGCATACACTATTTTGGCAGCATATATTACATTCGTGCAGAGGAAAAACCACCAGGACAAATTTATGGAACTTTTTCTCTAGTCATTTATTATGACACTATGAATGGTCTTTGTTTTTTTTTTTTTTTTTTTTTTTTAATGTTATTTTTAAATATGGTGGTTATGAGGTAAGAGATAAGCTGAATGTAATAATTATGAGAAAGTATATATGTAAAATTCTTTTTAATTCTTTTAAGTGAATTCTTATTTTCTTCCCCATAAATTAGTTTGGTATCTGTAAGAAGGAAATTACTTACAAGATGATACTTTTTAGACTTGGAGATGTTGTTAATAAAATTTTAAGAGAAGAACAGAGTGGTCTTAGGAAGAGGATCGAATGCGTCAATCAAATTTGTTCGACGTGCCTGATTCATCAGACCCCTTTAGTCCTCAGTTGTATAGATTATGAGCAAGCCTTTGGTTATGAGCAAGAGCTTTAGCGAAGGTCCAACCCTTGTATGGTATACCAGATAAATATTTTTATATGATGAGTGCTATATACGAGAATAACATTGCTGCGGTTAAGCTAGGAATTGAGATTAGTAGCTGATTTCGTATCGAATTATGTGTTAAGCAGGGTTGCGTTCTATCTCCATTTATCTTGCTCATTTTGATGTACTTTGTCATAAGGGGTACACCAAAGGTAATGAGAGAACACGGTTTCAAATGGGGAAGTAAAACTCTCCTAGACTTAGATTAGGTAGATGTTTTTAAATATCCTAGATGTACATGTTAGCAAAATGAATGAATTTTTAGAGGTTTTGCGAGTTCAAGGTACAAGATTAGGTTTAAAATTAATGTTAAGAAAACTAAGTCGTTAGGACTAGAAGTGGATATAAGAAGGTGATGTCGAGTAACGAGAAAATTGATCAAGTGGATAGCCTCACCCACCTAGGTAGTATTATTAGTATAGTCGGTGGGTGCAGTGAAGATGCTAAAAGTAGAATAGCCAAGTCCCAGGGTGTTTCTACACAATTGAAAAAAAAAAGTTTGGAAGATAGGAAGGTAAGTCTGCAAACCAGGATTAGAATACTGGAAGCTACAGTAATGACAGTGGTTAAGTGGGCCTGTTGATCTGAAGCTTGAGCAATCGGAAAAATGGAGGATTTGATAGATGTGTTCCAGAGAAATTGTCAACGGATTGTTTTGGGTACCCAACTGGCTGACCGTATCTAAAATAGTAGGCTATACGAAAAATATGGTTAAATCCGCTTTCTAGGACTATAATGAGAAATAGGTCGAGATGGCTAGGACACACGCTCTGCGGATGACAGATTACCAAAAAGTGTCTTTGTCGGTCAACCATCTAGAGCCGAACAAAAAGCAGGTCGTCCCCGAATGGAGTGGGAAGATGTCCTAAGGAAAGATTTAAGGAAAGTGAAAACTTCCTGGGAGGTGGAGCGAGGAAACAAGCGAGGCTTTGAATAGATTGGGACGGAGAAGCAGCGCGTGTAGCTGTGTTGGCCTCAAGCGGCTTGGTACTGCAATGAGTTATTTGTAGTAGTTAATAATAAAGCAATAAACACTTATTCAGGGCCGCAAAGACTGCAGCCAGAACTGCTCCTGTAGCAACAAGCGCTGATAAGTACAGCCACAACCAGGGCTTAGTCGAAGGGATTTACTATTCAAATTTAGACCTGATTCGACAAAGACCCTTTGTGTACTGCCATCGCATAATATGGCGAAACTTTCTTTTTTACGAATTTTATCTAATTTTTTTTTACAATATAAAAAAGAGTCCATGTTCTTCAATGGTACCCATTCAAAACTATACCAAATACGTAAAAGAAGTTATTAGTTCGCACAGAAAAAAACAAAACTACTAAATATGTTATTGATATCACGTACGGCCACCACTTACTATTTATTAATTTAAAAAAACAAGGTTTTTCAACTGAAAGTAAAGAGCAACATTAAAACTTAAAACGAACAGAAATTATTGCGTATATGAGGGGGGCACCTCTCGTCAATACCTCGCTCTTAACGCTAAAGTTTGATTTTTTGTTCCAGTTATTTAAGAATGACTCCTGAATCACAAAGGCCATTAAATTAGTATAATAAGCTCTTTTAAAAGTTCTAAAAAAAATTTAGCGTAAAGAGTGAAGTATTGAGGAGAGGCGACACCCCTCATATACATAATAATTTCTGTTCGTTTTAAGTTTTAATATCGCTCCTTACTTTCAGTTGAAAAAACTTGCTTTCTTTAAAATAAATTTCTTGATGTTTTTTAAATAATCCTGCGAAATCCGGCTCCCCTCCATGGAATATTCCCTTTCCCCGTGAAAAATTCTCCCATGAAAATATCTTCCCACGTAACCCCCCCCCCCTCTAAACAGAACCCCCCCCCTCCTGAAAAACATCTGTATACTTCCCAATAACCAATACTATATGTAAACAGTGGGCAAAGTTCAAGGCTTGCAGTCTTTCTCCTGGGGACTATGGGGGGTCAAGTCATTCTCAAAGATATAGTTATTATATTTTCCGACTATGCTGAAAAAACGGATATCTCAAAAGTTTGATCGGGCGACTTTGGGGAAAAAATGAGCGTGGGAGTGGGGCTAGTTGCCCTCCAATATTTTTGGTCACTTCAAAAAGGCACTAGAACTTTTGATTTCTGGTAAATAAGCTATCTCCCGATCTTCTACGATCACTGGTTTGATACGACAAACCCTGGGGAAAAAAAAACAACAAACAAATAAACACGCATCCGTGATCTTTCTTCCGGCAAAAAATGCAAAATTCCATAGTTTTGTACATAGGAGCTTGAAACCTTTACAGAAGGGTTCTCTGGTATGATGAATCTGATGGTGTCATTTTCATTAAGATCAATTGATTTTTGGGGGGTGTTTCCCCCTTTTTCAAAAATTGGGAAAACCTTCTCAGGCTCGTAACTTTTAATGGGTAACATTAAATTTGATAAATCTTACATATTTTCACTAAACATTAACATTCGATTTTTTTGATGTGTCAATTGTCTCAAGACTCTGTTTCTTAGAGTTTCGGTTACTATTGAGCCGCATCGCTCCTTACTTACAGTTTGTTACCACGGACTGTTTGATTATTAGCCACCATGTATCCCAACACAGAAAATTTTTCCCGTTTAAGGATTTCATGAAGGATATGGCAAGACTTTAGCCTAAAGATATAGCAGAAAAGGTTTAAGAAAAAGGCTGTTGAGACAACAGTGTGTGATTTTAGATCAGTTTACTGCAAAAATAGACAACAAATACGAAGATTGGTGTTCCTTCTTTTTGGCTTGTCTTATTGTTCGTCCATGCATTTCAAAATCAATCAAGTTTTTTTTTTTCTTCTACTCTCGTCATTAAGTATTCTGCTGGTAATGTAATCATTTATCTTCCTTTTTCAAAACATTTTTTAGTATACTCCAAATGTTGCATTAGGATTGGCTGCTAGGAGAGAGAGAAAAAAAAAAAAAAAAAACGAAAATTAAATCTTTAAGGAAACCCAAATATTTCGGCTCCACGTCCGGGAGCCTTTTTCAACAAAAAAACTTTAAGGAAAAAACCAAAACTTAAAAATGTAAATCATCTAAAAAAACAAAACACAAGAAGAGAAAAAAACACAAACAACCACAAAATAAAAATATAAATCACATTTTAAACACTTTTAGAACTGCAACTATTGACAAGATAAACGAAATGTCTATAGTAAAAAACATGTAATTCTCTTCTTTACTGTCAGATGGACAAATGAGATCATTAAGAATAAAGATTCTATTTAACTAAAAAAAAATTCATGAAACCCCAGGTCCCCACCCCTGTTTCCATTTGCTAGGTTAAAGACATTTGAAATATACATGGCAACACGTCAAAATTTCTATTAGTAATGTAGTACATAATAGTTCCGAATAAGTATCAACCTTGCAAGCAAAAGTCAGGATGAGGTCAAATCTGGGAAGATTCAACTTACCGCTGCCTAGTTAGCAAATATAAAATCCACTTAATATATTATGCATAAATTTCTTTGACCTGTTGCAATATATAGCATCAAATGCTTTAAACCTAATAAATTTAATCACGGGCGGTGACCTTGGGTTTTATGAATTTTCTTTCAAATAAATATAGTCTTTGTTCCACAGCTTTATTTAAATTAAGCTCGTTTTTCTCAATTAATTTTTTTGTAACTAGGGTCAATATGGACAACTCAGTGTAATGTACAGATGAAATAACAATTTGCCAAACTAATAGCTATCTTCTCGTAAGGCAACTGATGAGATGAACGTTCTTTCTTATAGCACAAAACTCGTATATTTTCTAGTTATATAATTCCAACTTGAAATGATTCGAAGCAAGTCTAAACTGTTGATTGACCGCTTTTAGTTCTCGACTCAAGAAAAAGGTCAGTGTAGTTCACTGACCTCGTTGAAACAAGATTTTAATGAAGAAACACAATTCTACAATTTGGCATTCTGTTTTCTAACCAAGCAAGTAATGAGTTATATCTACTTACTAAGATTTAATGACTTCATTACAAGCCGTAACAAAAGTTTGGTTTCTCAATTTCTATTGTTCGTGAAATCAGAGGCTCTTAGCTGATCAATAGCAATAAAAAAAAAGTCAACAGACAAGAGAGAGTATTTCAAGATGGCGTATGCTTTAAGTACATATTATCATCGTGACTTAATTTGGTATGTTAAGATATTAGATTTTCGAAAGTGTTTAATGTATAATACAATATGACACTGAATAGGATTAAAAAAAGAATATTAAAATAGAACAAATCAATTCAAGGAGAAAATATAGATTATAATCAACGTTTTCTTTTTAAAAGAAAGTCAGGCTGCAATAAATTTACATTTGTTATAAAAAAAAAAAAAAAAAAAAAAAAAAAAAAAAAAAAAAAAAAAAAAAACGCTTCAACCTGAGAATTCAAAACTCGGACAGTAGGATTCATAAAATTTTTCTACATCAGGATTATAACTAAAGGCTACGTAAAAAAAAATAAAGAGAAAAGAAGAAAATGAACAGACATTAGAACATTTGAAATGGCGCATGCTTCCAACAGACGTTATCGACCTGACGTTACAATGGCCTGATGGATATTATGTTTCCGTAACTGTTTAAAATCCAACCAATCTCCAGAAATAAAGTTAAAAAAAAAATGAACACAAAATCAGAGAACGTCAAGTAAAAGTAAAAAAAAAAGATCCAGACTTCCGATTACAAATAAAATACAGCGTTTGTGCGTACGTGTTTGTTTAAAAAAACGTTTATGCTTCAGGGTCCATAATAACAGTAAATTTCATGCTATTTTCTCATCAGCATCTCCACTTAAGGATAAATAAGAAAAATATTTTTTTCTTTAAATTTTCTAGTAACCCCGATTCTAGACACAACTTTCTTTTTACTAATGATTTAAACCAAAGATAGCACATGTGTTTTCAACCAGTTATAAGCGAATTTAGAGATTGAAATATTCTTTGACCCCCCTCCCCCCGAAAAAAAAATCTTCAATTTATTATCTTTGATTCTGAGCTGCTGCGGCGTATCACAGAAGGGTAGTTTAGCATGGTCTATAGCCTGAGGGGCCTACTGAAGCTTGATAACTCAAATTTGACAAGTCTAGTTAAGCATTCTCCAATCTAAAGGGTCGTAATCATAGCTTCTAAAACAAATAAAAAACTTCGGGAAATGGATTTTCTTCTATTTATTTTATGGTTTAGAACAAGATTCTTACTTGTCTGAAGACTCATAAATATGAGATTCGATTCCAGAAATGCCTAGCCTTTAGCTTAGATTTGAGAATCGAAGTCCGAGATAAAAAAAAAAAAAAAAGGTTGAGAATCACTTATTTAGGGAACGAATTGGTTTTCACTGAATCAAACTTAACTATACCGGAGGCTGATTATTAACGTAATTATTATGTTTGTTTTATGTAGTAATTTAGATCAATATTTAGTTTACAGAAGTATTCATGTCAACAACTGCAGAAATTCTTCAAGGAGGTAGGCATATACACGGTCTATCAAGTTTAACCAAAGATAGCAAAATTTTATCACGGCATTTACCACAAATAGCATAATTCATAATGTACTAGCAGACCGTGCTAACAAAACAAGCTAGGTTTCTCAAAGACAAGACACATGACGATAATTCACAGCAGGACAAACAATGGTCAGGTCATGCTCACATAGGACGCAGCCATTTGTATGGCCGAAGAATTGATAATTTAATACAGGTAGGAATGGATACTATATCTCATGTTTAATATTTTGTCTATAATACTAATTGCCGACCCCTATTTTCGGACATCCTCTAGATTCTTATGCTTAGAAGGTCTGTATGCACAGCAGATTTTATTTAGTCACCACTAAACATCCCCAGTTTTCCTCTTAGCACCTCAACTAATAAAAGGAGGTGAAAGTATATGCATTTTTAATATGATTCAAACTCCTACCCAAGAGGCAGTCTATAGCCTTTTTAGTTTAACAATGGCAGGGTTGCCGTCCCTAGTAATTTATCACTATTTCTAGTGATTTTTACATTGCCTAAACAAACAAAATCCCTGAATCAGCACATAAATCACTAGATTATTGAGCAAAATCACTAAAACTGCCAAAAAATTACTAAACACAGTAATGTTTTGTTTTTCTCATTGGGTGGCAACCCTGACCAATGGTTGAAGCACGCACAATACAAAGAAAGGAAGGAGTGGAAGTTATCACTCAAGATTACCACTCAGTGATAACCTTGAGATATAAACCCTAATTTCACCAATTAAGATTAACAGCCTCCGGTAGAATTGGAAGGAAAAGCATTCCTACCTATACTCACGAGGAGGATAAGGCTGAGGTTAAGACTGTGGCGATTGCTTTCATCTTGCCTAATTGGGAGATAGTTGTGATTTGATTTTTTGGTCTTATAAGGCGTCCTTTGAATTCCAAAGATTTTGCTACACGAAGGGCTTTTTTGAAAGAATGCGATTAGAAGCTTTACCAAATATTTAAGTTTTTGCTATCTTGCCATATAATTGGCTAATGTACGTAACCATTAGCTATGAAAACAATCACGTGATCTTATACAACGGGTGTCTAAATCCATTCTACCGAGGGAGCCACTTATAATATACTGAATGGGTTTCTGACCATTGACAAGAGTATATGAATTTTAATATTTTTGAAAGTTGATTTTGTTTGTTTGGGATGGAAAAAGTAAAACAGTAAAAAGAAACATACTAACTACACGAGGAAATTTTATATCAATGAAGTCCCGATTCATTACTTCAACATATAATATAGTGAATTGTTTTCCGACTCTTGAGAAGAAGTATACACTACAGTTTTTTTTTTACTTTTGGTTTTAATTTTTTAAACTTTCATTTACTTTTTTATTTTATTTGTATACATTTTTTTGTTATTTTTTTTTATTTTGTATTCACAGGCTCTGCTGTTAGTTTGAAACAGATTGGGGGGGGGTACATATAGTGCAGACAGAGATGCAGTGGAGGTCTCAAAATAATTTTTTACGCTAGTGTTTTTGATGACAATAACAACCACATACCAGGAACCAATAATGCCTAATTAGGCTAGAACAACAGACACCTAATAGTAAATAATGGAAGATTTAGAACATTTAATGTGTTATTGTGAAGAACTGAAGGTACTTAGAAGGGAAATTTTTGGGAGGGATGTCATGCATAGAAGCGTTTTAGAAAATAAAATAGGAAGTAGTTGCAAAGTGGATATTAAAAATTTGGGAAATTTGTGAGCGTGGGGATGAGGCGTAGGGAGGGTTTTCTATCGTAGTGTTATTTTCAAATGTGTTTGAACTTATTATGTTTTATGTGTTTTGTTGTATTTGTAATATCTATGGCACATGGGGCTATTGTGAGAAATATATCTATATCAATATATCTATGCGTAATTTAATAACTATTGCAAAAAAGGCACAGGGCCATGATAGAAAAAAATATGTACGTAATTAATTGGCTATGGTAATAACTGCCAAGCAATGATTAATTTTCAGCCATTAAAAAATGTGACGTTATACAACGGGTACATGAGGCTGATTTTTCTCATTAAACACTCAGGTCAGTAGGTATCCGGTGCTTACAGGAAAGTTTGCAATACTGTTTTTTGTCCTGCTGTCGGATAGGCTCTTCCCCTAGTAAACAATTAAATGAGTATTCCAGAATGTAAACAAATTACAAAGAAAAACTTAGCCTATAATACCAGACAATTTCCACTGTGATCCATACTTACTCTAAGGAACCAGGGATAAATATATGATGTATACAGATAAGTTTTTGATATTCAAAATAATCAGCACGTACGTGGGGACGGCTAATAATTTTTATTTCTGTGGAAATGGTTTGAAAATGTATATTTTCGACTTTCTTTACTGAAAGAAGCTAAAGTATTTTTCGAAAGGAAACTGCTTAGTGAAAGAGAGTGGAATTGTGGCTGTGATTGTCTTGTTATAAACTTTAGAAGTCTATCCCCTTCAGAAGTTCTCACCAGAAATAATTCAAACTATGAGTACTTACATGCAGCTTCAATTATCAAAAAATATATGGACTAAGATTGATGGCTATTAAAGTATAAATTTGAATTTACTTAACTCTTGTCTTAATTGATTATTTCTTTTTGTTTATTTATTGTTTTATTCATCCTTATTAGTTTATTAATTATTTGAATTCTTTAGTTATTTATTGGTTATCTGTTTATTAATTGTCAAATTTATTCTGATTACTTTAGTGATTGTGTATTATTTATTTAATATTTACTTATTGATTGTCTTATTCGTTCTTATTATTATTAATTATTTGCTTTCTTTATTCAGTTATTTATTAATTATCGAATTTATTCTTGTTATTTGATTAATTCTGATTTTTATCTTATTAATCGCCTTGTCTTCTTTATTAAATCTTAATTACTTGTTCATTTCTCGTGAAATCGCATACGAACATTACCTCTCAAATAATTATTGACTTGAACTGAATTCATTTTATTTATCGTGTTTTTTCCCCTAATCTTCTCTAGAAAATCTTTTCCCAGAAATGATATAACCTAGTTTCCTCCCAGAAAAGTATTCGCTTTTATATGTAATTGGTTAAATTGTTTTTTGATTTTCGGAAATTCTAAAAGCTTCTTACAAAAAGCGTTGATATGGATACTCTCAACGAAATTATAAAAAAAAGAAAAAAAATCTGTTGCTTACACTACTTTTCACAACTCTGAAATGTGGCTTTAAGAACACACGTTGAGTTGGTATTTATGAACACTATTTAAAAGACAAATTGCTATGATTAAAATTTGGCTAAGATGAATGGAGATTAAAGCATATACTGAATTTTTATTAATATACCAATATATCCTATTAGCAGCTCATTTATAAAGCTTTAAACAGTACTTTAACCATTTTTTTTATCTTTGTAAATTTTTAGTTTTTAATGTTTTGACAAAAAGATTGATTTTTTCTTGTTGTTTTCGAAAAGTGTTTTTTTATTCTTTTTTTTCGTGGAGATCGCATATGAACATTATCTCTCGACTAATTACTGACTTCAAATTTACTAATTTCATTAATCTTGTTGTTTCCTAATTTTCGCTGGAAAATGTTTTCCCGGAAATAATATAACCTAGTTTCCTCCAAGGAAAATATTTGCTTTTATATTTAAAAGACGAAATTGTTTTTAATTGACATATATTCTAAAAGCTTCTTTAAAAAAATCGTTGACATGGATACTCTCAACGAAGTTATATAAAAACAAAAAACAATCTGTTGCTTACACTACTTTTCACAACTCCGAAATGCTGCTTTAAGAACACATATTGAGTTGATTTTTATAAACACTTATTTAAAAGAGAAATTGCTATGATTAAAGCTTGGCTAAGATGAATGGAGATTAAAGCATATACTGAATTTTGATTAATATACCAATATATACTATTAGCTGCACATTTATAAAGCTTTAAACTGTACTTTAATCATTTTTTTATCTTTGTGAATTTTTCGTTTGAATGTTTTGACAAAAAGATTTATTTTTTCTTTTTGTTTTTGAAAAGTGTTTTTTTATTCTTTTTTTCGTGGAGATCGCATATGAACATTATCTCTCGACTAATTACTGACTTCAAATTTACTAATTTCATTAATCTTGTTGTTTCCTAATTTTCTCTGGAAAATCTTTTCCCGAAAATAATATAACCTAGTTTCCTCCAAGGAAAATATTTACTTTTATATGTAAAAGGCTAAAATGTTTTTAATTGTCAGATATGCTAAAAGCTTCTTAAAAGAAACGTTGATATGGATACTCTCAACGAAGTTATATATATAAAAAAAAAAAAAAAAAAAAAAAAAAAAAAAAAAAAAAAAAAAAAAAATCTGTTGCTTACACTACTTTTCAGAACTCCGAAATGCTGCTTTAAGAACACATATTGAGTTGATTTTTATAAACACTTATTTAAAAGAGAAATTTGGTATGATTAAAGTTTGACTAAGACGAATGGAGAGATTGAAATATATATTGAATTTTGATTTATATCCCAATATTAGTTCTTCATTTGTAAAGCTTTTAACAGTACTTTAATTATTTTTTAATCTTTGTAAATTTTTCTTTTTGATGTTTTGACCAAAAGCCTCTTTTGGTGGACAACGAGGTCGAGGCTGAAGGCGGAGACAGAGTCCGTTGGTTTTAGAATTAAAATCAAGTTGGTATCTAGCCATGGCTAATCGGAGATAAAGCCCAGACAGATAGTCTGAGCGAGAGGCTAAGCTGGCATACGCCTTTTTCAGGATTGTATAAAAAATGATCCCATTTTCACTTGTTGATAGGTTGATAAATATGTTCTGTTGTGTTTGAATTCTTTTTTTTTTTGAGGAAATAACATATGAACACTATCTCTCGACTAATTACTGACTCCAAATATACTAATTTCATTAATCTTGTTTTTGCTAATTTTCTCTGGAAAATCTTTTCCCCGATTAATATACCGATATATCCTATTAGCTGATCATTTATAAAGCTTTAAACAGTACTTTAATCATTTTTTTATCTTTGTGAATTTTTCGTTTGAATGTTTTGACAAAAAGATTTATTTTTTTCTTTTTGTTTTCGAAAAGTGGTTTTTATTCTTTTTTCGAGGAGATCGCATATGAACATTATCTCTCGACTAATTACTGACTTCAAATGTACTAATTTCAGTAATCTTGTTTTTTCCTAATTTTCTCTGGAAAATCTTTTCCCGGAAATAATATAACCTAGTTTCCTCCAAGGAAAATATTGGCTTTTATGTGTAAAAGGCTAAATTGTTTTTAATTTTTAGATATTCTAAAAGCTTCTTACAAAAACTTTGATATGGTTACTCTCAACTAAGTTAAAAAAAAGGAAAAAATCAGTTGCTCACGCTACTTTTCACAACTCTGAAATGCTGCTTTAAGAACACATCTTGAGTTGATATTTGTAAACACTTATTTAAAAGACAAATTGCTATGATTAAAATTTGGCTAAGATGAATGATGATTAAAGCATATATTGTATTTTTTTTGTTGTTTTTTTCGTAGGGGTGATCGTATCAAATCAGTCATAGAATTAGACATTTCTGTTATTTTGTAGCTCAAATAATGATTGCGGCCCGAAAAGAGTCAAAATGGTATTGAGCAAAAATTCTGAGATATTCTATCGATTTATAACTATAAAAAAGCCAGATATATAACCTCCTATTTTCAGATGTTATAACGTCGTGCGGTGGCGTATTCTTCCAAAAACAAAGTGGAGTCCACACAAAATATTCAAAATAATCAAAACCAACAATAGTCCATGCAAACAAATAGTCCATACAAAGTAGTTCGTATATAATAAACGATTTTTATGGAAATTAATTAAAGAGAACTTTTTCGCGG
Organism: Artemia sinica; assembly: GCA_027921565.1. NCBI lineage: Eukaryota > Metazoa > Arthropoda > Branchiopoda > Anostraca > Artemiidae > Artemia > Artemia sinica. The sequence goes on from CM051262.1 coordinate 67,766,554, forward strand.
AATGGGTTTTTCAGCGAAGAGTAGGGAACTCCATTGGACGGGGAATGAGCAAAAGTAGGGTCGGGTGGTCTACCAAGCGTGAAGCTACCACAGGTCAGCATCGATGGATAGGTGAGGCCCAAAACGAACGGAGATTACACTAGGTAGCCGAGTCAAATTCAAAACGAGCAGTATTCTATGAAATCAATTTTTTATTAATAATTTAATAATGTAACCTGACTTCGCAATATGCAGCCATACTCCCTAGCAATTCTCCAAAGAAATAGTAAATATTTTATCGCCCCAGTGCCTAGTACCCTTTTTCCCAGTGTGTGGGGAGATGGGGGAAAACATTTTGCATTTTGTATGAGAGTGCAAAGAATTAGAAGATTTAAAGGACTGGCAAATGTTCTATTGATAATTAAAATTAGTATTAATAAATAATAAAATAATATTAATTAATACTAATAAATAAAAAATTATAATAATAAATAAATAATACTTATCACTAATAAAGGCCTATTCTGCATGTTATGAAGTAAGAATTGTTTTCTCAACACGTTTCCTTCATAATAACCCCAATCCTGGATTTCTACCCATAAATCTACCACAATGAAGAATAATTTAGAAAAGTGTAACTTACAGCTGATTGGGAATTCGTAAACTGGGGAATTTCCTGAGACTCGGGTTGAACTATATAAGTCTTTGGTTGTAGCTTTATGCTGTGTTGGATATAAATATTTATGTGTTACGTTAGTTATGTCACGGCTCCCGCTGGCTCTTGTCCTAATAAATTATTATTGTAGTTATAATGTAACCCTACAGTCCTGCTCTTACTCAGTTACAATTATATTAATAGCCCAGAGGTTAAAAATTTCTATAAAGATCAATATTTGAATAAAATTTCCAGAAATGACTGTTAAAATTTGATGTCAAAAATTTTGATTCACAAGATAAGATTCTATTGTGTAAATGTTAACTATCAAAAAGTGTTTTTAAGAAGAGAAAACGAAATGGGATAGTGTTATGGGAAAAGAAGATGTGAATGAAGGTTTCGAAGAATTCCATTATATATTTAATAAGAAAACCAAAAAGTCTTCTGTATAACTTTGTTCATACTTCCCTATAATAATTTGATATTTAAAAAGTCATACAGAAGACTATACCATTTCCAATGTTTAAAGGAAACATAATATTTTTAATTAATTTCATTTTTATGTTCCTGGCCTCCCCCAGGCCATTCAGCGTGTCCCCAGGTGGCGATAGGGGAACGCTCTACAGATATGTAGGGTACCTCCATAGGAGGCACGGACCAAGGAAGGACCTTGTCCCTGGGGGTCCATAATAGAAACTGGGGCACCCTCGCCCGGGGTCATAAATACAGGCGGAGGAGGAAGAACGCCCCTCAAATGTACACTCAAAAGGGCCCACTGGTTTGTCCACAAGTCCCATGAGTTGCAAACCTTCTCCCAGTAATGGGTTAAATTGCATGGTGATGCAGAACACCATCGCGGGAGGATCCTCTACAGGAGGACAACTGCGGCAGGGCGTAAGATCCAGATCTATGGACAACGGCCTCTGCAAAGGGCTGCCTCGACCTTTTCGGGGTACCTGCAAGACTGGGGACCTTGCGGTCAACTCTATTCCCACTTGAGGAGTGGCGCCCCTTGAGGAAATTGTAGCCTAGTAAACGACACAGCATTCGCACAGGATTCTGACTAATGGACAATTTTTCTGGGCTTGGAATGTTTTGATGGGCGTCTTTGGGCTGAAAAACCTCTTCCTAGCTAATTTATCTATTATGGGTTGCCTACCCGTAGTAGCATAATATTTGTAGACATGTATATATAATGAGTCGGAGGTAATAGGCTTGAGACTGTCTGTGCAGGATTTCGACTCTTGTTGATAGAAGAGCATCGCCAAGTGCTGAAAACCATGTTGTGACCAAGATGGGCCCAGGATTGCACAAAGCCTCCATTCATGGAGGTCCCAGGGACTTCTTGCTGTCCGGTTCTAAGCCGGCTTAAGCACTTCGGTGTAGACTTGAGAAGATATGTGATCCCCGTCCTGCACTGGTATCCGGGATCATTACTTTTCCTGAGGCGAAAATAATTTCAATGATTTAAAGAACATGAAAATTGGAACTTGGAATGTTACGACATTAAAAATGACTATCGTATCGACATTTTTGACTGACGAACTCAGACGATTCGAACTGGATTTATTAGGAATTTCAGAAACTCATATCCCAGGGGTAAAAAGTATGAAATTAGGTGATATAGAATTTGTTTACTCAGGCAGGAGGGATGGGGTACATAGACAGGGAGTAGGGCTCATGATGAATAAGGAAGCTACTACGTCTTGTTTAGGCTGGGAAGGTATTAATTATAGAATACTAATTGCTCATTTTATGACTAGAAAGTTCAGGGTGTCAGTTATAGTAGTATACGCCCCTGTAGAACCGACTGACGGAGATACTAGGGACTCAGATGAATTTTACTTACAGTTACATTAGCAAATAGACAGGGTCCCAGGTAGAAATATGATGTTATTACTGGGAGATTTTAACGCCCAGGTTGGTAGAAATAGGGATAGATGGTATCCCAGCCTAGGTAAATTTGGTGTAGGAAAAGAAAACAGTAATGGATACAGATTTTGCAATTTTGTAGGTATAACAATCTAGTTATAACCAATATGGTGTTTGGTCATAAAATGGCTCATAAGTTAACATGGTATTCACGTGATGGTAAGACAGCAAACCTTATTGATTGTGTTATAGTAAACCGAAGACTGGCAGGATCAATACAAGATACTAGGGTATATAGGAGTGCTGTTATTGATGTTAAAAGTAAAGATCACCATCTAGTAGTGTCAAGGGTTAATTTAAAGCTGAAATATCGAAAGGGTAACTACCTCCGGGAAGTTATGATGTTGGTAGACTCCAGGATGAGAATTTGAGAGAAACTTTCCAGGAACAGTTGAATACTAAACTTGAGAGTTTAAAATTTGATAATGTGGAAGATGGTTGGAATAATGTTAGAAAAATAATTTGTGAAGTTGCTGAAGGTGTATTAGGGAAGAAAGCTAGAACTGCAGCTAAGAATATTAGTGAAAAAGCTTTATGTTTAATAGAAAGGAGAAAGTACTTGTACAAGAATTATCTGAGTGATAGATCGTATGAAAACAAAAGAATCTAAAGAAAGTGGAGAAAGCATTAAAATATGAACCAAGGAGGTGTGAAGTGGATGCCATGGATAAAATTGCCGAGGATCTGGAAGATGCAGCTAGACGGCATAATAGTAAAATATTGTACTGGCATGTTAACAAATTAAGAGGGAGTAGTCAATCCGGACTTGGCCCAGTTAAAGATAGGAATGGGGTCGCAATTAGAGATAAGTAAAAAACTAAAGAGAGATGGGCCGAACATTTTGAGAATTTGCTTAACCGAGATAGAGTTGCAGGAAAAAATATAGAGGAAAATGAAAAAGTTTGTGATACATTGGATGTGAAGGAAGATTTGTTTTGTGAGGAGGAATTAGCAACAGTACTAAAAGGATTAAAGAATAATAAGGCTCCAGGTGCTGATAGGGTGGTAAATGAGTTTCTTAAATATGGTGGCTCTGAGGTTAGAAATAAGTTACTGAAGATTATGAATATGATTTTTGAAAAAGGGGAAGTACCTAACGATTTTAGGAAAACCTTAATTAAGCCACTTTATAAAAAAGGTGATAAAAGTGAGTGTGGTAATTATCGAGGCATTAGTCTGGTCTCTGTAGGTAATAAATTACTTAGTAATATGATACTTTTTAGACTGAGAGATGCCGTAGACAAAGTTTTAAGAGAAGAGCAGTGCGGTTTTAGAAAAGGTAGAGGATGTGTCGACCAAATTTTCACTCTTAGGCTAATAATTGAGAAGTGCCTGAGTTTTCAAACACCTTTGGTCCACAGTTTTATAGATTATGAGCAAGCGTTCGATTCTGTTGATAGCTTTAGTAAAGGTTTAGTAAAGAGCTTTAGTAAAGGTTTTATCCTTGTATGGTATACCAGACAAATACATTAAAGGGATTAGTGCTATGTACGAGAATAACACTGCTGGGGTTAAGGTAGGAAATGAGGTTAGCAGCTGGTTTTGTATTAAATCAGGAGTTAAGCAGGGTTGTGTTCTATCCCCCTTTGTATGGATTATTTTGATGGACTTTGTTTTAAGGAGCACAGGATAGGCAATGGGAGACCACGGAATCAAATGGGGAGGAAAAAGTCTCCTGGACTTGGATTATTCTGATGATTTAAGCATCCTAGATGAAATCCTGAACAAAATGAATGAAGTTTTAGAGGTTTTGCGAGTTCAGGGTGCTAGAATTGGTTTGAAAATTAATGTTAGGAAGACTAAGTCACTAAGGATAGGAATAAGTGAAGATGAAAAGGTGACGTTGGGTAATGAAAAGATTGATCAGGTGGGCAGCTTCACTTACCTTGGTAGTATTATTAGTAAAGATGGTGGGAGCAGTGAAAATGTTAAATATAGAATAGCCAAGGCTCAGGGTGTTTTTTCACAGTTAAAAAAAGTCTGGAAGAATAGGAAGATAAGTCTGCAAACCAAGATTAGAATATTAGAAGCTACAGTGATGACAGTGGTCAAATATGGCTCTGAAGCATGGACGCTCCGAAAAGCGGATGAAGATTTGCTAGATGTTTTCCAGAGAAATTGCTTAAGGATTGTTCTGGGTGCCCGGCTGACTGACCGTATTTCAAACAATAGGCTATACGAAAAATGTGGTTCAATACCACTCTAGGGCTATAATGAAAGAAAGGTTGAGGTGGCTAGGGCACGTTATGCGGATGAAGGATGACAGAATGCCGAAGATTGTTCTTTTCGGCCAACCATCTAGGGCTAAACGGAAAGCAGGTCGTCCCCGTCTGGGGTGGGAGGACGTCATAAAGAAAGATTTAAAGGAAATGGGAACTTCGTGGGCGGGTGTAAAAAGGGAGGCTTTGAATAGATTGGGGTGGAGGAGGAGCGTGCGTAGCTGTGTTGGCCTCAGGCGGCTTGATGCTAGGGTGAGTTGTTAGTATTAGTAGTAGTAGTATTTTTTAAGAACAATACAAATATTAAGACTTTAAACATGGTCCCATTTTCAACAAAAAAGTTGGAAGGGTCAGTTCCATTCGTCTTGGATCCCCGATATCCCTTTTTGGGGGGGAACACTTTTTTTCTTTTTTTTTAGAAAATATTTCTAAAGTTCTTTATAAGACATTTTCTTATAAACATTTTCGAGCAGTCAACTTGTTTTTCATTAAAGATCCCAAATATAGAGCATTTTTACAGGACCTAAAATTTTTCCTCGTACTAACCCCCCCCCCCCCCCCCCCCCAAAAAAAAAACAAACAAATCATTTTTAGTTCCGGTGTCTGATTTTCAATAAGTTGACTTGTAACGTTTTATAGTAGACACCCTGTATATACACAGGGTGTCCCATTCAGCAAGAACTAGCCATTGCATGTTAATAGAAACCCTAAATGCGCAAACCCAAATAACTATAAATCATCGCTAAAATACCAGCGTTCTGACTTAACAGAAGAAATTAGCGGTAAAATTCACCTTGCCAGTACATACCATCAAAATATCATCATTTCAGACATTTTTTATACAGCAAAAAACAGGCTAATGAAAATTCTTTTTTTGTGCGAGGTAAGACGAATGCAGAAAAACCATTTAGCGTAAAAATTTTCTATTAAAGTCGAGAGCGATAAGTAAATTGGACTAATTAGACCTTACATAATTTATTATAATATAATCCTGAACCAAAGACTTGAAAATTGGATTTCATAGGACCTGATTGGTGAAAATACACACCATTGGCTATTGAAGAGGAAAGGAAAGTTAGGCCTAAAGTAGGCAACACTGTAAATTTCTAATCTGACAAAAAATCTGCTGATTCTGAAAGTTTTGCCGTTCTAAAAATTTCATCCGGATCCGGACAGCAAGTTTCAGAGAAACTTGGATATAATCAAAGGGAAAGAAACCTTTTAAATATAAATTTCCCTGTGCGGTTTATTCTTTTTATATATCATAGGCAGCGCGCTAACGCTGCCTAAGTAAAGAACGATGTGGGCACAATGTGCTTTTTTTTTTTTTTTTTTCTCCATACCCAGGCACTTCGTATCGAAGGAGTTGTCGTAGAAAGTTCAAAAAGGGCTCATTCGATTGGAAATTGGAGTGGCTAGTGCCCTTTTTAATAGTCGAAAGTGATTGGAGGGCAACTAGCCCCCCCCCCACACCCATCATTCCCCCAAACACATCCAATCAAAATTTTGAGACAGCCATTTTGTTCAGCGTAGTTGATTTCCAGATAGAAAATATCTTTTTGAGGAGGACACTCCCCCACAACCCTAGGGGCAAGGGTTTTAAGTTATGCTCTGAGGTCATATAAGGTTTTTATAGAAGGGTTTTCGTAAAAACTTCAAAAAAGGCTCATTCGATTGGAAATTCAAAGGGCTAGTGCCCTTTTTAATAGTCAAAAGTAACTGGAGGGAAACTAGCCCCCTCCACGCCAATCATTCCCCCAAATACATCCAATCAAAATTTTGAGATAGCCATTTTGTTCAGCGTAGTTGATTTCCAGATAGAAAATATCTTTTTGTGGAGGACACTCCCCCACAACCCTAGGGGCAAGGGTTTTAAGTTATGCCCTTGGGCATATAAGGTTTTTACAGAAGGCGTTGTCATAGAAACTTCAAAAAAGGCTCATTCGATTGGAAATTCAAAGGGCAAGTGCATTTTTTAATAGTCGAAAGTGATTCGAGGGTAACTACCCCCCCCCACCCCATGCCCATCATTCCCCCAAACACGTCCTATCAAAATTTTGATATAGCCATTTGGTTCAGCGTAGTTGATTTCCAGATAGAAAATATCTTTTTGAGGAGGACACTCCCCCACAACCCTCGGGGCAAGGGTTTTAAGTTATGCCCTTGGGGCATCAAAGGTTTTTATAGAAGGCGTTGTCGTAGAAACTTCAAAAAAGGTTCATTCGATTGGAAATTCAAAGGGCTAGAGCCCGTTTTAATAGTCGAAAGTGATTGGAGGGCCCCCCACGCCCATCATTCCCCCAAACACATCCAATCAAAATTTTGAGATAGCCATTTTGTTCAGCGTACTTGATTTCCAGATAGAAAATATGTTTTTGAGGAGGACACTCCCCCACAAACCCCAGGGCAAGGGTTTTAAGTTATACCCTCGGGGCATATAAGGTTTTTATAGAAGGCGTTGTCGTAGAAACTTCAAAACAGGCTCATTCGATTGGAAATTCAAAGCGCTAGTACCCTTTTTAATAGTCGAAAGTGATTGGAGGGCAACTAGCCCCCTCCCCAAGGCCCATCATTCCCCCAAACACATCCAATCAAAATTTTGAGATAGCCATTTTGTTCAGCGTAGTTGATTTCCAGATAGAAAATTTGTTTTTGAGGTGGACACTCCCCCACAACCCTCAGGGCAAGGGTTTTAAGTTATACCCTGGGGGCATATAAGGTTTTTATAGAAGGCGTTGTCGCAGAAACTTCAAAACAGGCTCATTCGATTGGAAATTCAAAGGGCTAGTACCCTTTTAAATAGTCGAAAGTGATTTGAGTGCAACTAGCCCCCCCCCTCACGCCCTTCATTCCCCCAAACACATCCAATCAAAATTTTGAGATAGCCATTTTGTTCAGCGTAGTTGATTTCCAGATAGAAAATATGTTTTTGAGGAGGACACTCCCCCACAACCCTCAGGGCAAGGGTTTTAAGTTATGCCCTGGGGGTATACAAAGTTTTTAAAGAAGGCGTTTTCGTAGAAACTTCAATAAAAGCTCATTCGACTGGAAATTCAAAGGGCTAGTGCCCTTTTTAATAGTCGAAAGTGATTGGAGGGCAACTAGTCCCCCCCACACCCATCATTCCCCCAAACACATCCAATAAAAATTTTGAGATAGCTATTTTGTTCAGGGTAGTTGATTTCCAGATAGAAAACATATTTTTAAGGAGGACACTCACCCACAACCCTCAGAGCAAGGATTATAAGTTATGCCCTGGGGGCATATAAGGTTTTTATTGAAATCTTTGTCGTAGAAACTTGAAAAAGGGCTTATTCGATTTGAAATTCAAAGGGCTAGTACCCTTTTTAATAGTTAAAATTGATTTGAGGGCAACTAACCCCCCTCTCTCGCCCACCTTTTCCGCAAACACATCCAATTAAAATTTTTAGATAGCCATTTTATTCAACGTAGTTAAAAGTTTTAGAAATTAAGTCTTTAAGGATGACAACCCCCCCCCCCCCCCCAAAGCCCTCAGGGTAGGGGTTGTAAGTTATGACCTGGGGGCATATAAGGTTTTTATTGAAATCTTTGTCGTAGGAACTTCAAAATGGCTCATTCAATTGGAAATTGAAAGGGCTAGTGCCTTTTTTAATAGTTGAAAGTGATTGGATAGCGACTAACGCCCCTCTCACGCCCACCATTTTCCCAAACATATCCAATCAAAATTTTGAGATATCCATTTTGTTCAACGTAGTTGAAAGCTCTGGAAATTAGGTCTTTTAAAATGATAAACCCCTCAGAGCCCTCAGTGCAAGGGTTGTAAGTTATGCCCTGGGGGCATATAAGGTTTATATAGAAAGTCGTTGTATATGATTTATAGAATAGATTTTAATCTACCTCAAATCCAATTTTTATATGTTTTAAAAACTAAATGTTGACTTAAGATTAAATTAAAATGCACAGTGATAATGCTAATTCCCAATAAGGCATCTCAGCAGTATCCCAAGAACGACTGAGGGTATTATGTTCAAACGTTCGGGGCTACTTCTGCTCTTAAAATTTAAACAAATCCAAATAGCGTAAGTGTATCCAAGCTATCAAAGAAAGTAAACAGATTTTTTTGCGAATGGTATCAACTTTTCCATTACAGGTCAACTAGAGGAGTTATGAAACTAAATTAAACAGTACTATTTGTGTCCAGAATTTTAAAAGGGTGTATGTTGTTAAAAATTGCCGAAAATTTTTCTCCAGCATACAAATAGCAGGCCAAACTATAAAGTCTTAAAAAACGAAATGACTGAAAGTATTATTTTCTTTTTCCCTGAAAAGACTATGTCAATATAAAACGATCAGAAATTAATTAAAAAAACTTTTGCCACAAAATAAGTTTTTCAAAGAAAAGTAAAGAACTCCATTAAACAAAAAATGAGCAAAACTTAAATCAAATAATCTACCAAGCGTGAAACTACCACAAATCAGCATTGATAAATAAATGAAACCCAAAACGAACAGAAATTACAATAATTAACCGAGTCAAACTCAAAACGAGCAGAAATTAACATAAGTTGGGCGCAAAACCCCTATGCCTTCCCAGGCCCAGAACAAAATTTGCACTTTACTGAAAAAATACAAATGAAAGTGCATTGTCAGTTTAATATACATATACTGATATTTAGTAATCAAAATGTTAATATTATTTGATTTATTAAAGTTATAAAAGTAAAAACATTTATATTTTTTTAAACATTTATATGCAAATTTTGTTCAGACCTTGGGAAGGCATAGGGGTTTTGCGCCCAACTTATGTTAATTTCTGCTTGTTTTGAGTTTGACTCGGTTAATTATTGTAATTTCTGTTCGTTTTGGGTTTCATTTATTTATCAATGCTGATTTGTGGTAGTTTCACGCTTGGTAGATTTTAGTTTTGCTCATTTTTTGTGTTAACGGAGTTCTTTACTTTTCTTTGAAAAACTTATTTTGTGGAAAAAGTTTTTTAATTAATTCCTACAGAAGGCTAAGTATTTAGATTTACCGAAAATGGTGAACCAACAATTCTGTCAGGATGCCACCAGTTATAAGGTTACCACCCAAACAAGTTACCCCCCAGGATGCCCCCAAACAAGTTATAAGGTTAATAACTTAAAAGAACGAACAAATTTGATTATTTTGAATAAAATAACGAATGAATTTTCTTACACGAAGCCTATTAGTGACATATATTCGCAAACAAAGTTTCAACTCTAAAACTACACGTTTAACCAAGAGGCGCTGACTTCCTAACACCTTGTGCGCATCTCGGAACGCCATATGTGCCTCACAGTTCCACCACGCTTCGTACATGTTGGCACTTGCCACCAGACGTACGTGTTCTCTGAAAGAGTGACCCTTTGCATTTAGTAACAAAGCTTGAATTTATGCATTTAATCTGAGTTATCCATCAAACATACTTAAAACAAAATAACTCTTAAACAAATCCCCTGGAACATGGAACTTCTTAGAAGTATTTCATACAGGAATAAAAGATCAGAGTAGGTGGCATTGCTAGTTGCTAAAATTTGCCTTTCTTAAGGGCTGGACACACGTAGCTTTTTTCAGGCACCGATTTCAGCAGCTCAGTGGGCAAACGATGGCAGGAAAAAAACACTACCAAATGCACGAGGTTTTCAAAACTAAACATCATGGACACGATGAGTCAACTGTAGATTATCAATAGTTGCATGATTGTTCCCACTTTATTATTTAGTTCTTTTATTATTATTATTATTAAGATCTTTTATTATTAAAATATCTAATATTATGAAATTTAATTTCATTTAAAATTTTTGGATTAAATTTTAAATCCTTTCATTATTAAAAGAATAAATAAAGAATAAAATTCTTTTATTATTAGATATTTAATTATTTCTTGTATTATTATTTAGTTCTTTTGATTTTCCAGCTGAAAAAAGGGAACAATTGAGGATTTGTTTTTTAATGATCACGGTGAAATTCCGCGCCGTTTTGTAAATCGGCACCGAATACTAGGAAATTTTAAGCTCAAATCGGCACATCTTTCATTACAAATCGAGGCATATTTGGTAAATCGGTGCCAAAAAAACTACGCGTGTCCAGCCCTTTATCATCAAGAAAATTGGCATTGATACTGCCAATCTTATGCTTCCCCGAGAAATCTTTCTTTCCATGAAGAAAACACTTTTATCTTAATATTGTAAGAAAGTATAATGTAGAATTCTACTTTTGGGTAACTGAAAATTAGATGGCAATACTGTCTAAATAAATTTTCAAAATTCCTATTTTGTGCTCTTTACTATGGTGTGTCTTTCTTGAGTTTTAGTAGACTGCAAGTCAAACTGGTTTCCTTAACGTCAAAATCATGTGTCTTGGTATTTTAACTATTTCACTACCCGCACTTATCATCCAGAAAACGATATACATTGCATTTACGTATCCCCTTACCTTATGGTAAAATCAAACATTATATAACCTAAAATGTTTTCATTGAAATTGTTTTCACGAAATAATTTATTGACTTAACACAAGTAAGAGACAAATAGAGAGAAAACTTACTTTTTTCTTTTAAACAGTTAGCGACTAAAGAACATTTAGGAGGAATGCCATAAATCTCTCCAGTTGCAACAGGACACAGCAGAACTCCGCGAACGGGATGCGCTTGCTTCCAAACTAGGGAAGGCTCTCCTTGTCCATTCGCCCCAACAAAGTTACCCCATTTTATTCCAATGGCTGTCCCTCCTAAGGGCAACAACTGAGTATCATTTTCACGAGGTGACTTGGCGTTACTTGGGGGATGGGGCGACACAAAGAGCTGCTTCGGTGTTTGCCCATAGGTCTTGATCATGGTGTAACGTGCATTACGCTCTATAGGATCAGGTACGGAGTCAACATCAAAACCAGAGTATGTCTGAAATATAAATATTCCTGGGAATCAAGAGCTATTAGATATCAAAACTAATTTGAGGATCAGTGCGTCATTGGTGTATTTACTTTAAGCAATAAAAGGATGGAGAGGAAAATTTCTTGTTTTTTTTTTCGGTCGTTGCTTTCGGGGAAAAAATCCTGTGTATGTGCCTGATCCTGGGTGGTGGGGTAGCTTAAAGTATATACTGTACAGATGCTGCATTTTTGTTCATTAGAAGCCTACTCTTTTCATGTTTTTTTTTTTTTTATATATAGAGAAAGAGTGAGAGAGAGAGAGAGAGAGAGAGAGAGAGAGAGAGAGAGAGAGAGAGAGAGAGAGAGAGAGAGGGAGAGGGAGAGAGAGAGAGAGAGAGAGAGAGAGAGAGAGAGAGGAGAGAGAGAGAGAGAGAGAGAGAGAGAGAGAGAGAGAGAGAGAGAGAGAGAGAGAGAGGAGAGAGAGAGAGAGAGAGAGAGAGAGAGAGAGAGAGAGAGAGAGAGAGAGAGAGAGAGGGAGAGGGGGGGGGGAGAGAAGACACTATGATATCGGGTACAGAGTCAGCCTCAAAGGTAGAGTATGTTCGAAATATAAATAGACTTCATAATCTACAAACCAAGTAATTAATGGTGGTAGTACGGCTGGGGTGACTCAAAAGGTATCATGTTACACAGCAGACATTTCAAGGATAGCAAACAAATAGAAAATGGGCTTAGGTTTTTTTTCCGTTTTTTTTTTCTAGCCTTATTAAAGGATCCAAGATACACGATATCCAAGATTAAGGCAGATATTTTAGGTATTTCGGAGCACAACAGATCCATTATGAACCTTAATTTCGCTCCGAAGTGCGAATTAAGGTAATTAATTAAGGTATTTAACAATTAATGAAAGATAAAAAAGAAGAAAAAGAAATGTAATAAATAAAAACATAAAATAAAATTAAAAAGAAGAAAAATATATGAAATAAAAGAAATTTTGCGATCGGTAAAATAAAGCAGTTGTAATTAAGGCTATGAGCCAGAAAAGAGGAATTACCATATTTTGGAAAACTAAAAATTCCTGACCAAGTAAGGATAAAAACAGGGACCTTCTGACCAAGATAGGAGAAAACAGATATGAGCTTGAAAGTTGGCTTGTACTTCCCAAATATGACACAAAACTGCCATACCTCAATTTTTGTAGTACTACAGCTAAAATCGTATCCATTTATCAAAAATGCGCTAAAGCACAGTATAGGTAGTGGAAATGAAAACAACTAGACCAAATAACTTAAATAACAAAAGCAAATTCAGAGTCATGTTTTAACAAGATTTTTCGCCTGTTTTTTCATGAGAGCTTGTGCTTCAAGATATCTAGCCCTTAAATTAACAGAATCCCTGGCAAATTAAAACAAACTGAAGTACACTTTCCACAGTAGCAGATTCATGAACATGCCTTTATTTTGTCAAATGTTTATTTTAGCAAATGCTTACATTTCTTGTTTTTCTACCTTATATGAACAATCTTACCTGGATTTTATATTTAAAGTTAGCTTTTCATCCAAATGAATCTCAACTAAAAGATAGGATTCCTAAACTTAAGATTAGTAGTCTTAAAGAGTGATATCCTAATAATTCCAATAATTTTTTATAATCCCAATAATTATTCCAATATCCCAAGAATCCCAATTGTGATTTAGTAATCCCAATAATTCTCTTATATCTATTTTATATTTTATCTTTTACTTATTATATAGCCCCAAGTTCCCTGTTTTTTATTTCCTTTCATTCACCATTATTTTTCATGAAAATCCATTTCTTTGAACTACAATTGGTCAAAACTTCCCGTGCTGGGAATGTGCTTTGACTTAGGACAACCAAAATTAACCAGGCGGCCCATAGCACAGTACCTTCATTACACACTACAAGATATACAGCAAATAATACAACAAATACAAGATATATAACAAATATACAACAAATAAAACGATGCATAACATGGAACACAGTACCATCTATAACGACATCATCTATACCATCTATACATATAGAACAAATATACAACAAATAAGGCGATGACATGGAACACAATACTATCTCCTGAAATCGAAAATTTTAGATGATAGTAAGTTACAATGAGGAAGGATTAAACCATTCCGATACTAAGCTATGTAAAATAACAAGGAAAACTCGCCTAGGCCTATTAGGTCATATGTTTTTATTTAAAACTTAAAAAAATCATCTTAAAGAAACCAACCGTAACCTATTCTTCCCAAATAACACCCCTCAGCCCACTAACACTTATCCAATAAGTCTATCTCTACAAAAATATACTTGTCTTCAGAAAAACTTGGATTTTATTTAAATGCAGATCTGCTTTGAAGTTTCAAGCTATTCAGAGAGCTCAATTAAATTTTAGGATCATAATATATTTTAAACATTTTCTCTTTTAAATTGTACCTTTGGAAAAAGAAAAACAAAAATTGCCAGGACTTCCAGGAATTGGAAACGATAAAAAATGGGGTTTTTAAGGCCAAACGAGAATACTGAATAAACAAACAAAGCGAATATTTCGAGAGGACAAGCACTTCTTTTCTTCAGGGCGAAACGAAATAATATATTCAAGGAAAGTGCCAATGAAAAAAAAAAAAAAAAAAAAAAAAAAAAAAAAAAAAAAAAAAAAAAAAAAAACGCGGAAAGTCAATGTGAAAAAATTAAAAGATGAATAAAAGCCAAAAATTATAAGAATTAAAACCAAATACCTAAGAACCATAAAAGCGAGTCATTTGCCAATATCTGCGATTTGCACAAAATCCAAAAAAATTATTGTTCCCTAGTATTCGTCAATGGCAGTTCATAATTTTTTGGATTTTGTGCAAATCGCGGATATTGGTGAATGACTCGCTTTTATGGTTCTTAGGTATTTGGTTTTAATTCTTATAATTTTTGGCTTTTATTGAGTTTTATTCATCTTTTAATTTTTTGTTTTTTCCTTGGTTTTTGGGTTCTTTTCACATTGACTTTCCATGTTTGTTTGTTTTTTTTTCTTCGGCACTTTCCTTGAATGTATTATTTATTTCATTTCTCGCTGAAGAAGAGAGGCGGTTGTCCTCTCGAAATATTCGCTTTGTTCGTTTATTCAGTGTTCCAGTTTGGCCTTAAAAAACCTCATTTTTGATCGTTTCCTTCTCTTATATTATGGCAGGCCAATGTGGTTTAAGAAATTATCTTCCAGGAACTAATATCCAGGACTTCCAGGGAATAATTCCAGGAAATATATACAGAACAGTCAGTCTGCTTCCAATAGTTTCTTCCAGTAATATTGACATTTATGGTATTTGTTTTTATATAATGAAGTATTGGCAAGTAAAAATCACAATTTGCAAAATCGTTTTCAATAAGACACAATTAACACTCAAGGTTATAAGAAGGCTTTTAGAGAGTAACTAGTTTAATTTTATTAGTTATTAATTTTTAGCAATACGGATTATTTGTAGTTCAGCAATCATTAATGTTTAAACTAGCCAAAGGTAATTTTTTTCTTTTACTGCAGCCTTATGAACCCAAAATACAGGAGTTTCTCCCCTGTATGTTTCGATTGCAAACATCGAAAAGATACAAAACTCATTTGAACCTTCCTAGATATTTACAAAGCTCATCTAAAAAGTTAAGATTGGATATTTAGCGTTAAAGTTGAAAATATACACGAGAGCAGCAAAGAGAAATGAAAAAGGAATAAGAACACAATGCAGAATAAAAATATCTAAGAGGATAAATTCTTAAGAGTTAAGAAGACGCACACCCTAAGGTTTCTCTCCGCTTGTACATCCCTGGTGGAGGATCCATCTCGTAAGTAATATGCTCAAAAAATCTCAGAGGAGAGGAATCTCAAATATTCGAAGCAATTCATTCTATAAAAAGAAGTTACCAGAGAACATCTTTATTTGAAAATTAAATTATTTTTTTTTTAATGAAACTACTGTAGAATAAGAAAAAAAGGTATCTTTTTCAACATGAAAGTAATAATGTGCTATGTTAAACGTCAAGTAACATGTAGAATGTCAAATTTTCAAGATATAAAAAAACCCATCCCATGATTGAGACTGAACATTACTCGAATATTATTGAAAAAAAACATCCTCAGTTAAAAGCACTAAAAGCACCATTCTCTTCCCGTCGCTGTGTATCATTTTTCCATTATTTCTTAAATTTTTTGTATTATTCGCCATTTCGCTCTTCAAAATCTCACTATCTCCCAAAACTTTACCTTTCGACCTCAAAAGAAGTTCAATTCTTGATCGCGTACCTCTGAAGAAAAGCCTACAATTAATCTGAACTTTTATCGACGCAAGAAAAAGTTTCATATGCACGACTGAAATGGGACGCTAAATGAAAAATCGGGTATAGAAAAAAAAAAACAACAAATAAATGTGAAAAAAAACTCACTGCAGGATGAAAAACATTAAGAGCTTCTAGTGCAGCTTGGCCTTGTTGTTTAAAACCAAAAATCAAGTCGATCCAATGATTGAGATTCTCTCGGACAAAATCAGATTCTAAAGCTTGACGATGCAGTAGAACAAATCGCCTGGGGTCGTTACCCGTTGACCAAGGGGGTAGGGTTACATGATTTACTCTTTCACCAGACTGTCTTAAACCAAAATCGAAACCTGTAAATAGTTATCGAGCTATTACATCATAAGAGATTCATTCAAAAACAGAGCAAGATAGGCTCATATTCTAATATGTGCAATGAATCATAGGCAGCGCAATAGCACTGCATGAGTAAAGAACGATGTTGGCACAATGTAAATTTATTTATTTTTTATTTTTTCTCTTTTCTTTTAGACCAGGGCACGTCGTATCAAAGGAGTTGTCGTAGATAGTTCGAAAAGAGCTCATTTGATTGGAAATTCGAAGGGCTTGTGCCCTTTTTAATAGCCGAAAGTGTATGGAAGGCAACCAACACCCCTTTCACACCCACCATTTCCCCAGACACATCCAATCGAAATTTTGAGATGACCATTTTGTTCAACGTAGTTGAAAGATCCAGAAATTATGTCTATGAGGATGACTCGCCTCCCCGGAGCACTCAGGGCGAGGGCTGTAAGTTATGCCCTGGGGGTATATAAGGTTTACATAGAAAGGGTGATCGTGGAAACTTCAAAAAGGGCTCATTCGATTGGAAATTGAAAGGGCTAGTGCCCTTTTTAATAGTCGAAATTGATGGAGGGCCAGTAACCCCCTCTCACGTCCACCATTTCCCCAAACACATCCGATCAAATTTTGAGATAGCCATTTTGTTCAAAGTAGTTAAAAGTTGTGGAAATTAGGTCTTTGTGGATGACAACACCCCACAGTCCTCTGGGCAAGGGTTGTATGTTATGCCCTGGGGGCATATAAGGTTC
Organism: Artemia sinica; assembly: GCA_027921565.1. Lineage (NCBI taxonomy): Eukaryota > Metazoa > Arthropoda > Branchiopoda > Anostraca > Artemiidae > Artemia > Artemia sinica. The sequence goes on from CM051262.1 coordinate 67,783,614, forward strand.
AAAAAAAAAAAAAAAACTGTCCTAGAAACTTCAAATAGGGCTCATTCAATTGGAAATTGAAATGGCTAGTGCCCTTTTTAATACTCGCAAGTAATTAGAGGGCAACTAGCCCCCCCTCTCACGCCCACAATTTCCCCAAACACATCCAATCAAAATGTTAAATAGCCATTTTGTTCAATGCAGTTGAAAGGTACGGATATTATGTCTTTGAGGATGAAAAACCCCATAGCCCATAGGGCAAAGGTTTAAGTTTGCCTTGGGGGCATATAAGGTTTTTATAGAAAGCGTTGTCGTAGAAACTTCAAAAAGGGTTCATTCAATTGGGAATTGAGAGGGCTAGTGCCCTTATTAATAGTCAAAACCAATCGGAGGGTGAATACCCCCCCCCCCCTCTGCCCATCATTTCCCAAACACTTCCGATCAACATTTTGATATAGTCATTTTTTGCGAAAGTAGTTGAAGGGTCCAGAAATTATATTTTTGAGTATGACAACCCCCTCACATCCCTCAGGGCTAAGGTTGTAAGTTATGCCTTGGGGGTATATAAAATTTTTATATAAAACGCTGTCTTAAAAACTTCAAAAAGGGCTCATTCGATTGGAAATTGAGAGTGATATTACCCTTTAGTAGTCGAAAGTAATCGAAGGGAGAATCACCCAAATATATAGGATATCTTCGCGTAAAAAACAATCTAGATAAGTCAGAAGTCTGAGAAAAAATCGTTAAGAGTCTGAATTTTGGTTTCGGCAAATGACGTCATGCACTACGTTAGTACATCATATAAGCGTTTCTTATGACATCATATATGGCATCATATAAGTATTTTCTTATATGCTGTCATGCATAGCAGAAATAAGATGTTGAATTTCCAACGCAACAGTTATTTATATAATATAATGTCTAATGGAAGACCCAAAAAACAAAAATTTGCAGTTGCAGTTGCTATAAATGATGATTCTTTGAAACCAACACCTGAACTAACGTGTCAAAAATGAAGATGAAGAGAAAACACACAGTCGGTTAGAATATATGCGAAAACAACAATTAGAGCAAGTTAAAAATGAAAATAAAGAGCAAAGACACATGCAGTTAGAAGACATACGACAACGAACAAAGGAGGCAGTCTAAAATGAAAATGAAGAGCAGCGAGTCAATGAAAATCAAACTGGACAGCGAGAATCAAAACGTGTCAAAACTGAAAATGATAGCGATGATGATTGGGCTTGGGACTTTGACATGGATAAAGTCATCAATGCCTACCATACCTTTGCTAAAAAAAACAAAGGTTCGGCAATATGTGTTTCATAAAGACGAAAGATAAGCCGAGGTGTAACGAAGGAAACAAATTGATAATGATATCGACGATGATTGAGTTTTGGATTTTGTCATGGATAAGGTCATCAATATCTACCATACCTTTGAAAATCAAAAATATGGACTGGATAAATCGTTGGAAGAAAAAGAAGTTTTTGTCCCACCACCAGAACAATTAAAACAAACAAAGGTTCGGCGATATGTCTTTCATAATGACAAAAGACAAGCCGAGGCAAAAGTTAAAGATCCAATAAAAAAAAGTGGCACCACTTTTAATTTAAAGTCCATTTGGACGTCATGACATCAAGAAAAGGCTCAAATTGTCTGCGTTTAGAAGACGAGCGACAGTGAGAATCTATATATAGACGCCTACTGCGTGCCGGGGCCAGGCGATGAAGCCACCGGACTCCGGTAGTATATATATATATATATATATATATATATATATATATATATATATATATATATATATACCTTACAATCAATTAAAACGTTAAAAAATACAAACAAAAGTTTGAAACAAAGTAGATATCGTTGTTAGAAATCGGACTTGCTTTAATAATCAAATATCTTTGAAAAGACTACAGTATGAAAAGACAACAACTTGTCTGCGGTTAGAAGACAAGCGACAATCAGAATCCATATATACAGAATCCTGCCACCTGCCGAGTGATGGGGCCCGGCAACGAAGCCACCGGGCTCCTGGTACTATATATATATATATATATATATATATATATATATATATATATATATATATATATATATATATATATATATATAGATATATATATATATATATATATATATATATATATATAATATATATATATATATATATATAGATATATATATATATATATATATATATATATATATATATATATTATATATATATATATATATATATATATATATATATGCATGTAAATGTAATGAAATCTCCGTACCATTCATGTTAACAAGAAATTCAGGTAGGAAAAACGACTCTGGTATCATTTCCTTAACATCTGTTGTCGATTCTACACTGGCAAGTCTCCATGTAGCACCGAGATTGTGAAAAGTTCTATCTGGTATGTCAAAGTTGCGGTCTAAAATAAAATTGACTTTTAAGTTAATGGCATTACAAATAAAACTATATGTTATTGAGCAACAGTAAATATTATTAAGTAAATGTTGTACTAAGTATTTTCAAATAATAATAGATATGAAAATATAAACATAAAAAAAATAAATTAATTAAAAAAATAAAACAGAGATATTTCTAAAAGACAGATTTCAAAAATAATAAATAAATAAATATGAAAAAGTAAATTGTGTACTTATTATTCTCAAAAAGTAATTGCAATACATTTAACATTAAGACAACCTTGTCTATTTGAAAGTAAAAAAAAAAAAAAAAAAAAAAAAAAAAAAAAAAAAAAAAAAAAAAAAAAAAAAAAAAAAAAAAAAAAAAAAAAAAGAACCTTTTTAATAAACAGAGGTCTGATTATATTGTTCCATATTTTCTGTTTTCGAACAAAAATTTAAAAACGCAAGAATTATAGGTAAAGACAAAAGCGGAAATAACAGAAATAAATAAAAATACAGCATAATATCAAGCAAAGGAACTAAAACGAAACGAGTCAAAGCAAATAGATTTCACTTTAGGGAAATAGTTTGTGAAGTTATGGTTCAAATCAAGCATCAAGCGAGCTTTTAAATTTATTCTGCTTTTCGAGGACGGCAATAAGAAGTCTGCCTGCTCTATATTTTGCTGTTACTCCCAAAATTAGCGACCCTTATGGGAACTAGGAGGCTGATTGGACTCTCTTTGTGGATTTACTGGAATATGGTGCAGGTACAAGCTTCTTCGGAATATGATCAGTGCAATGGGATAGGGCTAGAAGACTAGCTGGGCTCTTTGGATTGATGTTATTAAGGGATTTGTTAGAGGTGAGCACAGTCTCAGATGAAAAATGCTTAAAAAAAGTACGATATTTATAAAATTTCCACTTTCCCCCTCCTTAATTGTGATTAGCATTAGAGGCATTTGACTGCTAAAAATATGACCGGAAAACGTGTCACCAAGTGAAATAAAGATGCAGAAACAGATAGGACTTTAACATGACCAGAAGAAGCAAATTCTTTCTTTACCAAAATCTGTGCCATGTATCCAACACTGGGTAGAATTGAGCTAAATCCTCTGACTAAAGAACGTGAATAAGATGAAATCGAACAAGTTACTTAGTATGATGTTTAGAGGGACATATACAAACCGAGAAACAACTGTAATTCCTATCCTGGCAGGTTGCTAGTAAAAAGTTTAAGAGAACACGCAACATTTCTTAAGGAGCCCCTAATTACAGTTATTAATCTCAGTACTTCAGTGATCGTTCATTTCTCCAGCCCTGGAAACAAGCCAATGTGAACGTCATTCTATAGGCGAAATATCCCATTTGAATTTGAATGCTATGCCAAAAACACCCAAACACCCGCCCGACTCATCTTCGATTTCGACCCAGCTGCAAACGGCTGGAGGCGTCCTAGGGGAAGACCGAGCACCAGATGGGCGGACGTCATCCGTGATCGGCTCGCCTCCAGAAACATCAACCCGGCTGAAGTGACAACCCTCGCCCTGAACCGACCACTCTGGAGAAGACTGACGGCGCTGACGACTGGTTCCCTCTACGCTGGCGACGCTGCCGAGCAAGAGCTTTAAGTAAGTAAGTAAGTAAGCTATCAATTAAGACCCAAAAGTCACCGAATCCTTTGTGTACCGTGAACTCATGTCACAAGTCACCCATTAATTTGACCCGACCCAGAACGGTTGAAGGGTGTAGTACTATAGTGAATTTTGTTCGACTTTCACATCTTATCGTTAAATGGCTGGAGTCGGGAGAAGTGTCTGGAGGGGAGTCCGTAGATTCTTAATTAAAATCCAGTAGTTGCGGGCATCAAGCCATGGTTAATTGCAGAAAAAGCTAAGACAGAGAGTCCGGGTGAGAGGCAAATCTGGCATAAGCCCTTTTTAGGATTGTATAAAAATGATGTTCTTTCACTTATTGATAGATAAGTTCATTGATGTACTACTTGTTGACTACTTGGGCAGCATTTTATTTGACTGAACACTTCATAGCTGCAACTAAGCTTAAGGAAATGGGCATGCGTTAGTCTGACGAAGTTCATATAGCTTGTGGAGCCCCTGAAGGCAACAAATTGGTCACTCTATTTCTCCTTGCCGTAATTAACAATGATAAGGACAACATGGGTGACCAATTTAGATGTGTTGACTACTTATCTACATCTCTCAAGTTCTATAAAACTCGAGCTATGTCACAATTCAGCCATAATATTTTTAGCAGAATTTAAAGAAGAAAGTGGTACAACTAGTTTGCAGATCGACAAAAGCAAAATCAAATTTCATCTGCTGAAACGAAATTTGTTTCCCCGGCTCCTTGGTTTTCGCTTGTCCCATCAGCCAAGCGGAAACTGTGCACTTCGTTCTTTTATTTCAATGTACCGCTTGGATTTTCAATTAAATCAGCTGAAAACGATGTCTAACACACCTTCGAGCCCTATTAGAATATACATGTCCCTTCTGGGTGCCTCAGATTCATAATACTTCAGCTACTACTAACAAATTACTGCAGCACTAAGTCACCAGAGATCAGCTGCAAAATCTCTTCCTCCACCTCAACCTATTCAAGACTTCCCTCTTTGCACCCTCACAAGAAGTCTCAATTTGCAATAAATCCTTTCTAATGACCTCTTCTAGCTCCTTTCGGGGACGATCTGCTTTTAATTTGGCCCAAGATAGTTGTCCGAAAAAGCCATCTTTGGCAATTTGTCATAGTTCGTTCACAGAACGTGTCCTAACCATCTCAACCTCTCTCTTATTACAGCCCTAGAAAGCGGAATAGAACCACTCAGATTCATAATACTGAATATCTAAGTGGTGATCTGAGGAACAAGTCAAGGGAATAGTAATTAAAATCATCCTAGAAGAAAAATTTATTGATTATAAATCTACTCTTGGGTTTTTCAAGATTAAAACCTGTAGGGACCGCCGTTTTCTGTTGATAATTGCGTTTTGGGCAATTTCTCCTTGCTATTCCCAATCACCAAAATCTTCTAACCCATATTACCAACTCAATATTTAACATTAGGAGGAAGAGCATATTACTACCAATACCTGATAGAATTGACCAGTTTGACAATTCATTTCCGCCGTTTTACTTGTACCATAAATAAAATGTCCTGGGAGTAGGATTTTAAAAAACAACCCATTTAGTTTGAAATTTTTGTTTCAAAGACGGCGAAAGCTGTATTAAAAATAAATGATTCTGAAACTAACCCAAATTAAAAATCACTTGATACTAGTCTTGCGGCAACATCAAATAATAGCACCGATGGCACATCCATGGGGCGGAGACGGGATGGGATCCCTCACTATAGGTTGGACATAGTTTGAACTTGCATATTACGAACATGTCAAGCGAAAATATAAAGAAGCAACCTTCCTCAAAATCCTTGGTCCATCACTGGTAGCATCGAAAGACGCCGTATCTTACACATCTATTTATTTTCATTATCCAAATTATCTTTTTTCAAACTTGAAACATACTATTTTGAACTGGTTCACATGTTCACTGCAGCCAGGTCGGTTAAGCACTGGTCTACTAACACCTCGAGTTTGCAAGAACAAGGCATCTGGCAATTTTTTTTTTTTTTTTTTTTTTTTTTTTTTTTTTTTTTTTTTTTTTTTTTTTTTTTTTTTTTTTTTTTTTTTTTTTTTTAGGAACGATTCTCAAGTAGGGATGTGATATTGAGGAGTTATATCCTCTAATTCTGCATACATTGAGAACTCTAAAGGCAGCTAAAACATTACTATGGAAATATTCTAATAGTAAAGTCAAAGATTACCTTACTATAATTACCTACACAGGGGTAGGAGAGATGAGGCATGCATAAGAACCAAATGTGTTCCCCTGAAGAATTTCAGAAATGTGACTTTTTGATTCATTATTTATTATTTAATTATCATTTTATGTACAAAAAGAAGGTAAATTGAGACGTTTGCTATAAATGCCCGCATGTTCCATATTTTAAATTATCCGGTTTCCAAGTACCCGGTTCCATAGTAAGACACACGCTTATATACAGGCACAGATATATATATAGAGGGACAGACATACATACGTGTAAAGGTACAGACATACAGACACAAAGAGGGGGATGGGCTGCTGGTCCATCCCTGAAAATTTTCGAGGTCAATGCTATTTTCCCTTATTTCTTATATTTCACACATAAGTTTTCCATTTTTATCACTGCCTTCACAGTTGTGTACACCCCCCTCCCCCCCCCCCAAAAAAAAAAAAAAAACGCTACGTATATGCCATGTGTGGATGATATCTATGAGAATGAATGGTTACTTCCAACTAACCTTGATAAGACAAGAAAAGCTTGGTATATGGCAACAGCCGAACTAAAAAGTGAAGTACAATCCCACTGTTTGAATAATGAGACCCATAGTGGTAAGGAACTTTGATCAAATCATCGGACGCAGCGTTCTGATATTCATTCTTCAAATACTAAAAGACAAACAAAATTTAAAACTGAGAAAGTAGGACAGCCTAGACAAGACTGAGAGTGAGATTAAAAAAAATAAATTACCCATGGTCACACGAGGTTTTGTGGAAGATGGTCAAGGTAGAAGCTTTGAGTAGTGTCGGATAACGATTCTTTCGTAATTGTGACCGTTCTAACCCAACAAGTTTGTAGTAATTGCAGTCTACAACTTAAAATAGAACCCTATCTAAAGCTCAGGAACAAAATGGCACAAAATATAATCCAGTGCAAAATGTTGTGAACTTCTCTTCAACATTCCTGTTTGCAATTGGGTACCATGGGAAAATGCCGGTAACATAATGCAAAAATACATAACACCATCGAGTGGCAAGGATCTCACCGCCAACAAGTTGAGAGACACTTAGTTCTGAACAACGTATTTTTTTTTCGTCAGTTACACCAAAGGTCAAACCTTAAAATAAATAGGCGACAATAACTAGCTATTATACCAATTAATAATGACTATTAATTATATATAGCAATTATGTTTCTAAGCTGTTTGATGACGCATGTTTTTAGCTTATTTTTTGCCGATTTTTTACCCATGCATCTTTGTTTTACATTTGACACCTCCCCAAAAACAGCATAGCTGCATCTGGATGTCTTTTTCATTACAAACTGAGCCAACATTTTAAGATATATATGGTTGTGTAAGTTTCAACCTAGCCAATTCAGACATTCAAATTTCATCCCCACTCTCCTTGGTACTTTGAGGAATAAGTGGATCCCTTGGACAGCCTCGCGATATATCACAACTTTTATGGCTGAAATATAGCACAACTCACGACAAAATAAAGACAGACTTAATTCCTGATTTTCGGGGGGCAAAAATCCTTCGCTCCTCCCCTCGCCCAAGCTCGCTATACCATTATACTCTATAAAGACAATGCTAAGCTGCAAAAAAATCCTATTGACCCGTTACAAGCTAGATACCGTTGAAATTTAAAGAACAGATTCTTATTGTTAATGTAGATACAAAAAATTATTCTAATTTGGTCTCCGTTACACGAAAATCTTAGCCTTGCAACATAACTTGAAAATCTGGTTTTACACGTTCAAAGTTATATTTACAGCAACAGATTGAGTACAAAAAATATATATATAAAAGCATATGCAAGAAACTATACTTACGTTGTAATTATGAATATAGTGCCGTTCATTATTTGGGTCTTGAATACCCACAGGCTTCTTGAGATTCCTAAATAGAAAAAATAAGGAAAATAAACAAACAAACAAAAAAGAAATAAATAAAATAAAAAGGAATAAAATTCGTCGGTGAGTTCTAAAAATATATATATATATATATATATTATATATATATATATATATATATATATATATATATATATATTCGTAATATAGTAGTAAAACTTCTACAAACTGGCAAAAATGGCAATGAGGCAGGTCGTAATTCTTTGAAGTTTATCGAGTCAAAACAAAAACTAGCGATTTTTATCGTATTTTGCGATATTTTAAATTCGTATTACGGAACTGAAAATACTACAGACTGGCAATTCTGTATATTATATATACATAAAAGCTTTAATAAAGGTTTTATCCTTGTATGGTATACCAGACAAATACATTAAAGTGATTAGTGCTATGTACGGGATAACACTGCTGCGGTTAAGGTAGGAAATGAGGTTAGCAGCTGGTTTTGCATTAAATCATGAGTTAAGCAGGGTTGTGTTCTATCCCCCTTTATATGGATTACTTTCATGGACTTTGTCTTAAGGAGCAAAGGAAAGGCAATGCGAGACCACGGAATCAAATGGGGAGGAAAACGTCTCCTGGACTTAGATTTTGCTGACGATTTAAGCATCCTAGATGAAAGTGTGAGCAAAATGAATGAACTTTTAGAGGTTTTGCGAGTTCAGGGTGCTAGAATAGGTTTGAAAATTAATGTTAAGAAGGCTGAGTCACTAGGGCTAGGAATATGTGAAGATGAAATTGTGACGTTGGGCAATGAAAACATTGATCAGGTGGGAAGCTTCCCTTACCTAGGTAGTATTATTAGTAAAGATGGTGGGAGCAGTGAAGATGTTCAAAGTAGAATAGCCAAGTCTCAGGGTGCTTTTTCACAGTTAAAACAAGTTTGGAAGAATAAGAAGATAAGTCTGCAAACCAAGATTAGAATATTAGAAACTACAGTGTTGACAGGGGTCAAACATGGCTCTGAAGCATGGGCGCTCCGAAAAAGCGGATGAAGATTTGCTAAATGTTTTCTTGAGAAATGGCTTAAGGATTATTCTGGGTACCCGACTGATTGACCGTATTGCAAACAATAGGCTGTATGAAAAATGTGATTCAATACCGCTCTCTAGGGCTATAATAAAAGAAAGGTTGAGGTGGCTAGGGCACGTTGTGCGGATGAAGGATGACAGATTGCCGAAGACCGTTCTTTTCGGGCAACCACCTAGGGCTAAACGGAAAGCAGGTCGTCCTCGTCTGGGGTTGGGGAACGTCATAAAGAAAGATTTAAGCCTGCTGGCAAGGACCGGGACCCGGCGGCTGGTAATTGCAAAAATATTTGTATATATTTTAACAAGGGATTACAACAATTCAAAAACCTTAAAAAAGAAAACCAAAAGTTTGAAACTTAGTAAATATCGTTGTTAGAAATAGGACTTGCTTTAATAATCAAATATCTTTGAAAAGACCGGAATGTGAAAAGCCAGCAATTTGTCTCTGATTGTCTGCGATTAGAAGACAAGCAACAATGAGAATCAATACAATGATCAACCGTCATTTATGTGTGGTCTTTTTTCAATGACTTCCCAGACAAGAAAGAAGACAAATTATTTCAGAAAAGTTAAAGATATTTAGTTTTAAAACCTTAAAATGGAGACGAAATTTGTAATGAAGTAAGTGAAGAGAACTAGCTTTTTTGCATAATATTTAACATAATGCTTCTTTACAATGAAATAACTCTTGGGTTCTTCACCTTTTTGCTCTTTTAATTCATCTTCATGTTCTTTAACTTCTTGAAGTGGCTTTTAGTTTTTGTAGACTTTTTTAAAAGGGTCAAATCTCGGCTTTCTATTATTTCCATAACAGTTTTGATTTGAATCACACAGCAGCACTACCCGGCTTTATTTTCAGCTCCAACCCCAATTGATAACTACAAAAAAAAAACACTAAATGATACGACATCTTACGTGGCTTCAGAAGTAACTACAACTGGCCAAATTCCAGTTCAGCAACGGCATGTAGATTAATTCCTATTACTTTCTTTTAAATCACCCTTGTTGCTGCTCATCTAACTTCTACTACAAGTTCAGTTAGCCAGAGATAGATTTTATGCATAAAAGTTAAAAACAAAAGCTTATATTCAACCGAAGAATGAGTTTTCTCGTCATCATTTGCGACACAAATTAAAATTTAATTTTACAAAGTTGGGAATTACTAACACCGATGAAAATCAGAGTGAAATTATCCAAACTAATCAGTAGGAGGCACGGAATTCATCTAAGGTGGACTACTGACCCAAAGTTAGAGGGCAAACTTCACGAATTTTAGTTCTATTTAGAAAAAAGAATAACAAAAAGATAAGCAAGCACTCGAAGATTAGCTTCTTTACTGCCGCACAAAATTTGGTAATGTCTGATATCACCATTTTCAGGTAAGGCCAGGCAAGGTCACAGTCGGCTGAAGCAACTTCATTAAGCATAACATAACTGGCATAAGCGATAAAAAAAATAATAGACTTACCGATACGAGCTTTGATTAGTAAGATCCAAACAAAAGCTAGAGTAGTCAGCTAAAACGAAAGGTACCACTGGATACTGCATTAGATCGTTATAGGATCGCCCAGCAAGGGTATTGAGGTTCATTAAGTAGGATAAATTCGTCATAAGGCCTTCTTTCCACAGCATAGTCATCTCCGTTAAATTTTCTTCCCCTGTTGCCAAACTTGGCAGATTTGAATTAGAGAGCTCTTTCAAAAATGACTCTCGATCCGCATTCATTTCAAATGTTATGAATAGTGTGGTTGAGCTCGTCAGAAATAACTCCACACCTTGGTCTTTTAGTTCGTACCGTCTACGATAAACTAACCGAATTTCACTGAGTGACCAGTTCTCACCTTCTCTCTCGTTAGCCACAAAATAAATATCAGATCGACCAATAAGGATTTCACCGTTAACTTCACCCAGTGGCAATATTCTCATGCAAGGACTTGAAAACCGAATTACATCAAAGGCACTGATTCGATCAACTGAATTACCTAAATTCTTATCAATGGGTGACTTTAGATATTCAAAAATGCAACGGGGTTCTCTCTTTTTCCTCCTGCTATCAGGGAGAAGATATCTATCTCCAATATCAAGAAAACAGCGTTGCAACCGAATACGGACTCTATCAGGACCTTCAGTTGGGTCCATTTCCCAATGTTGAGGGAAATATTCAGGCATATACCAAGCAGCATGTTCGTGAAGCATACGATCTGCCAGTGATTTCCATAATTTTGGAGCGTCAGCTAGTTTTGCTGCTTTCGACCTAATTGATTGCACTACGTTCCGTCGCTCAGAGTTCTGGAGCTCTACAACTTCTCTTGTCACAGATATTGCAGAGTCACAAGCTCGAATGGCAATTGGCTCAGTCATTTTACGAGCCCTAAAATAAAAATTCCCATTAACATTAAATCGCACTATCGTTTTATGGACGCGTTAAATTACGTTGAATTTAACCAGCCAAGTTTACATTCAATACTAAGTTAAACTTAATTTATGTAACACGAAAAGTTCTTACTTTAAGATAATTCCTTGTTTACGGATTGACACATATGGCTCTAAATGACGAGGCCCCAGCGAAAGATTGAAGTGAATATTCATTTTTATTATTTTTAACTCAGTTCAATTTTTAATCACACAAAAAATAAAATTAACAAAACACTAATAGCCCCCCAAAGAAAGATACAAAAGGCACCTGTACAGGGGAAGTCGTATGCACTTAACTACTTGAATTTATTAGCTAACAAAAAATGGTAACTATGCAGAGGAAGAGCACATTCAATGACACCCCTTACAGAAAAAAAAAATATGAAACTACTTTAAAACTAAAAGCACATTGATTTACTTTAGTTCCCTCTACCCCCGCTCCCCGATGGATAAGTACACCGTCCACTATAACTACTCCCATCGTGTCTTACAATATCAAGCTGCTGTAAAACACCCAATTGATGATTGTAACAATCGGTAATAAGATAAATAAATAAATATATAACGATTTTATTTTCAAACGTCATAAAACGGTCATGCCGACCAGCAGCAGTTCTTGTCATAATAAGGCAGTAAACATATAAAACATATGAAAATCACAGCCATAGCCATTGTCATGCAAAATTATACATTGATTTTCAATATCACAAATTCAAACTAAACAGAGTCAAAAAAATAAAAAGAATAAAAGAATAACGAACTAAAGAAAATAAATATATACAATTATTGACGAATGGGTGCAGAATTAAAAAACTTGACGAACAAGGGAACTAAACTACTTTCATACCGCATATGCCATGCTGATACCGGCTGAATTTCTGGAACCGGTTGGGCTACATGTCGCGGGAGCCTTTGACACGAAGGCAGATGCTCAGGGGGGAAGATTTCACGAGGCCGTGGATTTTCCAAAATACTGACACCAAATTTAAAACATAATTCGTCACGGCGTGTCGAAAGAGTATTAAGTGAAAAATGTCTTAAAAGGGAGCAATAAGGGACTTTGGGAGATTTTGATACAACCAGAAGAGCTCGGTACTGGATCCTTTCCAGGCGGTCCTTCGGGTCCAAAGTCAGGTCGTAATGCCAAACGGGACAAGCATATTCTACAAGCGGTCTAACAAATGTAAGAAAAATACGCAATAGGTGGGGGGTTGGGACACCATGACGAGCGGAAGTTTTAAGGAAAGGATACCCAGGTTTGCCCGTTTGATCATCTCCTATCTCTGTTTTTCCCACTTCAGGTCATGTGTGAGATAAACTCCCAAGAGTTTGATATCAATGATGCCTGAAACATTCTATAAATCAAGAGATGAACTGTCCCTCAGAAACAATGATAAGGTTTGCCTGTAGAATTTAAAGTTTCAAAACGTCACTAAACAAAAATTTCTTGGCTTTCTTTTCTTTATATAAATATTATAAAAAAGAAATTTTTAATATTTTACACCCAATCTTAAAAAAAAAAAAAAAAAAAAAAAAAAAAAAAAAAAAAAAAAAGTTTGATTTTCCGTAACACATACTTTTCAGGAAGGCGCTTTTGCAAATCTATATTTTAAATATGAATTATTTCTAGTTGGCCACTCTAAATTTAATAAAAGTTATATTTAATAATAGGCAAACAAATTTGATCTTTTTCACCAACTAACCAGCAACAACAAAAATAAAAATTTGAAAGACAATTTTTGGATGAAAATTCACTATTTTAAAGTGAGTCTAAAATGTAGTTTTGAAGTCAGACCAAAAATCTTTTAATAAACCTACGAAATTCTAATTTGTCTATTTTTCTTTTGCTTGGTACATAAAGAAATAAAATAAACTGAAGGCCAGCTTTTTTAAGCACACAAATAAAGGACAAACATTTTTTAAGTATCGAAACTAATTTCATAAAAGGTAAGGATTACCGTGAAAATATATACAAAGCAAACTCAAACTGGGACTAACATTATTATATTTTTAATTGATGGTTATAGCCTGGTTTTACCTCAATGCTCTGAATTCTGTGGAGTTAAATGAGCATCTTATGCTATATTTTTGGAGAAATTTAATATTTAACTAAATTCCTAATTAAAGAAAAAGGCTAATGAAATATTTACTCTTCATTATTTTTGTTTTCTTGCTCATATATAAGTTTGCTAGTATATAGAAGCTTCGGGATTATGTTGTCCGTGATACTAAGGTGAACATTCAGACTGATGACTTTAAAATTGAAGCCAATAGGGGCAAATATAAATATACTACCCTCTGTAGACGTTATTCTTTATTTTCTGATCTTTCTATTCTTTATCTCCCTGACCTTAAATCCCTTTTCAAGAAGAAAGATATTACCGATTTCCAATCTTTGTATTTTCGTTACTGCAGATTTCTGCTTTATTTTCATCTTTGGTATCAAATCGAAAAACAGTGAAAAGTTACAACTGACAAATATATTTGAGAAGCTGACTGATCACCACAATAGGCTGCCAGCAATTACACATCTGCGTTGGTGTTTTTTTTTGCTTTTTGCCATTTTTTCTTAAATTTTACTCCACTACTTATCTTTTTTAAGCACGTAGGTTATAAATAACGGTATTGTTACATTATTATAACAAAATTGTGAATAAAGATTGGTTTAAAGGCAGAGTAAGGATTTTATGAACAATAAATGTAGCTTCTTTTTGCATCGAAGCTACGAAACTTATGCGAAAGCTGTCAAATTAGTTGAAGTTAGTTTTTTATTTAATTTATATTCCTATATTGAATACACACCTTAACTCGGCTGCTTCTAGCTGCTGAAGCCACTTGGCCCTGGTATATTTGGCTCGTGATAGATATTCAGACCATGACTGCACCTCACCGGGTCCTTCTCCTGGGGTAGTTGGTAAGCTTCGTGCCCCCCAACCAACAGATGACCAGCCATTACCATTCGATACTGGACTATGAACTGTTCCCAAACATTGCAGGACTTGAAGTATTTTTAAACAAGATTCTTGAAATGGTTCGTCGAGTGTCGAAAAATTATTTGTTAAAAAGTCGTTCATGTTTTGATTAATTAGCTGTTCTGTTGTCACAGATGAAATGGCAGCAAGCCGAAGAATCTCTTCGTACCTGAAAAAAGAGAATCGGTTATATTTTAGGAATAAGGGGCACCAAAGTTCTATTCATAAGGTAATGGTACCAATTCCCAAAAATTTAAGTGGGTGGGGGACTCAAGGATTGCTTGCATTTTTTTTTTTTTTTTTTTTTTTTTTTTTTTTTTTTTTTTTTTTTTTTTTTTTTTTTTTTTTTTGAACGAACAAAAAAAAGTACATTTGAAATTGAAGAGGCGGGACCATTGCCACCCCCTCCTAATTTACACCACTGTCATCAGAGTATCTACCAAAGGGGGTCGTTGGATATCAACCAAACTTTATGATAAAACGAAAAAAACACAGTAAAGAAGAGAGAAACGAGGATAATACAAGCCAGTGAAAAACGTGGAACACAATGCCAATATTTCGGTCAAGACCTCCGCTTGACCGTCCTCAGTGCACGATAATAAAATAAAAAAAAATTACTGGTAAAATCCAAAGATAATATATGAAACATAACATTAAGACAAAAACTAAAATATGGAGACCCTCTCAAAGTAACGGTGAAAGAGTAACTGAATAAAAATACAATACTGAATGGCAATTCAATTTTTCAATTTATGCAGAGTATTTTTAAGTCAATCGCTTCCCAGGTAAGACATCATCAAAGATTCGGATAGGTTGCAAAATATGATTTTGTTGATTTATATAAAAATGATCAGAATTAATTAGTTCAATATAAATGGTTCTTAAATAGGTTTCTCCAGTGTCGCTATTGAGAGCTATCTTTCGGTGAAAGTGCTTTTTTTTATCTCAACTACCTCCCTGAAAACTTGCATGAGATCTTTAACGGGGCAATAATGGAGATGTTGTCAAATAAAACGAAATGGTGTGGATTGTCATAAACATGTTGAGCCAAGTTGGAATCAAAAGTCTCAGGCCTTTGGCGCAGCTCCATAGCTTTGTCGATTGAGAACCTGTATTCCGACAACCTCCCCCCCCCCCCAATTACTGGTGGGTTTTTCCAACATATAAACAACCGCAAGAACAGCGAACCCTATAAACACCACTGCTCAAAATGGGGCTGGTTTTATCTCTGCCACTGTTAAAATAGCTCTGAATTTTATTATAATTTTTAAAGGTGACATTTAGGTTATTTTTTTTTAGAATTCTTTGCAGTTTGTCACTTAATTTGGGAAAATAGGGTAAAACAGAAATGCAATAAGAATAACAAAAATGCAGTTGGAAGAGAAATGCAAATAATCTTCTCAATCTGCAATAAATCTCTCAGCCTTGAATTTCGGATTTATAGAAAACCTACACAGAATGATAGGTATTTTCATTTCTTTTCCAACCATCCTCCTTGCGTAAAAGGAGGAGTAGTTGTATCTTTAGTCGATCGTGTAATAAGAATATGCCTAAAAACTCATATAGTCCTAGAACTGAATTATCTGAAGGACATTTTGTTTTTCAATGGATATCCCATACTGCTATGGAAATCAATCATAGAAAAAAGACAAAAAAAAGGCAGAAAAGGATGCATCAGCTTCACGACCCCCTATAAATATCACCCCTTTGGTGGGTGATAAGAAAGTCTTCACTGTTTTACCCTACTTTCCCAAATTAAGTGACAAACTGCAAAGAATTCTAAAAAACATAACCTAAATATCACCTTTCAAAATTCTAATAGCATTCAGAGCTATTTTAATAGTGGCAAAGATAAAACCAGCCCCACTCTGGGTAGTGGTGTTTATAAAATTCCATGTTCTTGTGGCTGTTTATATGTTGGTAGAACCCAATAGCAATTGGGGGAGAGGTTATCGAAACACAGGTTCTCAATCGACAAAGTTATGGAGCTGCGCCGAAGGCCTGAGACTTTTGATTCCGCATTGGCTCAACATGTTTATGGCAATCCACACCATTTCATTTTATTTGACAATACCTCCATTATTGCCCCCGTTAAAGGTTTCATGCAAGTTTTCAGGGAGGTAGTTGAGATAAAAAAGCACATTCACCGACAGGTAGCTCTCAATAGAGACACTGGAGAAAGCCCCATTTATAATGAACTAATTAATTCTGATCGTTTCTATATAAATCAACAAAATCATATTTTGCAACCTATTCGAATCTGTGATGGTGTCTTACCTGGGAAGCGATTGACTTTTAAAAATACTCTGCATAAATTGAAAAACTGAATTGCCATTCAGTATTATATTTTTATTCAGTTACCCTTTCACCGTAACTTTGAGATGGTCTTCATATTTTAGCTTTTGTGTTTGTTTTAAGGTTTGGTTTTTTATATTGTCTTTGGATTTTAATCAGTAATTTTTTATTTCATTATCGTACACTGAGGACGGTCAAGCGGAGGTCTTGACCGAAATATTTGCATTGTAGTCTCCGTTTTTCACTGGCTCGTATTATCCTCGGTTCTCTCTTCTTTACTGCATTTCTTTCGCTTTGTCATGATTAGCCAGTGTAGTCTCAGAAATTATTTACCATACTTCATCAGAGGTAACGGTTAATGTCCATGTTATACCCTTTGAAAATGAAGGTTCGACTCTCCCCACTTGTGGAGGAAAAGAAAAGGATACCCAAAAATTCTTCTTAGGTACAGCTTCCGGAGATGGGCGTCGAGGCACTTTAATTCCTGGCTGTGTAGAATAGTATACCCCCCCCCCCCCTAAAAATGCCCATTCTAATCTCTATGAGAAATAGTCTACAAACTGGGATTGGACATGCAGCTTTATTCAGCGCTTCACATCCTTATGACCAGAAATATCCTTGATAGGAACATTTCAGTTCTTTCAGCTGGAGGTTCAACAGGTATATTCAGCTAGACAAGGAACTAAGTGACAGACGGGGAAGCATTCTTTCACTTTTAGATCTGACAAAATTTGGTCATGACACTTCAATCCATAGCCTGATTTTTCGCAGGTAATTTTTTTTATAGAAATCGGTTATTCAAACACTAAAGGGAAAAGAATTAAAAAAGACGAGCATAATAAGAAGTATGAAATCAAAATAAAGAAAAATGATTGTATTTATTTACACGTATTAACAAATTAGAATGTTCACCCTGATAATTACCCTGATGATAAGAACAATAAGCGGCAATCATGCATAATTTCTCTCTCTCTCTTAATAATATATAGACAGAGTCTTGATTAATCAGATTCTGTGATGACTCAAATTTTTCCTGGATCCCATGTTCATACATCCTGATAATTCGAAACTCAAAATCTGAAATTTTTCGTTAAGTTGAAGTTTTTATAAATCCTTGCAGTTATTCTACATGAAAAAAATGGTCAAGCCCAGAACAAATTGCAAAATAGTTTTTACACCAGAATGTTCAGAAAATCTAAAGACTATCATACTAAAAGTTTGTAAAATACAAAACCATGAAATACCCATAAATTACACTTAAAGGCCCAAATTTTAGCCCCAAAATAAAAGCTAATCAATGCTTTGGCTTTCAATGGGTTTTTAAGGACCAATCACTAGGCTTTCAGACTTGCTGAGAAGGAATTTCAGCTTTAAAATTGCTTTAGACTTCCGTTCCACCCAACCTTTTTCATATATATATACCTGCACGGACTCGGTAAGCCAGTCGAACTCAGGCTTGTGAATGGCGGCAAGCTTTTCACGAAATCACTTCAGTGTTCAACCAGGGCAAAGTGCAGATCAACGAGCAGATAACGTTGGTGAAGTGAGTGACCTCCGAGCAAGAAACTTTCCTCTCAAGGTTCAGTCGACGACTAAACTGTTTATACCGATGTTTCATCGGAATTAGATTTACCGACTGTTTGACCTTAATTTTCTTGTTCGACACGTCCAGTTTAGCACAAAACCATTCTCAAATATTTTTTTTCTGTTTTTCAAGGGAAAATATTTCTTATGACTTTTGGCTCAATTTGGGGCTGCTTAAGAAGTTTCAGCTACGCGATTTAGAGGTACGTAGTAAAATAATTCGTGCCCAAATCGTGTGTAACTCGCTCGTGAGATAAATTATAAAACAACATTATAAAACATTTTTGATGAAAAGCAAATTTTCGAGCTCTTTTCCATGAAATTTGGCTTTTACATGTTTTTGTGCGATATTGAGGTCTAAAGCAATTTTAAATCTGTATATTGGTTCACGGCGATTCCAAATACATGGTAAAAGACCCTTAAAAGCCCATTCAAAGCCAAAACAATTATTTTAGGGCTAAATTCCGGCTTTTAAGTGCTATTTTCGGGCATCTCCCGGATTCAGAATTTTGTGGACTTTTAGTATGTTATTCCCAGACTTTCTGAACATGTTAGTGAAAAAAAAAACATTTATGTTGCCACTCATTCCACCTTGAACAGCAGAATGAATAGCCAATTAAGCTTTGGGTAATTATGTTTCTATTATATAATGTTAATTTATTCCAGAAGATCCTTTTGCAGGAATATAGGATTTGTAGTGTAAAAATATTCCAGTTCCATAGGCTACATAGAATTAAACATTTGTTCAGGGTAACCCTTGTAATTGGGAGAGATTCCAGTCACGTTTTTTATTTTTAATAACATGATACGTGAACTCCTGCTTTTATAACATCAAAAAATTGTTGACTTTTGACACCTCAATAAAATCAATAATAATAATAATTAAGAAACTAAAAATGTGTAACATCTTTTCGAGTAATATTTTTTTAGGCCTGATTCGGAACATTGTATCTTTATCTTATTTCATTAATTAAAAAAACTTTCCGAAAGTGAGTTTTTCAAAGAAAAGTAAAGGCCATTTTAAACTTAAGCCTAGCAGATACAAATACCTTTTAAAATTCAAACTCAAAACGACCAGAAATTACTATTAAAGAATCAATGAAACCCAAAACGAACAGAAATTAAATAAACAATCATAGCAAAAACATACAACAAGTAATAATATAAATGAATAAATAAATCTTAAGCGAGTAATGCTTGGATTGAATATGAAAATCAAGCTTAAAACGAAAAGAAATATTTTCCTATTGAAGTATAAATGATACTTAAAACGAACAGAAATTAAATAGACAATCAATGCAAACAAACATACGATAGATATTAACGTAAATTGATAAATAAATCTTAAAACAAGTGAAACTTAAATTGAATATGCAAATCAAACTTGAAACGAACAAAAATCACAACACACAAGAGTTTGGGTAAGACCTCCTTCTCTCACTGTAAAAGTCTAAAACCTACTGCGTCATTGGCGCTTTACTGTAAACCAATTTTATGACAAATATTTTCTTTTGTATTTAATATTGAAAATAAACATTAAAATTATAGTAACATTTTGAACTGGTTAGCTTTCAGCAATTAATATCACTATACATCAAATATTCAGTTTAATTTATTAGCTATTTTTAAAGTTGTTAAAGACGAATATAGTTTCCCTACAAACAAGTTTTTGGATACTGCCTCCTTTCCTAACTGTAAATAAAAACCAAAAGCCTACTGCGTCATTGGCGCTTAACTGAAAACGGTTTATGTTACAAATATTTTCTTTTCCAGTTCTTACAGCATTGAAAATAAAACAACAATAACAGTGAAATATATTCTTGAACTGATGGATCTTTCAACAATTAATATCATTATACATCAAATATTCAACTTGATGTTGTTTATACTTTCCAAGACTGTTCATGGCGCATATAGTTTTCAGTAAAGCGCCAATGACGCAGTAGGTTTTAGACTTTTACAGTGAGAGAAGGAGATCGTACCTAAACTCTTGTTTGTGGTGATTTTTGTTCGTTTCAAGCTTGATTTGCATATTCAATTTAAGTTTCACTCGTTTTAAGATTTATTTATCAATTTACATTAATATCTATTGTATGTTTGTTTGCATTGATTGTTTATTTAATTTCTGTTCGTTTTAAGTTTTATTTATACTTCAATAGGAAAATATTTCTTTTCGTTTTAAGCTTGATTTTAATATTCAATTTAAGTTTCACTCGTTTTAAGATTTATTTATCAATTTACATTAATATCTATTGTATGTTTGTTTGCATTGATTGTTTATTTAATTTCTGTTCGTTTTAAGTTTCATTTATACTTCAATAGGAAAATATTTATTTTCGTTTTAAGCTTGATTTTCATATTCAATCTAAGTTTCACTCGTTTTAAGATTTATTTATCAATTTACATTAATATCTATTGTATGTTTGTTTGCATTGATTGTTTATTTAATTTCTGTTCGTTTTAAGTTTCATTTATACTTCAATAGGAAAATATTTATTTTCGTTTTAAGCTTGATTTTCATATTCAATCTAAGTATTACTCGCTTAAGATCTATTTATTCATTTATATTATTATTTGTTGTATGTTTTTGCTATGATTGTTTATTTAATTTCTGTTCGTTTTGGATTTCATTTATTCTTTAATAGTAATTTCTGGTCGTTTTGAGTTTGAATTTTAAAAGGTATTTGTATCTGCTGAGCTAAAGTTTAAAATGGCCTTTACTTTTCTTTGAAAAACTCATTTTTCGGAAAGTTTTTTTTAATTAATTTTTGTTCGTTTTTGATTGCGAAAAATTTCAAGTTTTTAAAAATTCCTTATTTAAAAATCAAACTTTAAAAAAAAAAAAATCAAATATTCATCAAAGTATCAAAACTGATATCAAAGTAACAATATCAAAGTGAAAAAATGGGTTTGTGTCAAACTCGGACTTTTTATTATATGATGTTTGAACTATTTTTAACAAAATTGCTATCTCAAAACTTTTATCGGATGGGTTTGGGAAAAAAGGGCGTGGGGGGACTAGATTAAGATTCGGTCTCTTTTGACTCTTTAAAAGTGAACTAGAACTTTCTATTTTCAATCAAATGAGCCCTCTCTAAAGTTTATACGAGTATCCCTTCTATAAGAAACATATATATCCCCAGAGTATAACTTACAACGCCTATCACTGGGCCCTGTGGGGTTGTGAAGACCCTGGAGTTTTAGTATCTGATGGTTGAACTATTTTTAACAAAATAGTCACCTGAAACTTTTATCGGATGGGTTTGTCGATCCGATACACCCAAAAGCGTGGAAGGCAGGAGGGGCTAGTTCCCTCTGATCTTTTTTCAACCTGAGAAAATAAACTACAACTTTTAATTTCCACTCAAATGAACCCTCTCTGAAGTTTATACGAGCATACCTTCCGTAAGAACCATATATACCCCAGAGCAATACTTACAACGCCTACCCCGGCCCTGGGGGGGGGGGGTTTCGACAGAGGAGTTTTTTCATCTGACCTTTGAACTATTTTTAACGAAATGACCATACGTAAAGGAGTTTTTGTTATATGATCTTTGAACTATTTTTAACAAAATGGCTACCTCAAATTGGGGGGGGCAGTTGCCCAATGATCACTTTTGACTCTTAAAAAGGGCACTAGAACTCTCAATTTCCAATTGAATGAGCCCCCTTTGAAGTTTATACGACGACCCCTTCTATATGAAGTGCCTCTGGGAAAAAAATGGAGGGGGGGGAGGAGGCTAGCTGCCCTCCAATCACTTTTGACTCTTAAAAAGTGAATTACAACTTTCAACTTCCAATCAAATGAGCCCTCTAGAAAGTTTATACGAGCATCCCTTCCATAACAACTATATATGACCCGAGGGCATAACTTAAAACGCCTACCCCCGGGCCCTGGGGGGGCTGTGTCGACACCAAAGTTTTTTGTTATCAGAACTTTGAACTATTTTTAACAAAATGTCTATCTCAAAATATTTATCTGATGCATTTAGGGCGTGGAGGAGGGGGGGGGGGGCTAGTTGCCCTCGGATATCTTTTGACTCTTAAAAATTGAACAAGAACTTTCAATTTCCAACCAAATGAGCCCTCTCCGAAGTTTATACGAGCATCCCTTCCATAAGAACAATATATGTCCCTAGAGCATTACTCATAACGCCTGCCTCCGGGCACTGGCGGGTACCGTCGACACAGGATTTTTTCTTATCTGACCTTTGAACTATTTTTAATGAAATGGTAATTATAAAAATTTTATCGGATGGACTTGGGTAAAAAAGGGTGGGGGGGGCCAGCTGCCCTCGGATATCTTTTGACTCTTAAAAATTGAACTAGAACTTTCAATTTCCAATCAAATGAGCCCCCTCTGAAGTTTATACGAGCATTCCTTTCATAAGAACCTTGTACGCCCCCAGGACAACACTTACAACGCCTATCCCGCGGGCTCTGGAGGCGTTTTTGTTATCTAATTTTTAAACAATTTCCAAAACACTGGCTATCTCAAAATTTGTAGCGGACGGATTTGGGGAAAAAGAGCGTGGGGGGAGGGGCTATTTTAACTCTCTTGACTCTTAAAAAGTGAGCTAGAACTTTCAATTTCCAATCAAATGAGCCCTCTATGAGTTTATACGAGCATCCCTTTCATAAGAACCATACATGCCCTTAGGGCATAACTTAGAACGCCTTCCCCTGTGCCCTGGGGGGTTCTATTGACACCGGATTTTTTCTTGTCCCACTTTTGAACTATTTTTAACAAAATGCATATCTCAAAATTTTCATCAGATGGGTTTTGAAAAAGAAGGCGTGGGGAGCGGGGGGCTAGCTGCCCTCGGATCTCTTTTGACTATTAAAAAGTGAGCTCGAACTTTCAATATCCAATCAAATGAGCTCTCTCTGAAGTTTATACAAGCATCCCTTTCATGCGAACAATATATGCCCCAGGGCATAACTTACAACGCCTGCCCCCGGGCCCTGGGGGGTTGTAACGACACCTGAGTTTTTGTTATCTGAATTTTGATATATTTTCAACTTAATGGATATCTCAAAATTTTTATTGGATACATTTGGGAAAAAGGGGCGTGGGGGCGGGGGCTAGTTGCCCTCCAATCTCTTTTGACTCTAAAAAACTGAACTAGAACTTTCAATTTCCAATCAAATGAGCCATCTCTGAATTTTTTTACGAGCATCCCTTCAATAAGAACCATATATTCCCCCAAAGCATAACTTGCAACACCTGCCCTCGGACCCTGGGGGGCTGTGTTGACCCCTGAGTTTTCGTTATATGGTCTTTGAACTATTTTAAAAAAAAAGCTATCTCAAACTTCTTATCGGATGGATTTAAGGGAAAAAGGGCTTGGAGGGGGGGGGCTAGGTACCCTCCAATCTCTTTTGACTCTTAAAAAGTGAACTAGAACTTTCAATTTCCAATCAAATGAGCCCTCTCTGAAGTTTATACGAGAGAAACATTTTTTTCATAAGAACCATATATGCCTCCAGGGCATAACTTACAACGCCTGCCCACGGACCCTGGTGGGTTGTGTCGACACCGGAATTTTTGTTATATGATCTTTCAGTTATTTTTAACATAAAGCTATCATAAAATATTTATTGGATGCATTTAGGAGAAAAGAGTTTGGGGGGGGGGGAGCTGGTTACCCTCCAATATCTTTTGACGCTTAAAAAGTGAACTAGAACTTCCAATTTCCAATCAAATGAGCCCTCTCAGAAGTTTATACGAGCATTTCTTCCATAAGAACCATATATGCCCCCAGGGCATGACTTATAACCCTTGCCCCTGAAGACTGTGGGGGGAGTGTCCTGCTCAAACATGTAATTTCCAGAACTTTAAACTACGTTGAACAAAATGGCTATATCACAATATTGATTGGATGTGTTTGGGGAAATAGTGGGCGTGGAAGAGGTGTCAGTTGCTTTAGAATCACTTTCGACTATTAAAAAGGGAACTAGCCATTTAAATTTCCAATCGAATGAGCCCTTTCTGAAGTTTCTACGACAACGTTGTCTATACCTTGTATGGCCCCAGGGCATAACTTAAAACCCTTGCACTGAGGGCTGTGGGGAGTTGCCATCCTCAAAGACCTAATTTCCAGAACTTAAAATTACGTTTAATAAAATGGCTATATAAAATTTTCATTAGATGTGTTTGGGGAAAAGGTGGGCGTGAGAGGAGGGTTAGTTGCCCTCCAATTACTTTCGACTATTAAATAGGGCACTAGCCCTTTGAATTTCCAATCGAATGAGGTTTTTTTGAAGTTTATACGAAAACGCCTTCTAGAAAAACCTTATATGCCCCCAGGGCATAACTTAAAACCCTTGACCTGAGGGTTGTGGGGGAGTATCCTCCTCAAAAACATATTATCTGTCTGTAAATCAACTACGCTGAACAAATTGGCTGTCTCACAATTTTGATTGGATGTGTTTAGGGGAATGATGGGCGTGGGGGGGGGGCTATTTGCCCTCCAATCAATTTCGACTATTAAATAGGGCACTAGCCCTTTGAATTTCCAATCGAATGAGCCTTTTTTGAAGTTTCTACGACAACACCTTCTAGAAAAACCTTATATGCCCCCAGGGCATAACTTAAAACCCTTGCCCTGAGGGTTGTGGGGGAGTATCATCCTTAAAAACATATTTTCTGTGTGGAAATCAACTATTCTGAACAAAATAGCTATCTCCCAATTTTGATTGGATGTGTTTGGGGGAATGATGGGCGTGGGGGGGGGGGGAGTAGCTCTCCAATCACTTTCGACTATTAAAAAGGGCACTAGTCCTTTGAATTTCCAATCAAATGAGCCTGTTTTGAAGTTTCTACGACAACCCTTCTATAAAAAACCTTATATTCCCCCAGGGCATAACTTGAAACCCTTGCCCTGGGAGTTGTGGGGGAGTGTCCTCCTCAGAAACATAATTTCTATTTGGAAATCGACTACGCTGAATAAA
Organism: Artemia sinica; assembly: GCA_027921565.1. NCBI lineage: Eukaryota > Metazoa > Arthropoda > Branchiopoda > Anostraca > Artemiidae > Artemia > Artemia sinica. The sequence continues at coordinate 67,809,001 of CM051262.1, forward strand.
ATGGCTATCTCAAAACTTTCATTGGATGTGTTTGGGAGAATGATGAGCGTAGGGGGGGGGGGCTTGTTGCCCTCCAATCACTTTCGACTATTAAAAAGGGCACTAGAACTCTCGATTTTCCAATCGAATGAGCCCCTTTTGAAGTTTCTACGACGACCCCTTCCATATGAAGTGCCTCTGGGAAGAAAAATAATAATAATACATTGGAGCCGTATGGTCTTTACTATAGGCAACGCTATCGCGTTGCCTCTGATATATACCAGTCTTTGAAATACCGAGTTGATTGTTGAGTTTTTCCGATTCTATTCACCAGCTCAGTTTGCTCTCCTCTATACAGACATATGTCCACAAACCATATTTTTTTTTTAACTTACTTTATCATTAAGGAGTATATTTGTGTTAAGTAAATCTGAGAAATACTTGTACAAACCAAGTCAGATCATAGGTGCGCTGCCTAAGTAAAGAACGATGTTAGCACAATATATAATTTTTTTTTCTTGGTTTCCATGCCATGGCACTTCGTATCGAAGAAGTTGTCGTAGAAACTTCGAAAAGGGCTCATTCGATTGGAAATTGGAGTGCCCTTTTTAATAGTCCAGAGTGATTGGAAGGCAACTAACACCCGTTCCAAGCTCACCATTTCCCCAAACATATCCAATCAAAATTTTGAGATAGCCATTTTGTTCAGCGTAGTTGATTTTCCAATAGAAAATATGTTTATGAGGAGGACACTCCCCCACAACCCTCAGGTCAAGGGTTTTAAGTTATGCCCTGGGGGCTTATAAGAACGATTTAGGCACAATGTATTATTTATTTTTTTCCTTTAGACCAGGGCACTTCGTATCGAAGAAGTTGTCAAAGAAACTTCGAAAAGGGCTCATTCAATTGGAAATTGGAGTGGCTTATGCCCTTTTTAATAGTCCAAAGTGATTGGAAGGCAACTAACACCCGTTCCAAGCTCACCATTTCCCGAAACACATCCAATCAAAATTTTGAGATAGCCATTTTGTTCAGCGTAGTGGATTTCCAGATAGAAATGATGTTTTTGAGGATGACACTACCCCAGAGCTCTCAGGGTAAGGGTTGTAAGTTATGGCCTGGAGGCATATAAGGTTTTTATAGAAAGCGTTGTCGTAGAAACTTCAAAAAGGCTCATTCGATTGGAAATTGAAACGGCTAGTACCCTTTTTAATAGTCGAGAGTGATTGGAAGGCAACTAACACCCCTTCCACGACCACCATTTCCACAAACACATCCAATCAAAATTTTGAGATAGCCATTTTGTTCCACGCAGTTTAAAGTTCAGGAAATTATACCTTTGAGCAGGACACTCCCCCCCCCCCCCCACAGTCTTCAGGGCAAGGGTTATGGGTTATGCTCTGGGGTTATATAAAGTTTTAATTGAAATCTTTGTCGTAGAAACTTGAAAAAGGGCTCATTCGATTGGAAAATTCAAAGGGCTAGTGTCCTTTTTAATAGTCAAAAGAGATTTGAGGGCAACCCTTTTCCCCACGCCCACCTTTTCCCCAAACACATACAATCAAAATTTTTAGATAGCCATTTTTTCAACGTAGTTGAAAGTTTTGGAAATTAGGTCTTTAAGGATGACAACCCCTCCCCCCCTCCCCCAAATCCCTCAGGGCAAGGATTGTAAGTTATGCCCTAGGGGAATATAAGGTTTTTTATAGAAAGCGATGTTGTAGAAACTTCAAAAAGGGCTCATTCAATTGGAAATTGAAAGGGCTAGTGCCCTCTTTAATAGTCGAAAGTGGTTGAAGGGCAACTAACCCCCCTCTCACGCCCATCATTTTCCCAAACACATTAGGTCTTTCAGGATGATAACCCCCTCAGAGCACTCAGTGAAAGGGTTGTAAGTTATGCCCTGGGTCAAATAAGGTTTATATAGAAAGTTGTTGTAGAACTTTTAAAAAGGGCCCATTTGATTGGAAATTGAAATTGCCCTATTTAATAGTCGAAAGTAAGTGGAGAGTAATTAAACCCCCTCTCACGGCAACCTTTTCCCCAAAAACATACAATCAAATTTTAGAGATAGCCATTTTGTTCAACGTAGTTGAAAGTTCTGGAAATTATGTATTTAAGGATGACAAACCCCCCAGGGCAAAGGTTGTAAGTTATGCCCTGGGGGCATATAAGGTTTCTATAGAAAGTGCTGTCGTAAAAGGGCTCATTTGATTGGAAATTGAAAGGGCTAGTGCCTTTTTTAATAGTTGAAAGTGATTGGAGAGCGACTAAAGCCCCTCTCACGCCCAACATTTCCCCAAACACATCCAATCAAAATTTTGAGATAGCCATTTTGTTTAAAGAAGTTGACAGTTCTGGAAATTAGGCCTTAGAGGATAAGAACCAACCTAACAGCCCTTAGGGTAAGGGTTGTAATTTATGCCCTGGGAGCATATAAGGTGTTTTAGAAAGCGTTGTCGTAGAAACTCAAAAAGGGCTTATCGATTGAAAATCGAAAGACCTAGTGCCCTTTTTAATAGTCGAAAGTGATTGGAAGGCTTGAAATGTCTATAGTAAAGATCGATGCGGGTATAATGTATTATTTTTTTGTTGTTGTTGTTGTTTAGACCAGGGCACTCCGTATCGAAGGAGTTGTCGTAGGAACTTCGAAAAGGGCTCATTCGATTGAAAATAGAAAGGGCTGATGCCCTTTTAAATAGTCGAAAGTGATTGGAGGACAACTGATCCCCCTCCCCCGCCCACCTTCCCAATTGCCCATTATGTTTAAAAACTAAACGTTGCCTTAAGATTAAATCAAAATGCACTGTGTTAATGCTAATTCCCAATAAGTCATCTCAGCAGTATCCCAAGAACGACTAAGGGTATTATGTTCAAACTTTCGGGGCTAACTCTGCTCTTAAAATTTAACCAAATCAAAATAGCGTAAGTGTATCAAAGCTATCAAAGAAAGCAAACAGATTTTTTTTTGCGAATGGTATCAAGTTTTCCATTTCAGGTCAAATAGAGGAGGTATGAAACTAAATTAAACACTACTATTTGTGTCCAGATTTATAAAAGGGTGTATGTTTTTAAAAATTGCTGAGAATTTTTCTCCAGCATACAAATAGCAGGCCAAACTATAAAGTCTTAAAAAAAACGAAAAGATTTAAAGTATTATTTTCTTTTTCCCTGAAAAGACTATGTCAATATAAAACGAACAGAAATTAATTAAAAAAACTTTTTCCACAAAGTAAGTTTTTCAAAGAAAAGTAAAGAACTCCATTAAAAAAAAATGAGCAAATATAAAATAAAATAATCTACCAAGCGTGAAACTACCACAAATCAGCATCGATAGATAAATGAAACACAAAACGTTCAGAAATTACAATAAATAACCGTGTCAAATTCAAAACGAGCAGAAATTAACATAAGTTAGGCTCAAAACCCCTATGCCTTCCCAAGGCCAGAACATAATTTGCACTTTACTGAAAAAAATACAAATGAATGTGCATTGTCAGTTTAATAAACATATACTGATATTTAGTAATCAAAATGTTAATATTGTTTGATTTATTAAAGTTTAAAAAGTAAAAACATTTATATTTTATAAATGCTTCTCTTAGCTTCTCTAAGTAAGCTTCTCAACTGTATGCGATTTAAATTCATGACCAATACAAACATAAAATTAATTTTGTTTCTCTTACAAAGTTTGTGTGTGTTGATATGCAATTTGTTCACATGGCATAAAAAATCTTTTTTTTCTTCAATTTTTTTTATAAATTGTATCCTGCAAACCCGATGCAGAGCAGTATATCCCAGGAATACATCCCTCGAAACAATCCTCCGCCCAGGTACTTAGGCGGGTCCAGTCAACCCAACCCCCCAATTCACTTTAATCAATCCAGACCATTCCCCCCCCCCCCCTTACTCACTTTCCTCCCAAGAATCCACTTCCTTTCGACTCCGTTCTTCTCCGTGCGTCCAAGAAGTTACGACTGGCTCTGGACTCCACCGGTTATTTGCCGAAATAAACCCAACCCCTCCCCTGTCAAACAACCTCCACCGTACTTCCCTCTCCCAGCCTTATCTTGCCTTACCATCCCCTCCTATAAATAGCACTCCCAATTTGACTTCTTCCCGGATCACCAAGAAACCTTTCCCCATCCCTTGTACGTCCACCCCAAAAATTATACGCTCCATCCCATAGCCCAGTTAAAGCTTCACTCTTAATTCAGCGTAGTTGATTTCCAGATAGAAAATATGTTTTTGAGGAGGACACTCCCCCACAACCCTCAGGGCAAGGGTTTTAAGTTATGCTCTGGGGGCAAATAAGGTTTTTATAGAAGGCGTTGTCGTAAAAACTTCAAAAAAGGCTCATTCGATAGGAAGTTCAAAGGGCTAGTGTCCTTTTTAATAGTTGAAAGTTATTGGAGGGCAACTAACCCCCCTCTCACGCCCACCTTTTTCCCAAACACATCCAATCAAAATTTTGAGATAACCATTTTATTAAACGTAGTTTTAAGTTCTGGAAATTAGGTCTTTGAGGATGACAACTCCCCCACAGCCCTCAGGGCAAGGGTTGTAAGTTATATAAGGTTTATAAGTTATATAAGTTATATAAGGCATATAAGGTTTTGTATAGACAACGGTGTCGTAGAAACTTCAGAAAGGGTCATTCGATTGGAAATTTAAATGGCTAGTTCTCTTTTTAATAGTCGAAAGTGATTCTAAGGCAACTGACACCCCTTCAAGCCCACCATTTCCCCAAACACGTCCAATCAAAATTTTGATATAGCCATTTTGTTCAACGTAGTTGAAAGTTCTGGAAATTATGTGTTTGAGCAGGACAATCCCCCCCACAGTCTTCAGGGGCAAGGGTTATAAGTTATGCCCGAGGAGCATATATGGCTTTTATGGAAGGAATGCTCGTATAAACTTCAGAGAGGGCTCATTTGATTGGACATTGAAAGTTCTAGTTTACTTATTAAGCCTCAAAAGATATTGGAGGGCAACCAGCTTCTCCCCCCAAACCTTTTTTTCCCAAATGCATCCAATAAAAATTTTAAGATAGCTATTTTGTTAAAAACAGTTCAAAGATCATATAACAAAAATTCCGGTGTAGACACAACCCACCAGGGCCCGGGGGCAGAAGTTGTAAGTTATGCTCTGGGCGCATATATGGGTCTTATGGAAGGGATACTCGTATTAACTTCAAAGAAGGATCATTTGATTGGAAATTGAAAGTTCTAGTTCACTTTTTAAGAGTCAAAAAGAGATTGGAGGTCACCTAGCCCCCCCCCCCACCCTCCACGCCCTTTTTTCCTCAAACTCATCCGATAAGAACTTTGAGATAGCTTTTTTTTAAATAGTTCAAAGACCATATAACGAAAACTCAGGGGTCAACACAGCCCCCCAGGGCCCGAGGGCAGATGTTGTAAGTTAAGCCCTGGGGGAATATATGGTTCTTATAGAAGGGATGCTCGTAAAAAATTCAGAGACGGCTCATTTGATTAGAAATTGAAAGTTCTAGTTAAGTTTTTTTTTAGAGTCAAAAGAAATTGGAGGGCAACTAGCCCCCCACCTCACGCCCTTTTTTCCCCAAATGCATCCAATAAAAATTTTTGAGATAGGCATTAAGTTAAAAATTTCTCAAAAGTCAAATAACAAAAACTTGGTGTTGTCACAAACCCCCAGGGCCCGGGGGAAGGCGTTGTAAGTTATGTCCTGGGGCATATATTGTTCGTATGAAAGAGATGCTCGTATAAACTTCAGAGAGGGCTCATTTGATTGGATATTGAAAGTTTGAGCTCACTTTTTAATAGTCAAAAGAGATCCGAGGGCAGCAAGCCCCCAGCCTATCTGATGAAAATTTTGAGATAGAAATCTTTTTAAAAATAGTTCAAAGGTCGGATAAGAAAAAATCTGGTGTCAATAGAACCCCCCAGGGCACAGGGAAAGGCGTTCTAAGTTATGCCCTAAGGGCATGTATGATTCTTATGAAAGGGATGCTCGTATAAACTTCATAGAGGGCTCATTTGATTGGAAATTGAAAATTCTAGTTCACTTATTAAGAGTTAAGAGAGTTAAACTAACCCCCCCCCCACGCTCTTTTTTCCCCGAACCCGTCCACTACAGATTTTGAGATAGCCAGTGTTTTGGAAATTGCTCAAGCATTAGATAACAAAAACGGACCCCCAGAGCCCGGGGGATAGGCGTTGTAAGTGTTGTCCTGGGGGCGTATATGGTTCTTATGAAAGGGATGCTCGTATAAACTTTAGAGGGGGCTCATTTGATTGGAAACTAAAAGTTCTAGCTCAATTTTTAAGAGTCAAAAGATATCCAAGGGCAAATAGCCCCCCCCCCCACACACCCTATTTTTCCCAAGCCCATCTGATAAAATTTTTATAATAGCTATTTCATTAAAAATAAATCAAAGGTCAGATAAGAAAAATTCCTTTGTCGACAGAACCCGCCAGGGCCCGGAGGCAGGCGTTATGAGTAATGCTCTAGGGGCATATATAGTTCTTATGGAAGGGGTGTTGGTATAAACTTCGGAGAGGGCTCATTTTATTTGAAATTGGAAGTTCGTGTTCACTTTTTAAGAGTCAAAAGAGATCGGAGGGCAACTAGCCCCCCTCCTCCACGCTCTAAATGCATCAGATAAAAATTTTGAGCTACACATTTTGTTAAAAATAGTTCAAAGTTCTGATAACAAAAAACTCCGGTGTCGACACAGCCCCCCAGGGCCCAGGGGTAGGCGTTGTAAGTTATGCTCTGGGGGCATATATGGTTGTTATGAAAGGGATGCTCGTATAAAATTCCTAGAGGGCTCATTTGATTGGAAATTAAAAGTTGTAATTCACTTTTTAAGAGTCAAAAGTGCTTGGAGGGCAGCTAGCCTCCCCCCACACTTCATTAATTTTTTCCCCAGAGGCACTTCATATATAAGGGGTTGTCGTATAAACTTCAAAGGGGGCTCATTCGATTGGAAATTTCGAGTTCTAGTGCCCTTTTTAAGAGTCAAAAGTGATCAGAGGGCAACTGGCCCCCAAGCCGTTTTTCCCCAAATACATCTGATAAAAGATTCGAGGTAGCCATTTTGTTAAAAATAGTTGAAAGATCATATAACAAAAACACCTTTACGTATAGTCATTTCGTTAAAAATAGTTCAAAGTTCAGATAAGAAATCCTCTTGTGTCGACATCCACCCCCCCCCCAGGGCCGGGGCAGGCGTTGTAAGTATTGCTCTGGGGCCAAATATGGTTATTATGGAAGGTATGCTCGTATAATCTTCAGAGAGGGTTCATTTGAATGGAAATTTAAAGTTGTAGTTCATTTTCTCAGAGCAGAAAAAGATCAGAGGGCAACTAGCCCCTTCCCCCTTCACGCCTTTGGGCGTATCGGATTTATAAACCCATCCGATAAAAATTTCCGGTAACCATTTAGTTAAAAATAGTTCAAACATCAGATATTAAAACTCCAGGGTCGACACAACCCCCCAGGGCCCAGGGATAGGCGTTGTAAGTTATACTCTGGGGATATATATGGTTCTTATAGAAGGGATACTCGTATAAACTTCAGAGAGGGCTCATTTGATTGAAAATAGAAAATTCTAGTTCACTTTTAAACAGTCATGAGAAACTGAAGCTTAATCAAGTCCCCCCACGCCCTTTCTCCCCAAACCCATCCGATAAAAATTTTGAGATAGCAATTTTGTTGAAAATAGTTCAAACATCAGATAATAAAAACTCCGAGGTTGACACAAACCCAAGTTTGATATTGTTAATTTGATATCAGTTTTGATACTTTGATGAATATTTGATTTTTTTTTTAAATTTGATTTTGAAATAAGGAATTTTTAAAAACTTGAAATTTTTCAAACAGTTCGTGGTAACGAACTGTAAGTAAGGAGCGACCCGGCTCAATGGTAACCGAAACTCTAGAAAACGGGTTTTTGATACCAATAGATATATCAAAAGAATCAGATTTCAATGCTGATTTCAAATATATAACTTTCATCAAGTTTAGAGCTACCCATCAAAAGTTACGCGCCTGAGAAAATTTGGCTGATTTTCAAAAAAAGGGGGAAAGACCCCCTAAAAATGATAGAACCTTAATGAAAATCACACCATCATATTCAGCGTATCAGAGAACCCTAATGTAGAGGTTTCAAGCTCCTATCTACAAAAATGTGGATTTTTGCATTTTTTGCCAGAAGAAAGATCACGGATGCGTGTTTATTTGTTTGTTTGTTTGTTTGTTTGTTTGTTTGTTTTTTTTTTTTTCCCAGGGGTGATCGTATCGACCCAGTGGTCCTAGAATATCGTGGGAGGGCTCATTGGAACGGAAATTAAAAGTTCTAGTGCCCTTTTTAAGTGACCAAAAAAAATGGAGGGCAACTAGGCCCCCTCCCACGCTCATTTTTTTCCCAAAGTCACCCGATCAAAATTTTGAGATAGCCATTTTGTTCAGCATGGTCGAAAATATGATAAAAATGTCTTTTAGGATGACTTGATCCCCCAAAGTCCCCAGGGAGAGGGCTGAAAGTTATGAACTTTACTCAATGTTAACATATAGTATTGGTTATTGGGAAGTATACAGACTTTTTCAGAGGAGATTTTTTCTGGTAGGTGGGGGAAGGAGAGGGTCGGGGGCTATATGGAAGGATCTTTCCATGAAGGAAGTTTTCATGGGGGAAGGGACATTGCTATGAAGGGGGCGCCGGATTTCCCAGCATTATTAAAGAAAAAGATCAGGAATTAAATAAAAAAAAAAACAAGTTTTTCAACTGATCAACTGATTGTGATTAAGAGGTCATTTTTAAAGAACTGGAAAAAAAATTCGAACTATAGTTTAAAAAGCAGGGTATTGACTAGGGGGCGAACCCCCTAATATACGTGTTAAAAATTTATGAATATAGAAGTTCGTTACGTAAGTTAATTCTAAGTTACGTATATTTATTACTAATAAAAACGTTCGTAAATAAAATTAAACAAGTTTCGAGAAAGCCATTTAACCAAATATATTATGCAAATTTTGTTTTAATTATTCATGTACGGTGAGCCAAAATCAAAACCTGCATTAATTCAAAAACGTTCAAAAATTAAATAAAAAAAACAAGTTTTTTTAACTGAAAGTAAGGAACGACGTTAAAACTTAAAACGAACAGAAATTATTCCGTATATGAAGGGGGCTGTCCCCTCCTCAACGCCTCGCTCTTTACGCTAAAGTTTGACTTTCTCACAACTCCCTTCATATACGGAATAATTTCTGTTCGTTTTAAGTTTTAACGTCGTTCCTTACTTTCAGTTAAAAAAACTTGTTTTTTTTATTTAATTGCAATCAAAAACGAACGAAAATTAATTAAAAAAAAAACTTTCCGAAATATAAGTTTTTCAAAGAAAAGTAAAGACCATTTTAAACTTAAGATCAGCAGATACAAATACCTCTTAAAATTCAGACTCAAAACGACCAGAAATTACTATTAAAGAATAAATGAAACCCAAAACGAACAGAAATTAAATAAACAATCATAGCAAAAACATACAACAAGTTATAATATTAAAACGAACAGAAATTAAATAAACAATCTATGCAAACAAACATACAATAGATATTAATGTAAATTAATAAATAAATCTTAAAACGAGTGAAACTTAAATTGAATATGCAAATCAAGCTTGAAACAAACAAAAATCACCACAAACAAGAGTTTGGGTATGACATCCTTCTCTCACTGTAAAAGTCTAAAACCTACTGCGTCATTGGCGCTTTACTGAAAACTATATGCGTCTTGAACAGTCTTGGAAAGTATAAACAACATCAAATTGAATATTTGATGTATAATAATATTAATTGTTGAAAGATCCATTAGTTCAAGAATTTATTTCACTGTAATTGTATTTTTATTTTCAATACTGTAAGAACTGGAAAAAAAAATATCTGTAATATAATCCGTTTTCACTAAAGCGCTAATGACGCAGTAGGCTTTTGGTTTTTATTTACAGTTAGGAAAGGAGGCAGTATCCAAACACTTGTTTGTAGGGAAACTATATTCGTCTCTAACAACTTTAAAAAGAGCTAATAAATTAAACTGAATATTTTATGTATAATGACATTAATTACTGAAAGTTCATCAGCTCAAAATTTTACTATAATTTTAATGTTTATTTTCAATATTAAGTACAAAAGAAAATATTTGTCATAAAATTGGTTTTCAGTAAAGCGCCAATGACGCAGTAGGTTTTAGACTTTTACAGTGAGAGAAGGAGGTCATACCCAAACTCTTGTTTGTTCGTTTGATTTTTGTTCGTTTCAAGCTTGATTTGCATTTTCAATTTAAGTTTCACTCGTTTTAAGATTTACTTATTAATTTACATTAATATCTATTGTATGTTTGTTTGCATAGATTGTTTATTTAATTTCTGTTCGTTTTAAGTTTCATTTATACTTCAATAGGAATTTTTTTTTTTTGTTAAGCTTGATATTCATATTCAATCTAAGCATTACTAGCTTTAAGATCTATTTATTCATTTATATTATTACTTGTTATATGTTTTTGCTATGATTGTTTATTTAATTTCTGTTTGTTTTGGGTTTCATTTATTCTTTAATAGTAATTTCTGGTCGTTTTGAGTTTGAATTTTAAAAGGTATTTGTATCTGCTGAGCTTAAGTTTAAAATGGCCTTTACTTTTCTTTGAAAAAATTATTTATCCGAAAGTTTTTTTAATTAATCTCCTTAAAATGACTGGTTTTCAGGAATTTATAAAGCGACGCCCGGTTGACCACCCACTGGGGAAAAAGGAAGAAGAGTAATGATTTTCACAAAGGATTGCTTATCTCCTACCCTTATACATGTGCCAGGACTAGGGGATATAGAATGCTTGTTCTCGTCGTAATTTTCATGATAAGCTACAAGCAAGTCTTGACTTTGCGACGATAAAGTATCCAAATACCGGCATTTTTGTAGCAGGAGACACAAACGAACTAAGTCTTAATTATCTGTGCAAAGATTAGAAGCTTAAGCAAATTGTTGATTTCCCTGCTACAAAAGGTGGAACCAGTTTAGATACTATTTTCACCAACCTTAAAACCTTTTACAACACTCTAACTCCCCTCCCCCCCCTCGTTGGTAGCTATCATTTCATGCTACAATTGAAGTTTTTAAAACAACACAGCTAGTTTTTAAATTAAATTACTCAGTTTCTGATTTTTCATACCGGCCAATAACAAGTCAAGGTCTTTTTGCTTTTGGATCTTGAATTATGTCTGCGGGTTGGGATGATTTTATGTCATGTTTAAATCTTAATTCAAAGATTAATTTGTTTCAAACAAAATTAATGACAATGTTTAATGATTAATTAATGATAAAATTAATGATTAATGTTCCTCAGATAAACCTTGCATTAATGAAAAGATAAAAAGACTAATCCATTTGAAACTAAAACTTTTCGCCTTGGAAAGAAAAAGGAAGCCCTAACCCTCCGTAAACAAATAAAGAAAGAAATACATCGTGCTACTTCTCGTTATGGTTAGAATAAATTAAATTGCTTAAAACAGAAAAAACCTCAGCAACGGTTTAAGAAAGTGAAAGAAATAGGGGGTCGGTCGTGCAAGAACCTTGATTTTCTTCTCGATGAACTGCCTGAACAGACAGCCAATGAGCTTAATAAAGACCTAACTAGCATTGTGCAAACGTTCCCCCCTCTCTCGGAAAATGATCTAATCCCTGAAACTCCAAAAGAGATCATTCCATAAATTTCAGCGAAGCAAATAACAGAAAAAATACAGAAACTGAAAAAAAACTAGTATTTGTCCCATAAAAGGATTCCCTGATAAACTATCCAACACCCCTTGTTAGTATTTTCAATGATATTAGTAATTCCGGATGTTACCCGTCGTGCTGGAACCTGGGCTATATGCTACCAATCCAAAAGAAGGGAGGCCTGAACGATTTTACTGGAGTACAACCCATCACCTTGATCCCAGTTTTCTCAACAATGTAAGAGGGTTTCTTAGCTAATTGGTTAAGGCAGAGATTCTTGAACTTATTGACTTACAACAGTTTGGAAACCTCAAGGAGACATTGTTAGTCTTCTTGACACTATTCTGAAAAACTTTGAAAACCCTGATACATGTTTGAATCTTTTATTAATTGATCTCCAGAAAGCGTTCGACCTAATTGATCACAATATCCTTGTAAATAAACTGCTGACGGAGTTTCAAGTGAGTCCTTTTCTAGCTACAATTGTGCTCTCGTTTTTAACAAATCGTTCTCAAGTGCCTAAATATAAAAATTTTTATTCCAATCCCCTTCCTATCTTGTGTGGAGCCCCAGGGAACCCTGATGGGTTCCATTTATTCCTTATAATGGTTAATAGCCTCATGACTGACCACACAGAGCGATGGAAGTATGCGAACGACCTGTCTGCACTTGAGGTTGTCGACGAAATATTAAAAGAACGATTATGACATTACTTGACGATATCACACAGGAGGCTTCTTTGTCGACGATGAACGCTAATAAATTGTCAGTTGTGACTGTTAATTTTTTTTAAATCACCCCATCTTTCACAAACCCCATTCCTCCCAAAATTTCTGTCATATGCATTAAACTACTTGTACTTGGGGTGACAATTACAGCTGACTTTCAAGTGGGATGCCGATGTTCAAAACACCCTCAAACAAGCTTCCCTTTCGGTTTCCCTTCTAAAATTTTTGGATAAAATTTGTTTGCCCCTCTTAAGGATCTTCTTTAACTTTATTGTTCTTTTATTCGGCCAATACTGGAGTTTGCTTGTCCAGTGTGGCATTTCGGTCTTCCTTTAGAGCATATTTATAAGATTGAAAATGTCCAAAAACGAGCACTTGGAAGCATAGATGGTGAAGGGAAGGTTCCATTCATTATCTACTAGGTAAGTTCAAGCTCACCACAGAACCTCATGCGCCTTCGTTTCGGTACCAAGACCCTGTCCGTTCCCGGATTACGTTCCCCGAACCCTACCCAAACCCTACCTTCCCACCCGCAACTGACTGTTTCGTATAAAATCCCAAAAAGTTCCATAACTGACTCCCATAGCTGACTCCAAGTTTTTTTTATTTGTATAATAGCCAGGAAAAATAGTCATTAATCTTATTGTTATCTATTTATTTTTTGTTTTCGACTTTTTAACTAAGTTTTGACTCGTCCTTTTTTTTAAGCATTTTGTACAATGGATTATGTTTGACGTGACGGTCAAATTTTTTCCAAATGATATATATATATATATATATATATATATATATATATATATATATATATATATATATATATATATTCAAATTCGGCAAGCATGCTGTGAAAGAAATGTTTAAATTAAATTCTATTCTATTCCATTACCTGGTTTTAAAATTTTAGGTTCAAACTTCTTGCTTATAGTGTTTCTGGATACTAAATTATAGTACATGAAGTATGTGCTCTAGAATAGAAATGTTTAGGATAGCATATGTAACATAATTCTGAAACTAAAATTAACTATGCGACTAGAGAGATTACATAATAATTAAAAGTATGCGATTGTAATACCTGGTTTGATAAATGTAACTCGACTTACCTTTTCCTACCTGCTAGCTCCTGGATTATGAAAGATCGTATCTCTTTTTCTTGAAGCGGGCTCAAGAGAAAGCCAAGCAGCCTACCAAACTGTACCCGAAGCATGTCTCTTTGAGATCTCAGCATAGAGCTCCAATTATCACTCCTCCCCTTTCCCAAGCCGACATCCATAGAAGTAATAAGGAGTGAAGATATATATCTTACAAACGACTTTTCACTATCGCTGAACATGTAACCGTTTTCACCAACTTCAGAGCAGATGATGTAATCTACCGAGCGGATAATAAGCCACTTGACGCGCTCAGCTGCCTCAGAACGAGAGACTTCCCTCTCAAGACTCAGTCGACGACTAAACTGCTTATAGTGAGCATGCAAAGGCGTGTTAAGAAATAACGACAGGTAGCTGGTTGGTTGATTTTTCCGTGAATCACGTGACGTGGTCTCTTGAGAAAGAAGCATTTCATAAACTGAAACAAAAGATGAACAAGAGCTTTCTAATTCAATTCTAAAATCTGGTTTTCAAAGAAAAGTTCAATTGATAGAATAGTAAACATAAAGATTGACGAAATTTCCAAAACTACAAAGAAGTTATCATGCAGTTATCATTGTATTTATTTTATTTTCTTTCTTTTTTTTCTTTTTTTTTTGATGGAAGCTTGAAGGGGTAATATATTTAGTTGAAGCCACCGCCAAAGGATTCTCCTAAGGAGGGGGAGCATTCTACAAGCGGGACGTGCGTTGTATTTTGTTTTTGTTTTTATTTGTGTTGTAGTATGCCCCGGAGAGTAACCTGTTGTATTTGATTGCCTTAATTCATTTTTAGTTGGTATAAAAGGGAATTTTTTTTTTCTGTTTTGAAAAGGGAGTCTATAGTTAGGATGATGAAAATGTTATACTGGATTAATTTAGTTTTTTTAAATTTCAGAGATATAAAGGAGGAGAAAATAGAGGAAGAGAAGTTTTTTTGGTGGTTGTAGTTTGGTTGAAGTTTGTAGTTTTGTTGATTTTATTTTTTAATAGGAGAAAAATGTAGATGAAGGGCAAAAGGGAAAAAATGGAAAAAGGGAAGGGAAAAAAAAATGAAAATATAGGATGAAAATACAGAAAATGATAATGAAGGCTAAAAATAAATTTTGTGCATGTTAATTATGTATAGTAGCAGAGTGTGTTTTTATCAATATTGTTTGGATAAAAATTTTAAAAAATAAATGTCGTTTTAAATTAGTGTAGGTGACATTAAAGTTTTGAAATTATGTGAAAAAGATTATTATGTCACCGAGAGGAGAGGAGGTGGGATTTAAAAAAAAGAAAAAAGAAGTTATCATGCAGGATTTTAGCACAAGATTTTCTTATTATTATGCGTGGCCGACATAGTGTTGAGGGTTTTGTACAACTCAGCACCCACCTCCGCAGCTGAACCCCACAAATCGAAAAACTTACACAGCTCAAAAACCCCCTAAAACCTATTACTAAGCAACTATTTTATGTTCTCTTTTACATATTTTAAAAATATATGAAGACGACGTTTACACATGGCAATAATTACCACCCCCCTTCCCCTATGATGAGCTGCAACCTCCCCAATATTTAGATAGATTTTTAATTATGTTTTCTCATTTTTTTTATAGACATTTTAGAAAAAAAAGGTGACGAAAAATTAGCCTGGTGTCGAGAAACATTAAAAAAAGAGCAGAATTTTCAAAGAAAAATTTGTAAGACTATCACAAAGCTACATGAATCATCAATAATTAATATATAAAAAAATAAACAGGCGTGCTTCTAAATTTTGAAACTTTTGCAAAACGAATGCTTTTATATCTTATCGATTTGCACCTTTGGCATTGATCAAGACATTACAACTACGTCATAATTCGTTCGACATAAAAAAAAATATGACTTTAATAAATAATAAATAAATCCACGATATTGCGCACAGGCGTGCGATTTGTCTTCTAGAACCACTATATTTAGTTTGCTAGTTTGAGGAAATGGAATTTGAAATTGAAGTAACAGACGAGCCATTTTCATCTGTATTTGAGGTTATATTTGAAAGTTAATATTTAAAGAGAAGAAGAATACCGTAGATTATAAAATATTAGACAAGTTAAAACATTTCAACTTCTCTGCTGAGGATGGTCCTAAATGAAAATTTCACTATGGTCTTTTCTAGTCAAATAAAAAGCAAGAACAAAACAGATAAAACGAACAGCAAAACTAAAATGAGTGAAAGGGTGAATAAAAACTGAAACGATTTTTTTTATAATCACCATAAGTTTGAAGTGTTGGGGCAATTTACAAAACCGGACAAAAATTTGTTTTCAGAACGACGGGTTGGGGATGCAAACAACTAATTTTGGGGATTTTTAACTTAATCTAGATTTTTCCCGAGCATAATGATAATTAAAAAAGAGAATACAATGCTAAACTACGAGTGAAATTTTTCGCATTTAACTGAGGGACTGATTCAATAATACAATTAGCCTAAAACCCAGATTTTCTTACTAACTTAATATTCAGGAAATCTTGATGAATAAGAAGAACCTATAGTTGATTTTTTACAGTCGCCTTGACTCTCTTTTGGGAATACTGAGCTACCAAACTGAATGACAGTAGTGTAAAACAGTTTAATCAATGTAAACTTGAAATGAAAAGTGAAAGAGAATTTTCGTTTTAAAGGTGAAACGAATTGAACTTTTTTCCTTGTGAGCAAAAATAACCATACTTTATCTTCTGATCAGCATGAATACCAAGAACTTTTTGTTTCTTATAGTACGTTTGATACGTTTTATAGTGCTTTGGTATCTTTCGTATTTTGCATTGAGGATGTCATTTTGCTCATTTTTCTTTCTTTTTTTGTACGTTGCGTTTTTTTTTATCTCAATATTCGCTTTTTCTATTGATAACTATGGATAATTTGATCTGAGACTTCAGGCATTTTTGGTAGACTATAAGGTCGATTGACTAACCAACTAGGACAGACAAACACTTTCTGGACATATTCCCTTTAGCATTTTACAAAAAGTAGTTAAATAAGTCCAGGGGCGGGGTGGGGCACCAACTAATGCTTGGGTGGGGCACCAACTAAGTTCGGGCTCTCCCATTGGTATTATTTGTCCCTGCACCTCCGTAAAAATGTGAAACTTTCAACGTACTGAGGTGCACGTATCCCTAAAACCACCCCTTAGATCCGGCCCTGAATAGGTCAGTTTAATTAGTTTGAGATATTTTCATGAATTAAATTAGTCTCCCCCACTTCATCACAACTTAGCATCTGACCTCAACCCTGAAAGTTTTATTCGCCTGTCTCTGCTACTACCTTTCAAAGACCGAAAACTTTTGTCTCCAAACCGATTGTTTACCCCCTCCTTGCAAGCCCGCACCAATGTTAGTACCTAGGACTTGTTTGTTGTTTCTTTTTCGATTTTTTTTTTTTATCAAAACTTATATAATTGTTGGTATAAATGTTATTAACCTGGTAAATTTGATAAGGGGGTTTCATGACTTTTTTCCCAAGTGAATATAGTCTTCATTTTTAATAGACCCCTCTTATCCACCGATTGTAAAGAGGAGAATCGCCTTTAGTGCACTATAGACATTCATTTTTGTCTTGTTCAGCGAGCAACAGCAGTTCTACAGGTGTTTAGAATGTGAGTTGTATTTATTTGTTTTGTTTTTTAGTTGTTTTATTTTTCTTTTTTTCTCTTGTTTTTTTAGTTTGTCGCTTTTTCAGATGGTATTAAATTTCAAAAAAACTGTTTTTCTTCTTTAAAATTTTTTTGGTTTCCAATGAGAAAGGCTCCCGGACGTGGAGCCGAAATACCCAGATTTTTTCATTGATTAACGTTTTGTTGTTGTTTTTTTTTATTCCGTTTTTTTTTTTTTGTTCCACTGCTTTCTTTAAATTAAACCCGTTTTTCTCTCTTAATTTTTCGTAAATAAGAAAACAGTGTGGCCTAAGAAATTATTTTCAAAAGGAATTCAAAGGTAAAAATAAGTTGAAAAAATAAACAGCTAAATTAGATCTAAACATAGGGGGGGGGGGGTATAAAGGGAAGAGAAATTGGAAAAAAAAACTAGTTCAAAGAGGTCTTTCCCGGGTAAACATTTAAAACTCGAATTTGAAATACTCCGTTTCGATACACTCTACCCTCCTCCTTCAAAAGAAAATATCCAGACACCCCCGACTAAAGGTCAGATCTATATGCTGTAAACCATCTTTTATACGATGAAATTAAAAAAAAACAAGTTATTTTTAACTGAAAGTAAGGAGCGACATTAAAACTTAAAACAAACAGAAATTATTACGTATATGAAAGGGGCTGTCCCCTCCTCAACGCCTCGCTCTTTACGCTAAAGTTTTTTATTGATTTAAAAAACAAAGTTGTGAGACAGAGTCAAACTTTAGCGTAAAGAGCGAGGCGTTAAGGAGGGGACAGCCCCTTTCATATACGAAATAATTTCTGTTCGTTTTAAGTTTTAATGTCGTTTCTTACTTTCAATTAAAAAAAAACTTGTTTTTTTATTTAATTTCTGATCGTTTTTTAATTAATGCAACTTTGATTTTGGCTCACCGTGCATGAATAATTAAAACAAACTTGCAAATTAATTTTACTTTTTTTTGGCTAAATGGCTTTCTCTAAATTTGTTCTGATTTAACTTACGAATTAACTTACGTAACGAACTTCTATATTCGTATATTTGAATTACGCATATTAGGGAGTTCGCCCCCTAATCAATACCTCACTCTTTACGCTAAAGTTCAAATTTTGTTCCGATTCTTTACGTAGGACCCTTAATCACAAAGGCCATTAATTAGAATAAATAGCTCTGATGAAAGCACAAAAAAAAACTTTAGCGTAAAGAGTGATTTAATGACTAGGGGCGAATCCATTTATATATGTAATAATTTCTGTTCGTTTTAAGTTTTGATGTTGCTCCTTACTTTCAGTTGAAAAATTGTTGTTTTTTTATTTAATTTCAGACCGTTTTTTAAAATAATGCTGGGAAATCTGGCCCCCCCCTTCATAGAAATACCCCTTCCCCCATGACAATTCCCTCCATGGCAAGATCCTCCCACATAACACCCGACCCACCCCCCTCCCAAACACCAGAAAAAATACCCGCTGAAAACTACTGTATACTTCCCAATAACCAATACTATATGCAAACATTGGGCAGCTCATAACTTGCACACCTTCCCCCTGGGCTGTGAGGGTTTAAGTCATCCTTAAAGACATTGCTATCGTATTTTTCGACCATGCTGAACAAAATGGCTATCTCAAAATTTTGATCGGGTGACTTTGGGAAAAAATGAGCGTGAGAGGGCGCCTAGTCGCCCTCCATTTTTTGGTCACTTAAAAAGGGCGCTATAATTTTTAATTTCCGTTCTAATGAGCCCTCCCGCGATATTCTAAGACCACTGGGTCGATGCGACCACCCCTGGGAAAAAAAAAAAAAATTAAACGCATCCGTGATCTTTCTTCTGGCAAAAAATACAAAATTCTACATTTTTGCAGGTAGGAGCTGGAAACATCTATAGTAGGGTTTTCTGATACGCTGAATCTGATGGTGTGATTTTCGTTAAAGTTCTATGACTTTTAGGGGGTGTTTTACCTTTTTTCGAAAATAAGGCACATTTTCTCAGGCGCGTAGGGGTAAGAATAAACTTGATGAAACTTATATATTTGAAATCAGCACATAAATCTGATTCTTTTGATGTATCTATTTGTATCAAAATTCCGTTTTTAGAGTTTCGGTTACTATTGAGCCGGATCGCTCCTTACTTACAGTTCGTTACTATTTGAAATCGTATATATGAGGAAAGCTTACTTGCAGACGTGGAGGGAGGACTAGATAAAATATGAATTATACAGAATATAAGTACCTGGACTTGGTCTTCTAGAATATTGTGTTTCACTTAATAAGCTCTGAAGAGTTGCTATGGACTCTTTCAACACCCAACACTGAGCTCTGCGGTAAACAAAAAGACCAGCAAGTCCTAACTTTTGTCTATCTCCTTGCTCCAAATAATTTAACTGGTGAAGAATATCTTGCAAAACCTTAAACAAAAATGAATTTTAAACTTCTTCAAAGCGTATTTCCTTTTATTGTGTGATTTTGAAATTTCTTGTCTTGGATTAGGTTTTATTTAATTGAGTTTTCTTTTCCAATCTCCGAGGCGTTTCAGAACCATGAACAACAAACTTCTAATGCTTAATAACAATATCGACGAGAGTACGCTCTCTCTCTCTCTCTTGCTCCCTTTCTTTGTCTCTCTCTCTCTCTCTCTCTCTCTCTCTCTCTCTCTCTCTCTCTCTCTCTCTCTCTCTCTCTCTCTCTCTCTCTCTCTCTCTCTCTCTCTCTCTCTCTCTCTCTCTCTCTACACATCTCTCGGTCCCTTCCTCCCTATCTCTAGGTTCTTTCTGGATCTAAAATTCAAGGCCATAACGTGGGTAAGGTATTACAACCCGTTGTAAAAGTTTAAACATGCATGTTTAAACTTTCAGCGTGTAAATGCAGACAAAGTCTCCAGTAAAAACAACTGAATATATACTTTCTGATGAAGTGCACACACCTAGTGCCCACAAATATACTCCTTCAAAGTTTTCCTGAAATTTGCTTTAAGAACAGGGACAACGTGGGCAGCTTACCATGTCTTATGGTTGTTTCAGACCAAAACGTAAGAATCACGCTTACGGGTTATGTTTACGGTTTTATGTAGCTAATGTTTAAGACTAAATACTTTCCCTTAAGACCAAAGTGACTAAAAACTCCGTAAAATATCTTTTCTACTGGTTAATGTCGCTACTTTCAGCACTTGGCAGTTAGTTTAAAAATTTTCAACATGACAGATAATAATAGTTCTGATGATGATGCTTTAGTTATTGCGTCAGCACCACTTGCTTCCGAGCAAAATGAAAATGCCAATTACTCTAAGAAACGAAAGAAAAGGAAGCAGTGGGTACGTCCGTTGCTAGAAAACAATACAAGAGAGAAACCAGGGCAGTTAAACTTGCTTGATGAGCTTCTCCTGACTGACAATGACGAAAAACTCATGAATTTTACCCGCTTTACTAGAAATGAATCTTCTGATTTGCTAAGTAAAGTGCGAGTAAAAATAAAAAATTAAAATACCAATTATAGAAAAGCCATACCCCCTGAGACTCGCCTAGTCTTGACTTTGTGTTCAACAGCACGAAACAGCATGACAACTTTACACTATGAGTTCAGAGTTGGAGCGTATAATGTCTAAGAAATTTTGAAACAGACTCCACAGACCATTTTTGACATTCTTCCTCCCAATTTTCTTGCTACTTCATCTGAGGAAGATTTAAAAGTTACTGCAGCGCAGATCTTTAGCCTACCCGATGGAAAATGCCAAATTGCGTAGGTGCTATAGATGGTAAGTACATCAGGCTTCAATGCCCTTACAATTCTGGTTTATAGTTTTTTAACTATAAGAACTATTTTAGGGGCATTTTACTTGCAACTTGTGATGCGAACCACAAATTTTGTTTTGTGACGTTGGTGCCTACGGATCTGAGAGTGATGGTGGTGTCTTTTCTCGGTCTGAATTTCTGAAGCGCGTCAACAGTGGAGATACCAGGCTTCTCCAATCCAAAACAACTCCCTGGAACTAACACCATGTTTCTATATTTTTTCTTATGGGACGAAGCCTTTCCACTCAAGAACTACATATAAGGCCCATTCCTGGTAGAAACCTTGCTGAACTCCAAAAGATATAAGCCTACAATTATAGAGTTTCCTCAGTTTGCCTACAATTACAGAGTTTCCTCAGTTTGCAGGTTAATTGAGAACACTTTCGGCATTTTTGTGCAAAGGTTCACACTGTTTAGATCATGCAGCCTGACAATCGTGGAATGTGCACTTTGCCCTCACAATTACATTATTACTTTACGTGGTACCCCAAACGCTTAAGCTTTTATTTTCAATGCCTCATTTCAGAATTTAGGTCACACATCCAGTAATAACGCTACAAGACAATCCAGAAATTTTGGGAAAATACTTTCCAACTACTTCTTGTCTCCAGAAGGAGGTGATACTTGGCAGAGAGATCATGCACTGCAAGGTTCCTTCTAAAGCAGCCACCTTTTTATATTCATTTTTTTTTTCAAAAGTATCCCTTATTAGAAAATAATTTGAATAAAAATTTTTCAGTGTCCATGTTTTCTTTAATATCTTCCTTTTTTTGTTATCTTTTATTCATCTTTCTGAACTCGAAAATCAAATTCTCCCCAATATTTAATTGAGTCTCATTTCTTATTTCTCTCCAATGTCAATGACCTATCATTACCCTAAAAACTAATGGTCCCAATTCACTCCTATAATATCCCTTTCAATCCTATAAACTTTCTAAAAAAAAATCATTTTCAACTTTTCTCATAATTTTTTCATTTAGGCATTTCTTTTAATCCATTTTATCAAATTAGAAAAAAAAATATAACATGATTAGACTTTAATTATAATAATAAAAAACTAACTAATTAATTCATTTAATTAACCAAAAGGTTTATACCTATTAGTGTGTCATTCGTTGGAAACTATTAGTGCGTTATTAAGCATATTTTCAACTAATTTCATTATTTCTCGAACTCGTTTAGTCAAACTAATTTAGTCATTATTTTGTAGTCACTCCCAATCAATTTAAATACACCAAGGTAGGTTAGATCAAAATTGACTGTGAATTACGTCTCTATTGACGAAAACTTGACCAAATTTCAACTCTGTTTCATACGTAATTTTCTTACGTTACAGAGTTTATAATTTTCTTAACTTTGACCGTAGGTTCCGTAGCAATCCGTAAGATGGCCAGCCTGAAGGGAGAACGTAAGCTAAATTTTTGCTCTGAAAGGCTCTTTACGGAAACAGCAGTGGTTAACAATTTCTGAAAAACAGGGCAAGAGGATCATGATATTTTCAAGGATTAAAAGCGTATCAGGTTGTATAAGTAACAGATTGTAGCTATCACTTTATTTGAAAAGGCTTACCTCATCAATTCAAAGCAACTTCTATGTGCAGGGGGGGGGGGTCGTAATGCCTTTTATAGAATCTAAAGTTTTACGTTGTTTCCTATAATATCCAATACGTTTCATATAATCAGCCTGTTTTATTCGTTTGACTCTCCACTTCCTCCCTCCCTTAAATGGATTCCCCAATACTTGCCAACACGATTGCACATAACTTTTCATTGTTAGAAATGGCTTTTTGCATTTAGTTGGAATCATCAAATAATCAACTGAAATAATGGCAGACGGGAAATATATAATGTATATTTTGCTCTATAATATAGCAAATATATAATATAGCTATATATAATATAGCATTCGGCTGAGCGTTGGCCGAGTTTTCTGTGATAATTCTATTCTTTTTGCTTCCGAAACTTTTCTCTTTCTAAAAAATTTAAAAAGAATCTGGATTGATTATTTTAAACTTTGTAAAATAACACTGTTTCTTCCACCTTGGACAAAAAACTTGGTTCTTGTTTAAAAATTTTCAGTTCCTGATACTATATTAAACTAGAAGTATTGCACAAAGCTCTAAAATACAGACGCGTCTATATTACTCCTTTTACCGCGTTATGCGTTTTTTTTTCAGCTGTGCATTATTCTTTTTTTTCTTTCGTTTTTTTTCTTTTTTGTGAGTTACTGCAAATATCATAAATGTGTAACCTGTATGAAAAATAAATACACTGTTACAAAAAGGCACAGAAACTAGTATCAAAAGATAACACTGTGAAGTGTTACACCTTATTTGGATAAAAAGGGACAAAAAAGGAGTAGCTCCAGGATATAAAACAGACGGAAACAAAAAATAATCTCCAGGGGTTTTGCTTTAAATAAAATAATTTTACTTCCTATGAAATTCAAAAAACAAGAATGCAGACAAACAATATAACCCATAAGAGAGAAGACTAGCTCATTCCCAACTCTTAACAATTACTATTATATAAGATGAGGCCGGGAGGGAAGGGGGGCTCGAGAGCTAGACATGTTACTCTTTAATAAATCCATGCTATTACGTGCATACGTAGGGTTTCCAGAAATAATATAGACACAACTTTGTTTTCATAATAACAGGCAGTCTTATTTCTAAGAAACTTTCAGGAAGGTGGTGCCCATACAAAACAATAGGAAAAATAACATCAAAAGTCAGCATGTAAAAATAGATGTCTTAAAAATAAATTATATATACAATAATCAAGCAAAGCAAAAAAATATATCTTGTACTTAGCTTTAGCAAAGCGAAAGCTACTCTTAAATATTCAACACATAACCGCAAAAATATTACAAAATTAAAACAATTACCCTTGCAAACAGATTTTTTTTTTGTTTAATAATATAATATGTGAATGATGTTAAACCTGAAAAGAATTTATTCCAGTTATGGAAACAAGTCGAACAGCTACGGTAGACAAGAGACGAGCAAGGTCATCAATCAAAATTTCCTCCTCTCTTTGGCCAACCACATCTGTTTCATTTGGTGCTAAATAAGACACTGAATGCAGGCAAGTTACTGCACATTCAATCAATCCAAAATCGATAAGAGCAGTCAAAATCATAGGCACCTGCAATTGTTAAATTTAGTCATTGACTACGTAATTGAGGGTTTCATTTTCTGAGGGTCTCTCCGTATATTTTATCCTGCTTAAGGTGTTATAATATTACAAAGACACAAACTCAAATGCGAATTCAAATCAGCTTTACAAAAATTGCCCAATCTACCAACATTTACAAAAATTGGGTATTTCAATTGAAGTCCTGACTAACGCTTACCGCTACTACACCTGACCATCATAGCTTCAAGCCACTTGAGTACAGCTGCACGCACTCCTCTTCCACCCACTTCATTCACCTTGCTCCCTTCCACAGAATTCTAACTTCTTTTAGACATTTTTGGTACTTGTCAGTTACCCGACCACACTCAAGTTCTTGATCTGAGTAAAACCGGTTTCTCTGTCTGCATTCATAGATAATTACCTTAGTCTCAGTGATGTAAACTACCATACAGATATATTTTAATGAAATATTTAACATATAGAGTTGGTTATATTAGGTTAGATATTTAATATAATGCGTTCTGGGCGGCCTGTTTTCCATGATTCTCTGTTGTAGTTTTCATAAATTTGTTTCTAAAACATTATCTTTTCATCATATTTTAGTGTTTTTCATTATGATTAACCTAACTTCGCCTCTTGAGTGTGGTCGGGACAACTGACAAGTACCCATTTTTTGCTTCTTCCTGCTACATCCAAGCAGGTCATATTTTGTTGTTGGCCCCTAGGATCCCCAGCTGTATTACTAAAAAGAATCATTTTTAGCAGCCAATCATCGTTTACCCTTAAAATTTGATTGAACCTTCTTAGCCGTGTTTTCATTTTGGAACTAGACAATGGGATTAAAGCATATTTTATTATTTTTATCAACTCACCAACGTGTTTGTCACATAAATTTGTGAGCCATTTTCTGACGACTTCCGAATACCCAATTACTTCTAAATTTCATTCGAACATCCAATGGCAGTACAATATCACGAAATCAAAATTCCTCCTTACAAAAATAAAACAACACATTTGGGTAATTGGACAAAGCCGAAAATTTAAAACAAATACTTTTATATAAATGATAATAGCGCAGCGCTAAGAACACTTGCTTGTGGCCGTGGTAACTTTGGTTCGAACCTTAGATAAGACAAGCTTAAAAAAAATACAATCTTTAAAGGACAGATACCTTGAAACGTGGATGCAATAAAAGAAACAAAAAAAATAGTTAATTATTAGCCTCGAAAAATAAAGATTTTCGGTAATAATTTCGGTTTATTCTCTCTCAATTCGGACTCTATTTTGCTTCATTTATATATCTACGTTTTTGTTTTTTTATATGCATGCGTTTGTCTGTCTTGGGTCTAGATGTGCCCTACCTCCACGCTGGTTAGACCTGGAACTCAAAATAAAATTTGAAATCAAACTCGTTCCAATAAGAAACTGAAAGGGCTTAGTAGTCGGGAATATGAACTGCTTAAATATTTACATACGAATTAATACATTTTCCTGATAATAAAATCAGAAGAGTAAAGAGTCAAAAATAATTAACACAAAAAAAACTTTTTTAAAAACTTATTTTCAAAATGGACTAGAAAATAGAAACTTTCTTTTCGAAAATCTATGAATATAAGTGAAAACGAGGGGCCAAAAACGGATCGGGCTTTATATATTTTAATCTTTGTAACTCCCTTTCCTCAATTTACTGGCTTTTTCCACATCTGAATTTATAAATTAGGTCAATCTAATATCTATGTTATATAAAGCCCAATCTGTTTTGCACCCCCTCGTTTTTGCTTAAATTTATAGATTCTCAAGAAATTTATTTTCTACTTTTTAGTCCTTTTTGAATACGAGCTTTTAAAAAAATCATTTTCTTCGAATAGTTCTTGTTTGATACCCGAAAGATACCCAAATGAGCGCCTGAAACTATCATTAGAAAATTCCTCTGGAAAATATAAACCACATCAAAACATTGAAACATCTTCCTACACTTTTCAAAGCCCTTTTGCTTCTGAAACATACTTGACAACTACCACTATTGTAGTTTCTAGAATCCTATTGATGGCCCTGGTAAGAAAAAGATGGCCCTGCTAAGAAAAAGGCAATCAATTTTAATAATGGAAAGGAGTCGAACGTTCGAAATATGAGTTGACCAAGGATTTGATAAATGTCAAAAAACTAAAATTTTTGGTAGAAATTCTTTTACAGATACAGATACCAATTTAACGACCAAATTCAAAGGAAACGAGTTTACATAGGAAGATTTGAGATCAACTCAAGCTTACCACTTAAACGAAAGTTCTCATGTGGCAAAATGCGTCTCAGTAGATTATAGGCTACGCCAGTAGTTGGCATAGGTGGTAATTTTACAGAATCGCTAAATAGCATTAAATTGCTAACGTCTATGAGAGCTACAAGCAGCCGATTAGCTTTAAAAGTCTCTTCTATTTATATTTCTAATTGTTGCATTTTTTAAGTGTAAATTTAATGAAAGAAACCGCAAGAGTTTAGACAAAAAAAAATTGATTAAACCAGCACCGAGAGCTGCATTATAAAGTAAATTTTAATTGGTCTCATTTGTTTTTCTGAAAAAACGTTACCCATTTTTTGCACAAAAAGTCTAAACGATCACTCTGCCGAAACCTTTTGTGATTAAGAAATTCAAATTGGAACAGCTAATATGGCAGTCGATGCGTCTCGTTTAACATTTTTTTTTACGAGTCAGCATATTCAGCGTTATCCAGTATTTCCAACAAATTTTGTATATACTTTATTTTAGTATACATTTTTAGTTTACGCCGTTTCACATTTTAAAATCCATTTTAAAATTCAGTTTAGTAGCAGGAAGTTCTATGAGATAAAATAATAATTAACAACTCCCATTTACATAAAATAATAATTAACAATTTCCATTCCTAGCCGCTTCCTCAGAAACAACGCTAATCAACAACAGCCTATAATACCTTCCGCGAAAAAAAAAAAAAAAAAAAAAAAAAACAAAGCAGTTGTTTACCACGAAAAAGATAATTTAGCAATATTCAAATCTGAGTTTGGAACTACCATAGTAGTAAACTCCTGCACTAATTTGTACCAAAAGCAATTTTGATTGCAATTTTCTCTGCGTAAATTTTGGTAACAGATCTAATATTGAAAGTTTTGGTGAAACTCTTACATGTTAAAGTTACAAATAATCAACATACATAATATATATTCTGCAGTAACAATTAGCCATTTTCAAAGAGTAAAAAAAGGAGGTAAAGTATACACAGAATTTTAGGAAAGAGACAGGGATTTCATCTTCTCCTGAGTGCCCTACAACGTAAAGCTATTCATTCATTAGCTACTGTGGACCATGGTAATACAAGATTACCAATGGATATCCGAATAACTACGGTTGATATCTTGCTTCCTCCTATTTTAGCCACTATCTTAACTTTTCGTATTTAGAAGCTTTCTGATATTTCTAATTGAAACATAAAAGAGTAGCAACAATAATTAAAAAAATATACTAATAAATAAAATAATTGAAAAAAAATAACATTTCTTCAGGATTTTCTCTTATTCATCCGCTTAAAACACCAGATTTTGCCACGTTCCCTGCTCTGTTGACCATTGGCTCAAATTGTTGTTGGTATGTATATCAAAGCATTTGAATTCCTCACTCCCTCACCCTCTGAGAAAAAAAAAATAACAGAAGCTTTCGAAAACTCATTATAATACAACCATAGCCTAACCTTCAGAAAAGATAAGAGAAAAAATAGCCAAATGAACAGCAAACCTTGATAGTAATGTCCCTGATAATTCCTATAAGGTTGTGGAATAACGCAGTATCTTCGACTGAAGCCTTCAAACAGGACAAAGCAAGAGGCAACGCGGAAATTTGATATAAAGCTAATTCCTGAGGGAGCAGCGTTGCCACATCCTGAGCGTCTTCGAAGGAAAACTAAAAAGTAATACGAAACTAGGTTGAATCGAAAAAAAAAATGCATTGAATCATTTAGCGTCGACCAGAAATAGAGTTAAACTGATGATGCGAGATGCACTATCTCAATAAATAAATATAACGATCACAAATAGCAGCCAATACGAAACAAAATCCTAAAAGTAAACCAATAATAATTATCATAAAGTTCCTTTTTTTTTACAGAGAATAATAGAAAAAAAAACATCTGCAGCAACTAATTAAACATTCCTAATAGGTCAGTATTAGCAAAATTCGGAATTTCGCCTCTCAGTTCCCATCAAAGACATTATATTACTAGACCTCAAACCGTAAAATACCATTCAAAGACATATGATAATTTAGATCTCACACGGGTAGAGTTACGTGCCATGGGTAGTTGGGATTATTCTGCAAAGGGGAATTCGGGTTAAAATCATGTATATCGTCCATAAATAAATGCATTGAAAGACAATGATTTTAGGACAGTGGAAGGAGTAGCAAGTATGGTTGGTACCTTTGCATTCAATAAAGTAACAGTTTCGCGCGACGACATATTCGACAATCAAGACAAGTCGAATCCTAACCCATTATGGGGTACCACCTCCATGTTGAAGATGCGGTAATGAGGTGCATGGCAGGTGGCACCGTTCCCCGTCTAATAATGCTTGGCAATGGATTTAATGGCTTTGTTGGGCTAACCACCCGGCAAAGCTTCTTTTACCTGGTTATGATTAACAACAAAAAGCCTCAGACCAAACAGCCATTTCGACGACGACCTGTAGCACGTCCACCGACCATCCAAACGGACCTGTTTACGGTAGCCCACTGCAATGTACGAGGTCTCAGATTTAAGTTTGACGAGTTTCTACATTTAGTGAACTCGGTCAAGCCATCTATCATGTGCATCACTGAGACCAATCTAAACTAAGAAATTCAGAGCAGTGAGGTTGCCATACAGGGATACACGCTCCTCAGGCGGGATCGAGAGCGTACTGACGGCGCTAAATACGGAGGAGGAGATGTTGCTGTTTATATACAGAGCCATATACCTTATTCATGCCTGAACATACCAGATTCAGCAGGCGAAGAAGCTCTGTGGGTCAGGGTGACCCTCCCAAATAAATCCGTGATTGTCGGTACCGTGTATAACCCTCCAACTTACCAGATTACCAGCTACCTTGAAACCTCCCTTGAATATATTCGGGGCAAGTACGCTAAGTCTGCCATTATCCTTCATGGAGACTTCAACGTCCATCATAGCGTGTGGCTTCGCAGCAAAAATACTGATAGGGAAGGGTCGGACTTGTATGACCTATCTATCTCTTACGGGCTGGAACAACTTGTCGATTTCGACACGTATCACGGCCCAAACGGATCTTCTCGTCTTGACCTATTCCTTACAGATCACCCTGACTCCTTTAAGGTAGACGCTCATGCTTTCACCAGTGACCACGTTGCCGTCGTTGCACGTGGAAACCTAAGTATTCCGCCTCCAGTAAAGCATGAACGAACAATCTGGCTATACAAAAGAGGTGATTGGGACGGTTTGAGAAACACTCTTTTTTCTCAGCAGTGGAGAGCCTTCCTCCTGGAAGGCCCAGAGAAAGCTGCAGATAAATACCAGAAGGCCATAGTTGACTCTGTCGAGAAGTATATCCCTTCAAAGCGGATCCAGGTATCCAGTAAGGACAAACCTTGGTTCAACGCCCAGTGTAAGAAGACAATCCAAGCAAAGCAAAAGGCACACAAGCGATGGCTACTTTCGAAGAGCGAAGAGGACAGAATTGCATTCATAAATGCGCACAAAGATGCATTTCGAGCGATTCGGCAGTCCCGGGTTCAGTATAAGGAGAAATTCGCCACCAAGCTTCAACTTGCTTCGGCAATGAGTTGGTGGAAAATTGTCAAGGAGGCTTTACCGTCGTCCAAGGGGACCGCAATTCCTTCTCTCCAGAGTAACAGGACAGTGGTACAAGATCCACAGGCAA
This sequence comes from Artemia sinica, assembly GCA_027921565.1. Classification (NCBI taxonomy): domain Eukaryota; kingdom Metazoa; phylum Arthropoda; class Branchiopoda; order Anostraca; family Artemiidae; genus Artemia; species Artemia sinica. Next base: position 67,839,047 of record CM051262.1, read on the forward strand.
ACGCTGAAGCACTTGCTAAGGCTTTTGCCGAATTCTCGAATCTAGACGATGACGGTAGAGAAGTGCCAAAATTCTCCGACCGAACCGACACTGTCCTGGAACGCGTGAATTTTTCTGCTCCCAAGATCCTTCGCATTCTGCAACATCTGGATGTGACCAAAGCTACGGGTCCTGACAATATACCAAATGTTGTCCTCAAGTCCTGCAGTGCCGAACTAGCTGGACCCTTGTCATTGCTTTTCCGGCTGTGCTTTTGCTCCGGAACCTTCCCACGAACATGGAAGTCCGCCCATATTATACCTACTCTAAAGCCAGATGGCGATCCAACGAGCGTGGGCTCCTACAGGCCTATTAGCCTTCTCTCCTGTGTTGGCAAAGTCTACGAGAGCGTCTACAATAAAAAACTTCATCAGTATCTGGAATCAAATGACCTTCTAGGCGATAGCCAATATGGATTCCGCCGGAAACGCTCAACATTAGACTGCCTAGTGGCCCAGTATCAGGAGTGGATAGAACTACTGGCAATAAGATACGACATCAGGCTACTATCCTTCGACATTGCGAAAGCTTTTGACAGAGTATGGCACCGTGGCCTGCTAAAGAAACTCTATGTGTATGGTGTTCGTGGATGTCTGTTAAAAGTGATTGAGAGCTTTCTTTCCGATCGTTCACTGCGGGTTGTTCTTGACGGGTTTATTTCCCGCGAATATCCAGTGAAAGCAGGGGTACCCCAGGGCAGTTTCTTGGGACCTACGCTCTTCCTTATCTACACAAACGACATGGGAGACAACCTCGCAAACCCTCTGCATCACTTTGCCGACGATACCACGACACACTCAGCCGTCCCTAAACACGAAGACCCAACACAAGCCTCCCTTTCCCTACAGATGGATCTTTTGAAAATTGAAAAGTGGTCTGATGCATGGATGATCAACTTCAATGCATCGAAAACAAAGGAGCTTCTAATTACCCGATCAAAGGTGCCACGTGAACACCCCAGTTTCATCTTCAAAAATGACGCTATAAAGAGAGTCGACGAGCTTCGTCTACTGGGGATTCATTTCTCCACCGATCTCTCTTGGAACAACCACCTTGATCGGGTGAGAACCTCCTGCGCAAGAAAGCTGGGAGTTACTCTTCGGTGCAAAAACCTTCTTCCATCAAGCTTGATCATCCCACTCTACAAGTCTTGCATCAGACCCATAGCTGAATATGGATGCCCGCTATTATGCTGGTGCTCCGAAAACGCTGTTGGCACCACTTCAGAAGATCCAGAATAGGGCAAATAGGGCGGGCTGCGCCTCTACACAAGAATTGCTCCAGCCTCTAAATGAAAGGTTTGATGTAGCGTCGATGGCTGTTTTCTACAAGTACATGAATTCGCCTCCCTCAGACGAGCTCTCTCGAATTGTGCCCCCCTTTGTCGAGCCGACAAGGCAGACACGAAGGCACACAGCTCGGTCCAATTATCTAAAGGAGGATACGCCGAAAACCGAGTACTTGAGGAACAGCTTCATCCGGCGTAGCAGTTCTATCTGGAACGATTTTCCTGGGGATATTATCCCTGCAAATCCCTCTGTTGACACCTTCAAAAGAAGGTTCAATAGACATTTAAAACCTCGAGGCCATTGAAAGAGGTAAATGAATAGCGGCATGTCAGATACTTTGAAGTACCTGGCGCAGTGAATATTGGAATTAAAAAAAAAAAAAAAAAAAAAAAAAAAAAAAAAAAAAAAAAAAAAAAAAAAAAAAAAAAAAAAAAAAAAAAAATATCAGCAACCGCCCACACAACTGACTCACTTTTAATCCCGTGTGCATCGATTGTGTTATGAAGTTCAACACTGTATTCTACAGAGTAGTATCAGCCATCGGTGCGTTGCAATAATTTAACAATAAGGGAGAAATCTGAATAACAAGGGGAACCACCAGATCCACGCAGTTTAGGGGAAACTCTTCCGGCAGGTAAAAAGGCGCTAGCGACGAGTAACTGCCCCTTTTCTGCCCAAATTTAGGGTTGAGTAGTACAATCCATTAATCACTATCTTACAATATACTTAATAAATTAACTAATTGAATAAATTAAGTTCATATATCAATAGCCGTGGAAATGCTAATATTCGGTTATCTTTAATATTATCATTAATATTCGATCATTCAACTTTTCATCCGCAGTTTCTATCATATATTTAATCCCCTTTAGATGCTCGCTTGATGACTACTGAATAGGAACCCATTCAGTAGTCCAGCCCATCCCTAACTTTCCCACGGAGGGGGGAAGCAAACTTATCTCCAGAGGCATCCCTGTCATAAAACCACTCATATCCCTTCCGCAGTAGTACACAATTTACCCGTACCAACACTTAAGGGCCCTCCGGGGTAGGTTCACTCTAAAAAAACTTCCCACCGTACACCTCATTAATCTGGCTAAAAACATGAAGGCAATTATATTTCTCAAGACCAGTTAGCAAAACTCGAATCTCCTGTTTCCGGACGCACGATAGAAACTTATCGAAGAAATATTCAGACTTACCTAGAGGGTCCTGAACCTCATTCCATGCTCATGAAAGAAAAACGTTATCCACCCAGGATTTAAGCTGGCCAAGCTGCCTTTTCGTTGACTTCACATCTACCCCTTACCCGAAACTTGACCAACTACATTTCTACCCAAAACTTACCGGTAAAATTGAGGGAAAAAACGTGAATATCAGAAAAGTAAAAATATATGGATTAAAAACTTTGACTCTTTTAGCCATCAAACACCCAAAATTTGTTAAAAACTATCCCATTACCTCGTACAGAGGACTTGGCCAGTTCAGCATCAACTTATGTTGCGCATAAGTGGCACAACACAATATATTGGACATAACACATAATGTTGCACATAACAAAATGATGAACATAAAATTATATGGTACACGTATATTGCTACCAATCTTAGGAGCCCCTTATTTAGGTTGGTGTTCAATAGCCTCTTTGGCATACACTTAAACGTGATGAAAGCACCAAGGAACAGCGGGAATTTGTATCAAAATCAGACCCCCTCCCCCAACCGAGCCTTAAAACTTTTTGAAAGATCCATTTAAAAGACATTTGCTACTACAGAATCTCTTCTCAACTTTCTGTAGCGGAAGAAGCCCCCAAGTTTAATCCAATTAATAGCATTGACATAATAGATACATAAAGAAACTTATTTCCACTTCTATTTTACAATTTGCATTCCAACTTACATTTTGTCCTATAATTATAGAGAGGCACATTTCCACAACTTCAACCGTAGCTGGAAACAATCCAAGCTGATTTCCAAGAAGGAAAAACCCATTTAACTTGACAAACTTCATCAACTGCTCTTCGTTCACTCTCTGCAGGATGATGTCTAATACCTATAAATACAATGGATATATATATATTTTTTTAATCCCAATTTCGTACAATAATCATGCTTTTTTTTGCAAGAAAAAGCATCACTGTGTAAGCACAAACAATGATATATAAAAAAACGACAAAAGCATGAATACACCATACTCAAAAATAAAATTCTAAGTTCTCATGAAGAATAGCTTCATTGATACCATTTACTTGGGATAGTACATCAATAAAGTCAAACTTGTTCACAAAAATGCTGTTTCGGTACCAAAGTCGTAAACGAAGAAAAAATTTGAGAGCATCTGGAAAATGTCACACGTAGGGTACTACAAGGCTTTTCCCACAATAAACGGGTAGTACCGGAAAGAACAAGAATAACTGGGGAGGGCTAAACACGGTGTTTTTTGGACGTCCACGCCTTCTTCGGCCATCTGGTATCCAGTCAAAGGCTGTCCTAGAGAGGCTGTTTTGTTGCATACGAATGAATTTTTCCAAATAGTCTACCTCTTCTTCCTTAGAACAGCAGTAATAACAGACTGGCTCGTTCTAATACGAATTTCAAAGTTGCAAACTCTTTGTTGCCAAAGTGTATGTTTGGACTCAAGGTCGAAACAGGATATCATTGGGAACACCTTAAACAGATCCCTCCCCCCAGCTCTTGTCAAGTATAATGACGAGTCAATGCGTGACCTCAAAAGCCGGTTTTACCAAAATGATTCCGTCCTCACAAGCGAGAAAATCCAGCTTATCTTCACGTAAAATCAACTTGCAAAGTTCCAGTGGTGGATTTTTAGGAACCATGGTGGTTTCACGTTACTCGCAATTGTAATTTTTAGGTTTACTATATTTTTGAAGCGATGGATCAGGATAGGAGGTTTGGAAATCGTAAAATTAAATTACCAATGATGAGAAAATGAAAATTCCCATGTCATCTATTAATAAAAAAAAAAAAAAAAAAAAAAAAAAAAAAAAAAAAAAAAAAAAAAAAAATGCTACTGTCTGTTGCTCATTTTTTTTTTCTTTCAAAAGAGACAATAGGAACACCATTTTTCTTTTAGATGCTGATAGAATGTCCGAATTCTAACTACGAAAATACAACATAGAAAAAGATTTTATATGGTATAAGTGCCTTCGCTGTGTTTGGTGAGATATTTCAAGCAAATTTGATTGACTTTTTAAGGTCAGAAATTTGAATTTGTGGGTATCACAGGTTTATAATGTTTGAGATACCAGATAGTATTTGGAAATCAGTGAAACGTACATTCTCCAGGAAACGTAAAATTATAAAAAAAAAATATATATTGAAAGAAACCTCATAAGAACTTCACTGCTGCCCTCCCCCCCCCCAAAAAAAAAAGATCTTGCGAAAACCCAACGCGCCCATTTTGTGTACACAGGGGTTCACTAGCCAAAATATTTGGCGGGAGGGGAAAAAAATTTCCCCATTTCCTGGTCATTTTTAACAACTAGATTGGTTTCATAATTAACATAATGCATATTTCTTTCATATCGTATAGCTTCGAGAAGAATTGACCATTATATTGTTTTACGACAAGAAGCATTTGAGCAACTAATTAATCACCAAGCAAAGTTACAGCTTTAGAAAAAAAAATATTCTAGAATTTCATTATAATTGTTTTATTAATATCTATTCAACCTGAGCAAGACTAAGAAGATTCCTTATTCATTACGACCCTTATCCCATACATATATGCTCCATTCTTCCTACATGAATGAATAAGTTCTATATTACCTAGTTTCTTTGTTTTCTAACTATGAGAGATGTATTTCAGAAATTCCGGGTCAAACTCAAAACGAGTTTGAAAACGTTGTAAATAACCGATTCAAACTCAAAACGAGCAGAAATTAACATAAGTTGGGCGCAAAACCCCTATGCCTTCCCAAGGCCAGAACAAAATTTGCACTTTACTTAAAAAAATATAAATGTTTTTACTTTTATAACTTTAATAAATCAAATGATTTTAACATTTTGATTACTAAATATCAGTATATGTATATTAAACTGACAATGCACATTCATTTGTATTTTTTCAGTAAAGTGCAAATTTTGTTCTGGCCTTGGGAGGGCATAGGAGTTTTGCACCCAACTTATGTTAATTTCTGCTCGTTTTGAGTTTGACTCGGTTGTTTATTGTAATTTCTGTTCGTTTTGGGATTCATTTATTTATCGATGCTGATTTGTGGTAGTTTCGAGCTTGGTAGATTATTTGATTTTATTTTTGCTCATTTTTTATTGAATGGAGTTCTTTACTTTTCTTTGAAAAACTTATTTTGTGGAAAGTTTTTTTAATTAATTTCTGTTCGTTTTATATTGACATAGTCTCTTCAGTGAAAAAGAAAATAACACTTTAAATCTTTCGTTTTTTAAAACTTTATAGTTTGGCCTGCTATTTGTATGCTGGAGAAAAATTTTCAGCAATTTTTAACAACATACACCCTTTTAAAAATCTGGACACAAATAGTACTGTTTAACTTAGTTTCATACCTCCTCTAGTTGACCTGAAATGAAAAACTTGAAACCATTCGCCAAAAAATCTGTTTACTTTCTTTGATAGCTTGGATACACTTACACTATTTTGATTTGGTGAAATTTTAAGAGCAGAAGTAGCCTCGAAAGTTTGAACATAATACCTTCAGTCGTTCTTGGGATACTGCTGAAATGCCTTATTGGGAATTAGCATCATCACAGTACATTTTGATTTGATCTCAAGGCAACATTTAGTTTTTAAACATAATGAGCAAATGGGAGGCTGGGAGTGGAAGGGGGATTAGTTGCCCTCCAACCACTTTCAACTATTAAAAAGGGCATCAACCCTTTCTATTTTCAATCGAGTGAGCCCCTTTCGAAGTTTCCACGACAACTCCTTCGATACGAAGTGCCCTGGTCTAAACAACAACAACAACAAAAAATATTACTAATCACTTTGGACTATTATAAAGGGCACTAGCCTTTTGAATTTCAAATCGAATGAGCCCTTTTCTAAAGTACCTACGACAAAGCCTTCTATAAAACCTTATATGCCCCCAGGGCATAACTTAAAACCCTTGCCCTGAAGGCTGTGGCGGACTATCCTCCTCAAAAACATATTTTCTATCTGTAAATCAACTACGCTGAACAAAATGGCTATCTCAAAATTTTGATTGGATGTGTTTGGGGGAATGATGGGCGTGGAGGGGGGCTAGTTGCCCTCCAATCGCTTTCGACTATTGAAAAGGGCATTAGCCCTTTGAATTTCCAATCGAACTAGCCTTTTTTGAAGTTTCTACGACAACGCCTTCTATAAAAACCTTATATGCCCCCAGGGCATAACTTAAAACCCTTGCCCTGAGGGTTGTGGGGGAGTGTCCTTCACAAAAACCTATTTTCTATCTGAAAAATAACTAGCCTACGCTAAACAAAATGGCTATCTCAAAATTTTGATTGGATGTGTTTGGGTGGATGATGGATGGGGGGGGGGGCTATTTGCCCTCCAATCATTTTCAACGATTAAAAAGGGCACTAGCTCTTTGAATTTATAATCAAATGAGCCCCTTTTCTATGACAACGCCTTCTATAAAAACTTTATATACCTCAGGACATAACTTAAAACCCTTGCCCTGAGGGTTGTGGGGGAGTGTCCTCCTCAAAAACATATTTTCTATCTGGAAATCAACTACGCTGAACAAAATGGCTATCTCAAAATTTTGATTTGATGTGTTTGAGGGAATGATGGGTGTGAGGAAGGGGTTAGTTCCCCTCCAATCACTTTCGACTATTAAGAAGGGAACTAGCCCTTTGGATTTCCAATTGAATGAGCCTGTTTTGAAGTTTGTATGACAACGCCTTCTTATAAAAACCTTATATGCCCCCAGAGCATAACTTAAAACCCTTGCCCTGAGGGTTGTGGGGGAGTGTCGTCATAAAAAAACATATTTTCTATCTGAAAATCAACTAGCCTACGCTGAACAAAATGGCTATCTCAAAATTCTGATTGGATGTGATTGGGGGAATGATGGGCACGGGGGGCTAGTTGCCCTCCAATCGCTTAAAAAGGGCGCTTAACTATTAAAAAGGGCACTAGCCCTTTGAATTCCAAATCAAATAAGACTGTTTTGAAGTTTCTACGAAAACGCCTTTTATAAAAACCTTATATGCCCCCAGGGCATAACTTAAAACCTTTGACCTGAGGGTTGTGGGGGAGTTTCCTCCTCAAAAACATATTTTCTAAATGAAAATCAACTACGCTTAACAAAATGGCTATCACAAAATTTTGATTGGATGTGTTTGGGGGAATGATGGGAGTGGGGGAGGGGGCTAGTTGCCCTCTAATCACTTTCGACTATTAAAAAGGGCACTAGCCCTTTGAATTTCCAATCGAATGAGCCTGTTTTGAAGTTTCTACGACAACGCCTTCTATAAAAACCTTATATGGCCCCAGGGCATAACTTAAAACCCTTGCCCCGAGGGTTGTGGGGGAGTGTCCTCCTCAAAAAGATATTTTCTATCTGGAAATCAGCTACGCTGACAAAATGCATATCTCAAAATTTGGATTGGATGTGTTTGGGGAAATGATGGGCGTGGGGGGGGCTAGTTGCCCTCCAATCACCTTCGACTATTAAAAGGGCACTAGCCCTTTGAATTTCCAATCGAATGAGCCTGTTTTGAAGCTTCTACGACAACGCCTTCTATAAAAGCCTTATATACCCCTAGAGCATACCTTAAAAACCTTGCCCTGAGGGTTGTGGGGGAGTGTCCTCCTTAAAAACCTATTTTCTATCTGGAAATCAAATACGTTGAACAAAATGGCTATCTCACAATTTTGATTGGATGTGTTTGGGGAAAGATGGGTGTGGGGGGGGGGGGCTAATTGCACTCCAATCACTTTCGACTATTAAAAAGGGCACTAGCCCTTTGAATTTCCAATCGACTGAGCCTGTTTTGAAGTTTCTACGACAACGCCTTCAATAAAAACCTTATATGCCCCCAGGGCATAACTTAAAACCCTTACCCTGAGGGTTGTGGGGGAGTGTCCTCCTCAAAAACATATTTTCTATCTGGAAATCAACTACGCTGAACAAAATGGCTATTTCACAATTTTGATTGGATGTGTTTGGGGGAATGATGGGCGTGGGGGGGGGGGCTAGTTACCCTCCAATCACCTTCGACTATTAAAAAGGCCACTAGCCCTTTGAATTTCCAATCGAATGAGCCTGTTTTGAAGTTTCTATGACAACACCTTCTATAAAAACCATATATACCCCCAGGGCATAACTTAAAACCTTTGCCCTGAGGTTTGTGGGCGAGTGTCCTCCTCAAAAACACATTTTCTATCTGGAAATCAACTACGCTGAACAAAATGACTATCGCAAAATTTCGATTGGATGTGTTTGGGGGAATGATTGGCGTGAAAGGGGGGGGGGGCTAGTTGCCCTCCAATCACTTTCGACTATTAAAAAGGGCACTAGAACTCTCGATTTGCAATCTAACGAACCCCCTTTGAAGTCTCTACGATGACCCCTTCTATATGAAGTGCCCTGCTTTAAAGAAAAAAAAATAATAAACTGTACATTGTGTCAACATTGATATTATATGTTCTCAGGGCATAACTTAAAACCCTTGCTCCGAGGGTTGTAGGGGAGTGTCCTCCTCAAAAAGATATTTTCTATCTGGAAATCAACTACGCTGAACAAAATGGCTATCTCAAAATTTTGATTGGATGTGTTTGGGGGAATGGTGGGCGTGGGGGGGGGGGGGGGCTAGTTGCCCTCCAACCACTTTCGACTATTAAAAAGGGCACTAGCCGCTCCGATTTCCAATCGAATGAGCCCTTTTTGAAGTTTCTACGACAACTCCTTCGATACGAAGTGCCCGGGTATGGAGAAAAAAAAAAAAAAAAAATCACATTGTGCCCACATCGTTCTTTACTTAGCCAGCGCTAGCGCGCTGCCTATGAAATGATTAATTTTGAGTCTAGTTTAAAACTTTTCAATTCGTCAGTCAGAATGTCAATAAAATTATTGTCTTTCAACGTCATAACGCTACATGATCCAATTTTATATAATTCGAATCATTGAAATCATCCTGGCATCAAGAAAAGCAATGGGTCCTACTAGTGCAGATAAGGACTAACAACTTTTTGTCAAGCCTACTTAAAGGGCTTAATCCAGCTAAGAGCCGGACAACCAGAAGCCCCCAGGACCTCCAGTTGAAAGCAGATTTTGTACAAGCCTGGACCTATTTGATCGCCAGATTGTTTTTTATACTGGCAATACTTTCCTATCAATAAAAGTCAACGTCCTACACATGCAATCTCAAACATATTATCTACAGCTCATTATTGAACCATGACTGTAAACGTTATACCGCATTATGAAGGGAACTCGTTATAAGTAACATAGTGAGAAAGAGGTTATTCAGAAAATCAAACAAATAAAACCCCCCAAAAATACTCCATTAACCAGAATCCAGTGCACGACTGTGTCGTTTACCAGGTTACAATTTCTTCGAGGATGCAACTCCTCAAAGTCACCCTTCAACGCTGTTTGCTGTCGCGGCTGGGGTTTCGTAAACTCGTGAAAAACCACCCCGATGCCACTTTGAGGCCGCGCAAGGATAAGAACATAGGAAGAAGCTTACGACAGAGCGAAGACCCCAAGCCATCTAAGAACACCGGAACAACTCTAGTCTTTTATACATCTTTAAATAAAAGTTTCACCCACGTTGAAGTGAGTCTTCTAAATCCAATCTTCGAGTTTTCGAAAACCCTGTGCAAAGATAAAAAAAAAGAAGTAGAATAAAAAAAAAACTGATATCATAAAACAAACCTTTAAAACAGAAACTTTGATCCCAGGGTCGGGATTTTGACAGAGGATAACTAACAGCTCTGGCATCATAACATGGTCTATCACATTCGCAATCATCACGTCTGGCAAAACTTTCAGAGAGTCCCTGACAAACATGAGAAGCCCCTCAACCAATGAAATAATGCTTGACGTCTCAAAAGCACCCTTGAACCTGTTTGGCATAGCATCTTCCTCTATCATATTCGACTGACTATTGTTGTGTGTATATACTTCCCAGGGAATGGCTTTTTTCTGAAAATAAATATCAAATACTGTCTATGCACTGAAAATACGCTTAGCCAAGAAAGGGCTAATGAGGATAGTTTTAGAAAATTATGAAAACTATGATCTTCAAAGCCTCTCAAAGCGAATTTCTGACCCTAAAATAAAGAAAATTGTGATACCAGTAAGTTCGAACAACTTCTCGATAAAATTGCGTTCGATTTACTCTTGGTCAATTAAACTTCCGGAAATATGTTTTTGACAAAAAGTACAGCCTGAGGATGTATTTTTAGCTCCATTCGAGATTATTTTGTTTGACTTTTGTGTTTAAATTTTTAGCTGGTGAACTGCCATTTTCATCTAAGACATTAATTCGACCTATCTCTGATCAGCATAATCAGAATACCCAATCATCTTCGAACCTACACATACACATCACCCGGACCGAATGATCAGATTTGCTCCAAATAAAACATGTGCAATGACATGGAGTCTGACACCAGATGACCTGAGAGGTAGGAGCTCACTTGCTCCATCTTAAAAACAGTGAACTATCACTTATTAGCACTACAAAAGAATAGCTAATTTTTTTGTCTTTTTTATTCTTTTTTTTCCTACATTTTGTTATGATGAGGCGGTTTCCCCTAAGGCTAGAAGCAGGAGAGTGTTTGGTTAACTTTATTGAGTGATGAGAGGTAGAATTGTGTTTGAGAGCAAGAGTGATAACCACTTTGAGTATTTATCTATAAAATGTAAATATTGTGGTTCTTGGAATTCAGGAATGAATTGAGATATTTTTAATTATGTGAGATTTATTTATTTTTTTTGTTTTGTCAATAAACCCATTGAACCCTCAAGCGGTTTTAAAAAATAACCAAGGAATTGGGAAGTAGATCTAAAGCCTCCAATAGGGCCAGAAGTATTTTAAGTTCAAACACTTAAACCTTCCTACTCGTACAACTTGAGAACTCTTCGACGATACCAGTCTTAATTCTGGAAAAAAAATCTAGTCTTGGCTTAGAATGTAGCCCTCGTTCTGGAAAGACCTTGCTAAAGCCTAAGATCAAGCTGTAAATGAATCTAAGCAAAAAAGATCGCACTCTCTTTTGTGGAATTTAATTCCTCTTTCTAAAATTACGCAAATTTTTCACGTCCTAATAGTAATGATGAGCCGCATAAAATTAAGACGCTGGTAAACATGATGTCATGATGTCATGACATCATACAAGATCTTCGTTAAAAATAGTGGTTCGTTCTCAACAGGATTTTTAAATTATAATATTATCGTGCCATTGAGACAAAATAATAGATTAATTGATACTTAATGTAAGTTTCGTAGGAAGCGCACAATGCATCCTTCCACACAATATTATACGTCCGACGTCCATCTCCAGGTGGTAGCAGAACTTTCAAGCTATTTTGCTGTTTAAGACGGGAAATGCTAGGCACAACATACCTTGATTAATGACAGGTGTACGGAGGTATACGCTAACAAATTCGAATGTTTGTCCTTATTATTTATGTGCGGTCATCGCAAACGATGGTCGAAGTGGAAATTAATGTCGTTGTACTGCACATCCTAGCTGACCTATACTGATGTCGAGCGTAATTCGAGGAATTCGAGGAATCTGAACTTCTTTTCCAGCCTTTTCCATCGTAATTAGGAATGTGAACTTCTTTTCCAGCCATTTTTACACCCTTCGCTCGGTCTCTGGCACTCGGCATGCGGCAGGTGTATATAAGATTTCAAATTACGCATTAGCATAATTGCCGCGTTATTTTTTAGTTTGAAGTCATAGAATGGCAAATCAGCAATTTCAGTTGAACTAAAAAATTCTGGTGTGAATTCAATTCCTCCTTTCTTTATATCCTTCACAGAATCATAGCTTTTGCAGGATTTGTATTCTCCTGGGAGATGACCGGCAATATTAGCATTAGTTTTGCTTACTTAAATAATTAGTTTTGCGTTCCTTCATTGCATTGTAATTTTAATTACTTTGCGAATGCTCCCTTATTCGATTGAAAATACCCGTTGTCGCATGCCTTCTAACCACAGATTTGTTGTGCGTCATTTTCGTTTGCGATTCGTTGTGATCCTCGCAGTCGCTTGTCTATTAACCACACATTTCTTTGTGCATTATTTTCGCTTGTGATTCGTTGTGATGGTTGTTGTCGCAAGTCTTTTAAGCGCAAATTTTGTTGTGCATTATTTTCGTTGACCATGCTCGTTATCGTATGTATTCTCACCGCAAATTTTGTTGTACATCGTTTTGTTTACGATTCGTTGCGATTCTCACTTTCACTTGTCTTCGAACCGCAGATTTCGTTGTGCATCATTTTCGTTTGTAATTCGTTGTGATTCTTGCTGTTGCTTCCCTTGTAACCGCAAACTTCCCTGCTCATCATTTTTTTTTTCTTAAGCTAACTTCGTTCCTGTTCATCCTTAGAATAACAATGCATTTTTGGCTTAATAATAAAAAGTTCTTTTAGGCTGACTATGCTAGTTTGTGAGAAAAAGGAGAGAGACCATAAAGCCTGACTGATCGCACCTTTCCTTGAAAATAAATCATAAAATTTTAAAGATAGACCCCATCAAAACGCTGGATGTTATTTTTTATGTCAGCATACATGAATAGCATTCTGATGTTACAAAATATGAAAACTCCTACAGAACACTAGCCATATGAATCAAACTAATAAACTGTTAAATAAAACGGAAAATTTTAACTCGATTTGCAAAAAATTATCTGAATCTGTTATGAAACTTTTGACCTTAAGATTTCAAAAGGACGGTCTGGTCAATTATTGAAAAGCAGTCTTCGTTTAGAAAGAAAAAGAAAGGAATATATGGTAGAAAATTCTACTAAAACGAAAATACATTGCAAGATACAGCGTTCCTCCTAGTCTTTTTTGGAAATAAACATACAAACATATGGGCATTTACTAAGCCACTCTTTGGGCATGATAAAATAAAATGGTGAAAAGGCTAAAGTAAAATCATAAGAAAATCAAAACCTTGAAAAGTCAACAGCGGAAACAAAAAAAAAATAGAGAAACAATCAAGCCTGAATAGAAATAAATACAAAACCAACGGAGTAAGACCCAAGCTAGGAGACTTAAAACAAAAGCTAAGAAAAAAAAAACAGCCCTTGCAGCAAATGAACAGAAGAGACAAAACCAGAAATATGTCGAAATTAATGTTCAAATCAGCCTGAAAAGGAGCTTATGCCTGAAAAGGAAAAATGTTACCAATTACATAAACTGGGATATATTTCTCAAGCATATAATTTACTACAAAACATTTGAGTCCCATGGTTAATAAACACAGGGCCATATACAAAGCAAACTCTCAATTCGTCTTGGCTTAAGACAGAGCTCATATTTAAAAACGTGACTGTATTTTAATATTAAATATATGACATCTCTAATTAAATCTAACTTAATATCTCTAAGTAAATTTTCAATTAGATTTGTATGTTGTAATATCTTTGCTTAGTGCCGTTTAACATTTTTCTTTTAAATCATAACAAGAACCGTTAATCTTATTAATTTTTTAGCTAGACATTTTAAACTGAAAAGACATTTCTACCCTTCAAAAACTTCAAATGGCGAAAGGCCTGAATAGACATAGCGTGCTTCAAGTCAAAAACACCCTTATTTCGTAGCAACTCATAACTTGGAAATTTTGTACACGTTATCCCGTATGAAACACAGAATCCGACCATTAGCGGAAGGAAGATCAAGAATTTCTTTCGAGGAAGGGGGTGGGGGGAGGTTTCTGAAATTGAAAGCATCTGCCAAGGAAATGCTGCTATCCTTGTAGAAGATCAAATATTTGATTACACCAGCGTAGACACATAACAAACTTTACGCCCTAAGATCCAAATTAATATTCAAAACCCAAACAAAACTCCCTAACTTCAAAAACCAAAGATACCTCAGAGGTAACAATTATTTCTGGCTGAGAAGTGCCTTCAGAGCTCGAGCTTTCAAGGTGTTTCACCGTGACATGTTCCCAGTCATCCAAGAGAACTGCCTCTTCGCCCTTTTCAAGAATTCCCTCAGCTTCCATTGACATTTCATGATTGAAAGCACTATAGCCGCCTGGATCGGCCCTTATGGTGGAGTTCATTTCAGTCGATGGCTTTGATATGCTTATTGCTTCCTGTGGCTGGGAAGAAGACCTGGGAACGGTCTGCGACATTGAGGAGAAACTGGAGTTTTGTGTAGACAGGTTATCGGCATTCCACTTAACCTAAAAGGAGCAGAACAAATACCATCATATTAGGTTCCGGCACTACGGATTTAAAGAACAACAGAAACTACATGTCTGCCAAAAAACTAAACCTCTACCCAAGACAATATTTTCTGGGCTATACCTCTTGTATACTTGTTATTCTGTTTTCTATCGTTAACTAACTGACTTTACAGCAGAAAGCACGCGGGGAATACCTCCTACAACTGGTTAACAAGTTTCTAAAGATTCTTTCCCACGGCAAGTCATTAAGTAAGTTTGTGCAAATATTCAAAAAAAAATATTATGGGGGACCATATTTTAAGCAGCAGCTGCCTTGGAAAAAATCGTGGTTGAAACCCAAGTCGTTAAATAGCAGCATATAGCCCAAACTTGTTTCTAAAGTATTATATTTTATTGTACTTAGCTATATTTCATTAGGATTGAGCGTTAGAGAAATAGACTCGCTATACTTTACCCCCCCCCCCTAATGTGTAAATATATAGCCCAAATTTGTTTCTAAAGTATTAACAGACTCGCTATACTTTCCCCCCCCCCCTCTAATGTGCAAATATATATCCCAAATTTGTTTCTATAGTATTAAATTTTTATCATACTTAGTTATATTTCATTAGGATTTAGCATTAGAGAAACAGACTCGCTTTACTTTACCCCCCCCCCCCTAATATGCAAATATATATCCCAAATTTGTTTCTAAAGTATTATATTTTATCATACTTAGCTATATTTCATTAGGACTTAGCGTTAGAGAAACAGACTCGCTGTACTTTATCCCCCCCCCCCCTCCTAATGTGCAAATATATAGCCGAAATTTGTTTCTAGAGTATTATGTTTTTATCATACTTAGCTATATTTCATTAGGATTTAGCGTTAGAGTAACAGACTCGCTATACTTTACACCCTCCCCCCCCCCCCCTAATGTGCAAATATATAGCCCAAATTTGTTTCTAAAGTATTATATTTTTATCATACTTAGCTATATTTTATTAGGACTTAGCGTTAGAGAAACAGACTCGCTGTACTTTATCCCCCCCCCAAGGTGCAAATATATATCCCAAATTTGTTTCTAAAGTATTGTATTTTTATCATACTTAGCTATATTTCAGTAGGATTTAGCATTTGAGAAACAGACTCGCTATACTTTACCTCCTCCCCCCCCCCCTAATGTGCAAATATATAGCCCAAATTTGTTTCTAGAGTATTATGTTTTTATCATACTTAGCTATATTTCATTAGGATTTAGCGTTAGAGAAACAGACTCGCTATACTTTACCCCCCCCCCCCTAATTTGCAAATATATATCCCATATTTTGTTTCGAAAGTATTGTATTTTTATCATACTTAGCTATATTTCAGTAGGATTTAGCATTTGAGAAACAGACTCGCTATACTTTACCTCTCCCCCCCCCCACCTAATGTGCAAATATATAGCCCAAATTTGTTTCTAGAGTATTATGTTTTTATCATACTTAGCTATATTTCATTAGGATTTAGCGTTAGAGAAACAGACTCGCTATACTTTACCCCCCCTCCCCCCCCCCTAATGTGCAAATATATAGCCCAAATTTGTTTCTAAAGTATTATATTTTTATCATACTTAGCTATATTTTATTAGGACTTAGCGTTAGAGAAACAGACTCGCTGTACTTTATCCCCCCCTCTCCTAATGTGCAAATATATAGCCGAAATTTGTTTCTAAAGTATTATATTTTTAACATATTTAGCTATATTTCATTAGGATTGAGCGTCAGAGAAACAGATTCCACTTAGATGGGGAGTATGGGGTGGGGTGTATATCATACGAGTACCTTTTTAAGGTTATTACGATGTGAATTTTATTTACTTGTTTTTTCTTCTTTTTTTTTTTCTTGTCTTTAGGAATTTTATCAGTATAATTATTATTCTTTATCTAATAGGACGTTCGTTTATTTATTATTCTTCTTTTATTATTATTATTATTCTTCTATTTAAAAGGACGTTCGTAGAGGTATCGACCAAAATATTATCCTTCTTTATCCTTTTATCCTTCTATTTATCCTTCTTTTTATCCTTCATCCTTCAGCATCCTTCTTCTTTTATCCTTTTAATCCTTCAGCATATTTATCCTTCTTTTTATCACTGGCTGGAAGTATCCTCGTCTTTTCTTCTTCATAATTTGCTAAATTTTTTATTTATCATTTGGGCTTAAGATTAGCGTTTACTTGTATGTCTGGCTAAACTTCCATGCTTAAGGAAGTGCATGGCCAGATATACCCAGGGTTGCCAACCGGTGCAAAAAAATAACTGGAATTTAGTGTTTTTTTGGTTGATTTAGTGATTGTCTTCAATAGTGTAGTGATTTATGTGCTGGTTTAGTGATTTTGTTTTTTGGCAATATAAAAAATCACTAGAGATAGTGATAAATCACTAAGAGTGGCAACCCTGGATATACCTGTCTCGGCATTCAGGTCTTACTGGGCTTGCATCTGAACGTCGCCTTAAGGATTAATATGACATAATTACATCACAGACATCAACCAATGAAACTAAAGCAAGTTTTTTTTTTTACCACGAAACTACATGAAAGTTTTAGACACATCCTACCACGATAATGCAGAAAGTGACGCATCTACAATCAGTGGAAAAGTCGTAGAAATTACTCTTGGGGTCCCTGCAGCCCCCCCAACCGTTGTCCCAATAGGTTCTAACAATTTGGGAAACTTCCAGCATTTTTCGGCGATCTACCCCAGGTAGATAAAAAGAAAGAAATAGCTAGATGTTTTTTTAATTAGTTTTCCGAATAAAAGCTTAATAAACTTAATTAGTTTATTCCGAATAAAAGCTTCAAAGCCTTTTGCTGAAAACTGCACAAGAGGGTATATAATCCCACACAAATAAAGAATGCAATAATTTAGAATGAATAAACGATTTAATAAGAATACAATGATAGCTAATGTTATCAATAACCTCCACAGTCTTTTTGGAAGGTATCGATTAAAAACTAAAGTCAGTGCAAGCAAATTAGTTCTTTCAATAGTCATGAAACTAACTTTCTAGCTTTGTTCACCAAAAACTAATATCCTCCTCCTCCACTGCCTTCATGAAGAAAAAATGGATTTAAGTTATTCCTCACTGTTTGTAAGCAGTAGAACTGTATAAATTCATCTCTGGATGTAGGATATATAATCCCACGTAAACAAGCGTAAAGTGAACTGCAAAATTAAGAATAATATTCCTGTTTATCCTTAGAATATTGTCAGATGTATGTCTTTAGAACTGAAACAAATATCAAAGATTTGGCGGTTTGAATCGTCCCAGAATAAAGGCGTGGTAGACGTAGCAATTTTCAAACTAAAAGCGGTCGTATTTTATCAGTATGTGACATAGGGGTCACAGAAAAGACTTTTTGTGAAAATTTAGGTTCCATGGTCCCCAACGTGTGGCGTTTTTGCGCTTTAGGCTTAGGGGAGGATTTTGATGTATAGGCTTAAATTTCCAAAATTCCTCTAAAAATAACTTTTTTTCTTTATTTTTTTCCAACACAATGACAAAGATTTCTATTCAAAACTGATAAAAAATATCTTTTCTTTATTACGCTTTAATTTACCCCTCAGAAGAACTTAACATAAGAAAGATTTTTCAGGCACATCTTCCATTTTAAAGGAACTTTCTAGCGCATGATGTTTCTAAATGGTACCTGCGTAAGTTGAGACGTCACCTATACATATTCAGCAGAAAATTTAGACTTTGTCCAGTAACAAAAAAAAGAAAGAAAGAAAAACAAGTTTTGGGTGAGAATTGATAGTTTCTGTTATAGTTTTCATGAAGAAAAATATTAGCCCCTAGTTTCTTGGTTTTTTTTTACTTGTTAGAAAAAAACTTTTCAGAACACATAAACTCGATAAATAAAAACTATAACCTATATTTTTCTTTTACATTTTTTTTTTTTTTTTTTTTGCATTTCCAGTACATCTATAAAAAAATTCATAAAAAATTTCGTTGAGGCATCCAAACTTAATACATTCAGTGTTCTTAAATAACATATAACTGTCTGTAAAAAAAAGAAAAGAAAAATAAAATAAACCAAAAAGTCTTCTCTATAACTTTGTTCATACTTCCCTATAATAATTTGATGTTTAAAAAGTCATACAGAAGACTATACCATTTTCCATGTTTAAAGGAAACATAATATTTTTAATTAATTTCATTTTTATGTTCCTGGCCTCCCCCAGGCCATTCAGCGTGTCCCCAGGTGGCGATAGGGGAACGCTCTACAGATATGTAGGGTACCTCCATAGGAGGCACGGACCAGGGGGGGACCTTGTCCCTGGGGGTCCATAATAGAAACTGGGGCACCCTCGCCCGGGGTCATAAATACAGGCGGAGGAGGAAGAAGGCCCCTCAAATGTACACTCAAAAGGGCCCACTGGTTTGTCCACAAGCCCCATGAGATGCAAACCTTCTCCCAGTAATGGGTTAAATTGCATGGTGATGCAGAACACCATCGCGGGAAGATCCTCTATAGGAGGACAACTGAGGCAGGGCGTAAGATCCAGATCTATGGACAACGGCCTCTGCAAAGGGCTGCCTCAACCCTTTCGGGGTACCTGCAAGACTGGGGACCTTGCGGTCAACTCTATTCCCACTTGAGGAGTGGCGCCCCTCGAGGAAATTATAGCCAAGTAAACGACACAGCATTCGCACGGGATTCTGACTAATGGACAATTTTTCTAGGCTTTGTATGTTTTGATGGGCGTCTTTGGGCTGAAAAACCTCTTCCTAGCTAATATGTCTATTATGGGTTGCCTCCCCGTAGTAGCATAATATTTGTAGGCATGAATATATAATGAGTCAGAGGTAATAGGCTTGAGACTGTCTGTGCAGGATTTCGACTCTTGTTGATAGAAGAGCATCGCCAAGTGCTGAAAACCATGTTGTGACCAAGATGGGCCCAGGATTGCACAAAGCCTCCATTCACAGAGGTCCCAGGGACTTCTTGCTGTCCGGTTCTAAGCCGGCTTAAGCATTTCGGTGTAGACTTGAGAAGATATGTGATCCCCATCCTGCACTGGTATCCGGGATCATTGCTTTTCCTGAGGCGAAAATAATTTCAATGACTTAAAGAACATGAAAATTGGAACTTGGAATGTTACGACATTAAAAAATGACTATCGTATCGACATTTTGACTGACGAATTCAGACGATTCGAACTGGATTTATTAGGAATTTCAGAAACTCATATCCCAGGGGTAAGAATCATGAAATTAGGTGATATAGAATTTGTTTACTCAGGCAGGAAGGATGGGGTACAACATAGACAGGGAGTAGGGCTCATGATGAATAAGGAAGCTGCTAAGTCTTGTTTAGGCTGGGAAGGTATTAATAATAGAATACTAATTGCTCATTTTATGACTAGAAAGTTCAGGGTATCAGTTATAGTAGTATACGCCCCTGTAGAACCGACTGACGGAGATAATAGTGACTCAGATGAATTTTATTTACAGTTACAGGAGCAAATCGGCAGGGTCCCAAGTAGAAATATGATGTTATTACTGGGAGATTTTAACGCCAAGGTTGGTAGAAATAGGGATATATGGTATCCCAGCCTAGGTAAATTTGATGTAGGAAAAGAAAACAGTAATGGATACAGACTTTTGCAATTTTGTAGGTATAACAATCTAGTTATAACCAATACGGTGTTCGGTCATAAAATGGCTCATAGGTTAACATGGTATTCACGTGGTGGTAAGACAGCAAACCTTATTGATTATGTTATAGTAAACCGAAGACTGGCAGGATCAATACAAGATACTAGGGTATATAGGAGTGCTGTTATTGATGTTAAAAGTAAAGATCACCATCTAGTAGTGTCAAGGGTTAATTTAAAGCTGAAATATCGGAAGGGTAACTACCTCCCGGGAAGTTATGATGTTGGTAGACTCCAGGATGAGAATTTGAGAGAAACTTTCCAGGAACAGTTGAATACTAAACTTGAGAGTTTAAAATTTGATAATGTGGAAGAAGGTAGGAATAATTTTAGAAAAATAATTTGTGAAGTTGCTGAAGGTGTATTAGGGAAGAAAGCTAGAACTGCAGCTAAGAATATTAGTGAAGAAGCTTTATGTTTAATATAGAGAAGAAAGGACTTGTACAAGAATTATCTGAGTGATAGATCGTATGAAAACAAAAGAAATATAAAGAAAGTGGAGAAAGCATTAAAATATGAACTAAGGAGGTGTGAAGTGGAGGCCATGGATAAAATTGCAGATGATCTGGAAGATGCAGCTAGACGGCATAATAGTAAAATATTGTACTGGCACGTTAACAAATTGAGAGAGAATAGTCAATCCGGACTTGGCCCAGTTAAAGATAGGAATGGGGTCTCAATTAGCGATAAGGAAAAAACTAAAGAGAGATGGGCCGAACATTTTGAGAATTTGCTTAACCGAGATAGAGTTGCAGGAAAAAATATAGAGGAAAATGAAAAAGAAAGTTTGTGATACCTTGGATGTGAAGGAAGATCTGTTTTGTGAGGAGGAATTAGCAACAGTACTAAAAGGATTAAAGAATGATAAGGCTCCAGGTGCTGATAGGGTGGTAAATGAGATTCTTAAATATGGTGGCTCTGAGGTTAGAAATAAGTTACTGAAGATTATGAATATGATTTTTGAAAAAGGGGAAGTACCTAACGATTTTAGGAAAACCTTAATTAAGCCACTTTATAAAAACGGCGATAAAAGTGAGTGTGGTAATTATCGAGGCATTAGTCTGGTCTCTGTAGGTAGTAAATTACTTAGTAATATGATACTTTTTAGACTGAGAGATGCCGTAGACAAAGTTCTAAGAGAAGAGCAGTGCGGTTTTAGAAAAGGTAGAGGATGTGTCGACCAAATTTTCACTCTTAGGCTAATAATTGAGAAGTGCCTGAGTTTTCAAACACCTTTGGTCCTCAGTTTTATAAATTATGAGCAAGCGTTCGATTCTGTTGATAGAAGAGCTTTAGTAAAGGTTTTATCCTTGTATAGTATACCAGACAAATACATTAAAGTGATTAGTGCTATGTACGAGAATAACACTGCTGCGGTTAAGGTAGGAAATGAGGTTACGACTAGCAGCTGGTTTTGTATTAAATCAGGAGTTAAGCAGGGTTGTGTTCTATCCCCCTCTGTATGGATTATTTTGAAGGACTTTGTTTTAAGGAGCACAGGAAAGGCAATGGGAGACCACAGAATAAAATGGGGAGGAAAAAGTCTCCTGGACTTGGACTATGCTGATGATTTAAGCATCCTAGATGAAAGTGTCAGCAAAATGAATGAAGTTTTAGAGGTTTTGCGAGTTCCGGGTGCTAGAATTGGTTTGAAAATTAATGTTAGGAAGACTAAGTCACTAAGGCTAGGAATAAGTGAAGATGAAAAGGTGACGTTGGGTACTGACAAGATTGATCAGGTGGGCACCTTCACTTACCTTGGTAGTATTATTAGTAAAGATGGTGGGAGCAGTGAAGATGTTAAATATAGAATAGCCAAGGCTCAGGGTGTTTATTCACAGTTAAAAAAAAGTCTGGAAGAATTGGAAGATAAGTCTGAAAACCAAGATTAGAATATTAGAAGCTACAGTGATGACAGTGGTCAAATATAGCTCTGAAGCATGGACGCTCCGAAAAGCGGATGAAGATTTGCTAGATGTTTTCCAGAGAAATTGCTTAAGGATTGTTCTGGGTACCCGGCTGACTGACCGTATTTCAAACAATAAGCTTTACGAAAAATGTGGTTCAATACCGCTCTCTAGGGCTATAATGAAAGAAAGGTTGAGGTGGCTAGGGCACGTTGTGCGGATGAAGGATGACAGATTGCCGAAGGTTGTTCTTTTCGGCCAACCATCTAGGGCTAAACGGAAAGCAAGTCGTCCCCGTCTGAGGTGGGAGGACGTCATAAAGAAAGATTTAAAGGAAATGGGAACTTCGTGGGCGGGTGTAAAAAGGGAGGCTTTGAATAGAATGGGGTGGAGGAGGAGCATGCGTAGCTGTGTTGGCCTCAGGCGGCTTGGTGCTGTGGTGAGTTGTTAGTAGTAGTAGTAGTAGTAATAGTATGTCAACTATGTCTGACTTACTACTTGTTAAGCCTTGTTTTTCTAAGTATAGATCTAGATTTTTATTTTTTTTTGAAGCAATGGTCAATGTGCATTGCTATATGTCAGTTCAACCTCATACTACCTCTTCCCTTTTTGTTAACAAAATTAGTACCCCTTCCCCCTTTTTGTTAACACAATTATTTACATAACTTTGGTCGTTCATTCACAATGACAGATGATTAATTTCACATTTAGATCTTTAAAATCCGAACTTTCTTTAATGAATTGCTTCCTTACGTTTTTTGTACAAGGTGCATTCTCAAAATTGCATACTGTCAAATGATGCTGAAGGAAAAGGGGACGGGAGATCTTAACTAAAGGAATCCACAAGTGGCGCTGATATCATCTAGTATCAATTTCGTCTAAGGCGCTTTTGTTCTATAAATCTGGTCATCAGCGAGTGGTTTTAGGGCATTCTTAGGAAGTTTGACAAGTCCACCGGGTGGAGCAGGTACTGGTGATATTTCACTGGCTATTTCTTTTCATCTTCTGTTTTCATTATTACTACCGTCTGGCTCTAATAGTATGACCGGGTTAGAGTTAATCAATTTCGGGGAGTTCACCCATCTGGCTACGTCTTCCGTAAAAAAACAGTCAGGGCTATTACTCTTTGCTTTAAGTGTTTTAATACTAAGCAATAAAGCAAACTAAAACAATAAAATAACCTAAGCAACCATTTAGGATAATATTTTCCCCTATGTGGGTCCATCTCCATTACATTTCGTCTTGCCACAAAACTTGTCTCTATCACTTGTTTTTGAAAAGCTTAAAATCTTTTGGACATTTTTGAAACTTAAAGGTACAATTGGAAAGAAAAGAAATGAATAGGTAAAATGCGGTAAAAATAAATATCATTATTATAAAAATAATTAACAAAAAGGATTAACAAAACGGGTGATATTTTCTTGCATATGAGATTTTTGTACTGCGGATTATATTGATCTTTGAATTAAATGAAAATTACAAGCAAACTTTAACCCTCTTTGCAAATAATAACTTTCTATTGGGTGTTGCATAATAACCAAAAGACAAAATGTCCAATTTAGCAAAGCGAGGACCATCTACAATGGCGAAAAACGATCCTTCCCTGAATAAGTGAAGCGACGTATCCCAGCCTACGAGCCCAAGTACCCCTGCCTGTCAAGCACTCTTGGCTCAAAAAACCCCACTTTACAGTTTTTGTTTGTTCTTTTAGCAATTTATTACACCATGTAAGGAATGCTTAAGCTAGAGGTACTAAAACATTTTATCTCAATCATGGCCAGCATTGCCAATCTTATTCGGCGTAAACACAAATCAGTAAATAAGACCAGCAGAAAGAGACTTATAAAGAGAACCTTTATCACTTTCAAACTCATTGTTTTACAAGAATTAAACTGAACACCTTTGTGCAGAACGGTATATGTGCTAGCAACAGATTTTAATGGAGTGCTGTTTCATTTGAACCGATTTTTCTTCCGATTATTGTTGCAGCTGACAAATCGTCCCATTTTAAAATGTTTCATGGTATGCGATTGTCATGGATATAACCCGAAAGAAAATGTTCGGTTTCCGTAGTCACCAAATTTCGTATTTACTAAAGCCTAGGTTTATTCTAATTTTTACTTTGACATATATTCCCTTTGTCATTAAGACTAGTTCGTTTTCGTAGTTTAAACTTAGCTTATGAGATTTTACTACCCCTTCTACCTGGATACCACGTAGTCCATAATAAGCAACGCTTACTGGAAGCTCATCCTTCAGTATCTCATCACAAAATCTTTAGTTGCAATAGAATGAACAGGAGATTCGTCTTATACATATAGGCTATATAAATTATATTAAGTTGTGGTAAATTTATTGCACATTAAAATATTTTTGAAACAAAGGAACAACTATGTAAAAATACATACGGAAACCAAAAATGTAAATCTGGCAAGCATAACGGAGCCCAGTATACGAAATATACACAAAGGCAACCTTAGAACAAATAGTATAATTTACTGTAAAACTTGCCATAAGAGGGATTCGAGACCATAGTCCCCTATTAACCTGACAGCTATCTCTAGCTGTGTAAACAATCCAGCTTACCTGCAAATTAGACAGGGCTTTGCTAAGTGTCTGAGGATCAACAGGATGTGTAAAGTTCTTTCTACTGCTGTCTTGCTCAGCAGCTTCAATTTCAGCATGGCTGCTTGCACGGTCCGATTTAGATTGCCCTTCTAAAGAACATACAATTTAACTTTTCAAGAACGAAAGAAGGTGAGGAAGAAAGAGCGGGTGGGTGAGAGAGAAAGAGAGAGAGAAAGAGAGAGAGAGAGAGAGAGAGAGAGAGAGAGAGAGAGAGAGAGAGAGAGAGAGAGAGAGAGTGCTCAACAACAGAAAATGTCATACATTCATAATTTTCACAGAAAATTTCTCACGGCCAACAGATCCTTACTTTCGGGTCAAAGATTGAAAATTAACCAGGCAAGATGTGAGTGGAACTCCAATCTTCCCGAAACATCCTGTCAAATAAGTTGTTGAGGTTATTTCCTTAGGTATTTTCTTCTTCTTTGGCATTGATTTCCACGCTTTGTAAAGCCTTCATGGCCCTTTCCTTAACAAGCATTACTTTCTGTGGCTGCCTTATCGCATAATGTTTAGTATTTATGTTATCATAGTTAGGGCAGTAGCTACAACCTGGTAAAGAGCAAAGAACGGTCCATAGCAACAACAATTAAAAAGAGTTTTCTTAAGGGACTGTAGAGTGACAATTTTTTCCCAATTGACATTTACTTGGAAATAGTACAATTTTTTCAGATTCAATTAAACAGTAGTTCGCAATTTCGAAAACTAATCTAAGATAATTTTGAAAAGGAGCTTGATAGCTCTCAAATGTGACTACAATCTGAAATAAGAAGTACACCAATGAAATCACCCCAACCCCAAACCTTGTAACATAGGCTTAAAGTCCCCCACATTGTTCAAAAACCAAAATCACATTTTTACGTCGGCCATGCTGGAGTGTCTCTTTTTTCTTAGCAGGGCTGATCGTATAGAACTTAGTATTGTAGAATGTTGGGGAAGGACGCGTTTGAACCTAAATATATAGCGCCGTCTCTAAGCTAACCAAGTACATTAGGCTGCAACAAAGTTCCATTGTCTCCTATTTTGTGCCACAAAATATCAATTTTAGCCAAAATAGGGCCAAAAAACCAGGGAGTGTTTTATCTGAGGTACTCCAATAAATTTTCAGTTATTAGTGGTTTACATACCCCCTCTCCCTATATTGAAAATCAAAGATTATTGAATTTCAGCGCAGATAGTTTTCATCTTTTTCTTGACTTTTTTTTAGTTTTCTTCATTTTCTTCTTCATTTCATAGTTACAACAGTAGCTCCAACCTAGGGAAGAAGAAGCCGAGGCTCTTTGTAACCGAAGTTTAAAACATTTTTCAGCGAAACAGTCTTTGATAAAAATTTTACAATTGATGTGAATTGGCATTAATAACTATTATTCTAATTGTCAAATTAACCTAAATTGGCATTGCAGAAAAGTTTTAACTGGAGGTTTGCAAATCGAACACATATTGGAAAAAAAAAAACATTTTCTTTATTATATTCATGTGATCAAAGTAGGTATTAGTCCAGTTATTCGTACTTCGCCGCTTCTCAGAAAGACTCCTGTGATAAAACGCACCTGACTACTTGTACTTGTACTTACTTACTTGTACTTGTTGCACGTTCAAGCCGCATCCAGACTCATCGTGGCGCCCAGCAGATGACGACATGTCTCCTTCCATAGGTTTCGCTCGAGGGTGGCAGGCTCCACCATTTCCAGCCACTGGCGATCCCAGCGACGGCGGTGTTTCGGGATCCCCCGATTGGCTCCAGATCAGACTTAACTGTTGCAAGACACGTCTTCTTTGGCCTCCTGCCCTCTTCTTCCATGCAGGTAGTGGTAGGCATTTGAGGCATTTTTTGCTTATATGGTCATCTGGTCTGCGCATTGTGTGGCCAAACCATCTCAGTCTCCTATGCTTAACAATGTCAGAGACAAGTGGGCGATCCCCACATCTTCTCCTTACTTCTTCATTCGAGATTCTATCTGAGAGGCGGATACCCAGGATATAGCGCAGGCATTTGTGGTTGAATATATTCAAGCTCAACGCTTCGGCTGCTTTAAGTGACCACGTTTCACATCCATAGAGGAGGACAGAGAGAACCATAGCTTCATACACTCGGAGCTTTGTGCGTAGCGATATTTCGCTCCGCTTCGATACATAGTTCCGTAATTGAAGGAAGACACTCCAGGCTGACGATATGCGGCTCTGGATTTCTTCTGAAGATTCGCCGGCAGGGTTTACCATCGATCCGAGGTATTTGAACGACTGGACGTCCTCTATCTGATTACCATTTAGGTTCACAGGGGTTTCATCCATCTGTTCGCATGGATTTTGTTTTTGGTAGGCTTATTTGGAGACCAGTCGAAAGTGCTTTGACTGCCACGTCATTTATCATAGCCTGGGCTTCTGCAACGGATTCAGCAAGCATGTCCACATCGTCAGCATAGTCAAGATCTGTGACGGAGAAGGACGGGCTCACTGCAACGCCTTTATAATTGTCCAGGACCCTGAGGATCCAATCGATGACGAAGTTGAACAAAGTTGGTGAAAGGACACAGCCTTGACGTACACCTTCCTCGATCAGGACCAGATCTGAAAGATCGCCATCGACTCTTACCCGGGCCTTTGTTCCAGCATAGTATGCCTCGAGCAGATTGATGATATTCTCAGGCACACTGTCCTCTCTCATTGCCTCCCATATTGCATCACGATGGACCGAATCAAACGCGGTAATGAAGTCTATGAAGATTTGGAATGTTTCCTGCTGGTTTTTAAACCGGTGTTCAAGGATCTGTCGCAGGCTAAAAATCTGGTCACAGCAACCCATACCCGGCCTGAATCCTGCTTGGTTGGGTCGCGTTCGGCTGTTTCTGGTGTCTCTGAATCTATTTAAAAGTATGACTGCGAACAGCTTGGCAGCAATGGGGATAAGGTATATACCTCGGTAGTTTTTGCAGTCCATTCGGTCTCCTTTTTTGAAGATAGGGACAATTATTGAGGTCTTCCAGTCATCTGGGATGTATTCATTGTCCCAGCCTTCGGTTATCACGCTATGAAGTTCATCCACCGCCACCTCGGGGAGAGCTTTCAGTAACTCGGCAGGAATCCCATCTATTCCTGGGCTTTTATGGTTTTTCAAAACTTGGATCGCCTTAATTACTTCATCCCTGGAGGGTGGGTCCGTACATACATTTTCATAAGCCTGGTTGTGCGGGGGGTTCTGCGGTGCTGTAAGTGGTTGCTTTCGATTACTATTGTCTCCTGGTCTCAATAGCTCTTGGAAATGAACTTGCCATCTTTCAATACGTTCCTCACTGCTTGTGAGTATTTTCCCATCCTTCGCCTTAAGCGAGGGGATGGTAGTTTGCTTCTTCTTCCCAGTGCATTCTCCAAGTATCTGATAGAGTTTTCGTGTATCATTCCGTGATGCGGCTCTTTCTATATCACTGGCAACATTAGACCAGTAGGCTTTTTTGTCAGCTCTTGCTGATTTGTGACATTCTTGTCTTAACACTTTGTATGTGGGAGACTTCTTGGTGGTCATTTCTTTTTTCTTGGCAGAGAGTTTGAGTGTCTTTTCTGAGATCCATTTCTTGGTTTTACGCTTCACAAACCCAAGTATGTTTGAGGCAGCTTCATTGATGTGGTCCTTGAATTTGCTCCATTTCTTCTCAATCTTTATCTTGGGGCACTGATCAGTCGGGATTGCCTCCTCGGTGTCATCTTGAAGGACAGCGAAGCGGTTTGAGAGTTCAGGAACAAATGCTCCTCGGTACTCATCTACTTTCAGCTTCGACACGTCTATTTTCTGGCTCGGCATAGTAGTCTTCCTCGAGCTAAGTCTGTACTTTAGCCTTGTCTTCAGCAAGAAGTGGTCAGATCCATTTTTCGATCCCGTGTCAGCACCTCTCTGCACTCTCGAGTCCAACACCATGGATTTCCATCGTCGGGATACAAGGAGATAATCTATTTGGGCCTTTACTCTTCTATCACGAGATTCCCATGTATACGTATGACATGGCTTGTGCCTAAACCAGGTATTAGCCACAGCGAGATTGTTCTGCATTGCGAACAGCAAAAGCATGTTTCCATTTGTGCACCTGTCTCCGAGGCCATGCTTGCCGATCGCATGTTCCGAGTTATTCAGCTTTCCGCCGATTCTTGCATTGAAGTCGCCTCCAATTAGGAGGATATCTTTCCGGGGAACCTTATCAATGACTGTCAGCAGGTCACTGTAAAACTGATCTTTTTGCTGTTGAGTGGCATCTCTTATTGGGGCGTAAACGCTAAGGACAGTCAGATTGTTCGTGCGACTTTTAATTCTTGCCCGTACGATTCTCTCAGACACAGGCTCATATTCGATGAGCCCAGTAACTGCTTTGGGGGACAACAGGATACCTACTCCTGTTCCACCAGATCCATCTAATGGTCCGGAGTTATAAAAAGAGACCGCCTTCCCAGCCGAGGATTCAAGGGTCAAGATGTTACGTCCATTTAGTCTCGTCTCAGAAACGCACAGAATATCAAGGTTATAAAGATAAAATTCATCCGCTACAAAAGCTTGTGTCAATGAACATTTAATCGAGCACAGGTTCCAGCAGCCGATATTCAGGCCTTGTCTTCTTGATAGGACGGTAGCTAGCATACTTTTCGACGAGAGCGCCATTCTCGTCGCATCGCATAATACCGGGGATGCCATAGCCCAAGCTTTCCATCATATTTGTCATCATCATTGAGCGTTTCTTGGGGATAAGGTACATCACAAGGTCCCCAGTCTTGCGGTCACCCGAAGCGCGTTGGCCATCACCTTGCTCGGCGTGGAGGTCAGTGATGTTTACACCCCTTCACCACTTTGAGGTGCGCTAGCGGATTTCCTATGCTGCCTAGGGACGGAGGGTCAAGCCTCATTGCCTGGATGCCCACCACCGCCGTGGAAATTTCCCGGCTTAGCTAGCCCTTTGCTCCCACCTAGAATCAGCAATAGGCTTCAGAAGGGCACCTGACTATCAGAATGCTTACGTGTGAACCCTGCACAAATCTTGTAAATAACGGTAATCAGTGTATAATATTCCTTGGAGAACTTGAACGAGGTCAGAAATAAGAGATATAATTTAATGCTCCGTTTTAACACTAAGTCACATTAACTTTTTTGTATCATTACCTAATTTATATGAAGATCATTTTATCGGGTTTAACATGCGTTGAAAAAAAGTGAGCGAAAATTGACACAAAAAAGTAGCTATTCTAAGGGAAGTAAAGAGTCAAGTTGAAACTTTAGACGAAAAAAAATTATCTCTTCGCAGTCTATGCAACATAGTCTATAAAGCTAGTTCAAATAAACTGTCCCGGTAGAATTCCCTATATTAGTAGAATTATCCCAAACTAGGGTTTTACTGTAAACACAGAACCCACGCAAAAAAAAAAAAAGTTTTGCTCTAGGAGAAGGAAAGTCCATTAGTAGCCAGGAGAAAATAAAAGGCTAAATAAAAAAGCAACATTAGTATGCTTTTAGTAAACAATTTAAATACTTTAAAACTCAAGAAATAAATGACAAAACCCAAAAATGACGACTTTAAAAGGCGTTTCATTGTAAGACTAGCCGTAATACGAATAGTTAGTAGAATTTATGAAGTGAGTGAGCAGTCCGAACCATGAACCACATATATTCACTCCAGGGTTTGTTACAGCATAATCATCAAATATCCATTTTATATAAAAGAAGACTATTCAATAGATTGGGTTCATTTTGCAAAGGCCACACCAAACTAAACAAATTCAAACCATACCAAAACGTCATAAACTACGTTGTTTTCTACTGAAACAAAAACCATAAGCCACTTAACCTTTCTTCTGTACTAAAACCCATATATTATTTGGGCTTTCAGCAAAGCACTAGTTTTCCGTAATTTTTAAAATGCAAGGAATTATCACAAGTCAGTTTATGTGAGTTAGGGTCATAAATACACGCTGCGTAGACTATGGAAGGGATATTTTTCATTCTTTTAAAAGTTTCAATTTCGTCTCTCCCACCAGAAAAACTGTTTCTTTTTATGATAATACAGCATCAACAAAATGAATTAAGATTCAAATTACAGTAGTCACATAAAAAGTTGCAAATGTCTTCAAGTACATAGGTTTTTTGATTAGTTGCAGTTGAAGTAATGTCGTCCGTATGTATGCTTAGAGAAATTCGAATTGGGGTCAATGTGGTTTCTCTAATAGGCCTTTGTTATTTTGTTCAATTTTATTATTAGAATTATTTGCTGATGTTAGACGAACAGGGTGATTCTCTTTCTGATCACCCTTGCACAGTAAAAAAAAAAAACTGTTATATTATTGCAGCCTACCTTTTCCTGTTCTTGATACAGCACTTTTGATTCCAGAGGAGAAAAAGTTCCCAGTGTCAGATGGTGGCAAAACAAAAAAGAATTTGGACGGTGTTTGGTTGATGAAAGTTTGAGAGGAAGGATGTGCCAATATTATAAAATCCCGTATACAAATCAAATCATCCACCTTTGGAGGCATTACACACACATTGCGAATAATCTCTAGAATTGTGTCACATATCTCAGGGCAAATGTCAAGCTTAAAGCTGACTAGTGTGGTTTCCTAAAAAGAAAAACATGAAGAAAATTATGGGTAGTTGTGATAATAATTTGTCAGATTATAATGGACGGGAAGCAGCAAAATGTCTGTTTAGGAGAGGGAGAATATCCGAATGATTCTTGGTGAGGGAGAACTAAGGTTTTATTGCTAAAAAGATTTTTTTTTTTTTTTTTTTTTTTAGATAGAGGTAGCATGCACCTTCTCCGTAATACCATTTTCACAGCTCAACTCTTTACTCCCTTTCATAAACTTTCTACCTCTTGTAAATTACGCATTATGACCTCTTCTCACCCCATTAGAAGACGCCCTGCTTTTCGTTTGACCCCACCTGGGCTAGTACAAAAGAGCAAATTTTTTCAATCCTTCCTCTGTAAAATGTCACTTAGCCATAACCTTACTTTCGTACAGGGGCGTAGCTCCAGCATTTTTGTTGGGGGGGGGGGGGGGCAATAGGGGTCAACACCCGGAGAATTAAGAACTGCCCAGCCCCCTTGCTCCCCAAACGACGCCACTGCTTTTGTAGCAGCTATAGAGACTGGGATCAAGCCATTTTCTTTATGAAACTTACTGTTTTATATGAAGTCGTTGAAACATGCAGCTACAACTATCCTAAACACTTAGTGTGAAAAATATCTACTATATGATTGTCTACTTATCAAAGGACCAATATTTCAGAGTCGTGCAAAGATGATTAATCTAAGCGGGAAAATCCCTTCTTTCCTTAGAATGATATACTTTTTCTTTTAAAACTTTACCTAAATTATCTCTCAGTCTAGTAAGCATCACCATTCTAAAAAATTTGCTTCCTAACAAAATAAAGCCAATAAATCTACAAAACCTTCCCTTTTATTCTCGTAAGATCTATAACACATGACCTTCTTATGCAAAACCTTTCTATCTTCAACTGAACTTAAAATTTCTCCAATATTATTTCTAGTAATTTCTTCCTTCCTAAAATATCAGCTGTAACTCTTCAATTTAATATCCAACTCTTCTCGGAGCATTCGTCTCAAATTCCCATCCGAATAACTACTAAAAACGTAACTATCTCGTGAGCCTTTCTAAATTCAGCTTCAAAATAACTCTGGATAATGCTATTTTATAAGTCTGCACTGTTTTCATTCCCTGTACCAAGTCAGTCTCAGATAGGATAGCTTCAACCCCTATTCATACCAAATGGGTATTGAAATCTCCTAATGAGACTTCAATGCCAAATGCCCATGTGTGGTCATGTCTATTTGTTCTTATAACAATGAGTAAAATTCATTGGAGTTACTACTTCATTGGAGTAGAGGAACACAAACCACTATGAGTCATTCTTCCAACGCATTAGTCATAAAGTATGCAGCATTACGTTATTAAAACCTTCCCAAATTAAATATGATTTATAAGCTTTCTTATTTAGTTTGACTTGGAATTAATATTACCAAATTACAGTGTGAAAGAATGCCCATACTCATGACAGTGTAAACAGAACAGATAAGTTTTTGAATTTCGCTTTGTATCTAAAAACAGGTTCAAAATATACCACTATCATTGAGTTATTTTTTATATTAACGATATGTTTATTTTGTATTGAGGCTCCAATGAGTACAAAAAAAAAATTTGTCTTCTTTGTTTTATTTCGACTTTTCTTACTCTAAGATTTGTAACCTCTTTTTTCCTTAGTCATATTAGATGTGAAACATACGTTTATCAGGCAGCCAAAAAATTATTGATTCATTTTTCACTCTTAATGGTTTTCTTCATCACATCTGAATGATACTCGTTTTCTTTCTTTTTTCAAACGGATAAGCTGTTGCATGCTTTAAACCAGGTTCAAAATATTCCACAATCGTTATTACATGACAAATATTTCTATCAGACCAAAATAAAGAGAAAATACTGGAAGATTTACTGAAATGTTGAAAATATTGTCCAAGAGATCTCTTTTTTAGTTCACGTCCTTAGTCAAAAATTATTTTATATTTTCTTTGTTACAATTTTACAGAAAAAAAAAATCAAACATGGGTTTTAGGGCAAAATGAGGATTACCTTGATTAATGTTAAAAGCAGCTCCAATATTCTAATCTTGTTCAGCATATAGCAATTGAACTCTGAGTATTTCGTCTCCTCTTTGACAGACTGAAGCAGAGCAGATAATAAAAATGCCAGGGGGGAATCAGGACTTGCCAACGTTTCGCCTCTTCCAATCCAAAGCTCCCATAACTTGAGAATGAATGCCAACAAATTGAAATTGGTCAGAACAGTTCCGTTTTTCTTAATTAATTTAAATTCATTCTGGAGGGGGTTGTGTAAAAACAATGGTGTTTCAGAGCACAAATCGAGAAAAACCTGAAAGACAAATAGTTATCAGACTTTCACTCTAGCTCTCTTTCCTTCTATCTTCTTTTTAGACTTTTCTTTTTCCCCGTTTCGTTAATTTTCCATCTCATTTATATACCCTTTTCTCTCTCTAACGGTTTTGTCCATCACTTGAAATTTTATTAATGGAATAGCACTATTGACTTGACGTCAGATTATTTTTTTTGCAATTTCGTCAAGTGAGATTAGACTTTTTAACGTTTTTTTAGTATTTCAACCTGATAGTCTTTAGCCATATTATACAATACATTTGAAGCGCAGAAGAATTTTATTTATGTAAGTATGTTGCTGTTGCTGTTTGGGGTTCGACCAATAGATCCTATGCATTCGCATCATTTGATTTTCTCTGTGCCTTATATAATCACTAGCTTGCTTGGGTGTCACTTCAGTCAATATTCATTGAATTCGTCTATGTATCACTTATCTTGCTATTGGTAGGAGGTTAATTTTCGCAGCAATTACCTGCGTTGTAAAACAAGAATCAAAATAATATATTTATGCTTTGTCATAATGCAATTATAATACATATACAACACACTTATAATAAATAATACAGTCGTGCTTTATAACCTGTCACATGATTCTAGATTTAAAAATATAAACAGACAAAGTACAAGTAAATTAAATAGCTATAAAACAAAAATATATCGGGAGTGAGCCAAATACAAGTAAATAAAAAAAACTCTAAAATAAAAATATATATGGAGTTAAGAAAAAAAAGTTCTATAGGGAGTGAACCAAACCAGTAGTTTGAAAAAAATCTACCTAATAAGCTTATGTTTAGTCTTCTAGCCCAAGACGGTGAGGTGTGATGACCCAGGGACGCACGGATTGTGAATGTCTTAAACGACTTCTCACCGTAATTCCTTAATATTTCTCTCCCCTTGTCATATTTTCTGCATTTAAAGATGGGGTGGCTTATGTCGTCATACAGTCCACAGGAGTCACAATTGGGGGTTGGGGCCATTTTCTACAGGAAAAGGGTTGATTTTGTTGTTTTATGGCCATATCTAAGACGATAGGCATATCGAAAAGATACGGGATGGGAGGCACATTTCTTTTGAAAGAGCTAGGTATGAGAAGAATGGAACTAAGTCTCTTCTTCCTCCAAAATTTTCGAATTGATTAAAGACAGGAATTCTTGACCAATACTAGGGGTGTAATTGATCAGATCCAGATGGCAGGCTTGTTCTGCAACCAGGTGCGCTTGTTCATTTCCTGCTATCCCAAAGTGTGTGGGAGCCCAAATAAATATAATTAATATACCCTTTCTTGATAACTGAGTAAGAAAGTTTTCAATCTGGATGGTAAAATTTCTTGCTTGGTGTTGCTAGTGTGAAAGGTAATCCAGAGCTGACAGTGAATTAGTGCAGACAGTATACTTCTGATATCTGATGTATGTTTGACTCGATATGGCTTGAAGAGCAAAGTTGATTGTCATAAGCTCAGCAGGAAAAATTGCCAGGTTAAGGGGTAGCCTGGCTCTGTGTGTGTTTTTCTCAGGACAAATCCCTGCGGTCAGATCAATAGTTTCAAAGAAAGAATAAAAACAGAGTTAAAGGAGTGAAAGTAGAACTTCTGGCCAATAAGCAATCCCCCCCCTTAGCAATCCCCCTATGGACTGAGCTGAGGCATTGAATAGATACCATTTGGACAGTGATTGGTGACGGTGGGCATCCACAAACAAGTGCTAAATTGAGAGATGAATTTGGAAAAATATTTGGGGGCACCCACCCGCCCAGAGTCTCGGGCAAGTGACCCAAAAATTTGAAAAATTTTGTGAAAAATTACAATTTGCTGAGAACGCGGGGCTGAGCTTAGGCAATGAATAGGTACTATTTGAAAGATGAAGATGGCTTTAAACGATTGTTTGCCTGTTATTCCAAGCAAAGCAAATTAATGGTCCTGTGTCAATTGTAAATTCTTGGTCAACCTGCCTGAGACTCTAGGCAGATGTGCCTTTCCAAAAACTAACATACAAGTATTTGTCCAATAAGAGAGTCATATTTACTCCCACCATTTACCCGTACCATTTAAACATTTTTGTCTCTCAATTACTCGGACTACCTGTCTTGTCTTTTATCTACAACTAGCCATGTCTTGATGCCTACTGAAAAATACTTGATTTTCAATTCAAAATAAACGGATTCGGTCGAGGCCTTCGGCCTCGACCTCTAGAAGTCTATATTATACGTGCGGTATAATTCGCATCATATCTATACACAGGGGAGATAGGACAAAGCCATTTGATGATAAAATATTATCAGTAGAATAGAAGTCAGGAGAAACAACCATTAACTGTATAAATCGAATTGAGAAAATCGAAGTCAAGCTAGACGATATTGATCAAGAAAATATGTTGGACAGTCTTGTTTTCAACGGTCTGAAGCAAAAGACAGGAGTTGACCTTAAAACGTTTATGCTCAGTGTCCTTTCGACACGGTTGGGTGTTACTGGTATATCTTCTGGCGAATTATCAAGTGTTTTCCGGTTCAGAATGAATGGGCCTCATACCACCAGTGACAAAGTTACCCCAGTTTTAGTGCGAGTTTTAGTCCCCAGTTTTAGTAAAGAAGTTGCTCGAAAAGTGTTCTTACAGAAATCTAAACTAGCTGGGTCTGGAATCTTTGTGTCGGAATCCCTTACAAAGCGACGTCGCAACCTGCTAAATGCCGCAAGGGATCGCTTTGGTGTTAAAAATGTATGGACCGACCGGGGCAACATACTAGTGAAGCTGCCTGGTGAACCGTCTGCCCGGAAAATAAGATCCCTTGCTGAATGCGTTTGAATTAGTATTTGTGTTGTTTTCTGTCATTTTTTCTTGTCTGTACAGCTTCTGTTGCCCTTTTTCTTTCTCTTTCTTTTTCGCGATTTTTTCATTCTTATCATTATTCGCATAAACTGTTTTGGTCTCCCACTTATTTTATTCTTGTTTTTCCTTTTCTTTTGAGGGATCCGTTTTGTTTCGTTTTTGATTTTAGTTTTTCTATTATTATTTGCAAAAAATTGTCTTGGTCTCCTATTTTTTATTTCTTACCTTTTTTTTTTTTTACGAACAAATAAACTTTCAAATGGGAATAAATCCATTTATTTAGACAGTGTCCAAAAGTCCAGATATTTCGGTCACATATACAGCGACCGTCTTCAGTAGAAATAAAGACGGTCGCTGTATATGTGACCGAAATATCTGGACTTTTGTACCAGTTTTTTTCACTGTCTAAATAAATGGATTTATCCCCATTTGAAAGTTTATTTGTTCGTCTTAGAACGGCAGTGTGGTCTAAGAAAACAACACCTAATTTAAAGGTGTTGCGTCAATTTTTTTTTTTTTTTTTTTTTTTTTTTTTTTTTTTTTTTTTTTTTTTTTTTCCATTTAGAGAGATATGTTATATGTTTATTTATTTACTTTCGTTGGTTCTTCACTTGATGATTTAATGAGCCGACCTTTTCGTCTAGAAGAGGTTTTATCGGCACCAATAGCAAGAGATGTTGAACCGTGTACGAACCAAGTTAGATTTCAACCGTTAAAAAATAGTCCAAAGATTTAAGTTAGACCCCGGGGAAGTCGATTCGTTGCGTTTATGTGCCTGGAATTATCACCTCACTACTGGTTATGAGGATGTGTTGCAATTTCTTTCTGATTCTCAAGGAAAAATTAGTTTTATTGGTATATCTGAAAGTTTTTTTAGTCAGGAACACTCTTTCTCGCTGTATTCTTTTCCAGATTATAATTTGGAGGCTAAAAACCGGACGTCACTTCACAGAGGGGGAATTGCGTGTTTGATTTCAAAGTCCTTGACATACCATGTAAGAAATGATATTGATGTTTGGATAGAGGGTAAGTTTGAAAGTTTTAGTATAGATTTAAATTTGGGTAGTAGGAAATTTTTGATTAGTATTGTGTATAAGCCACCGAGCGCAAGCTGGGAAGATTTTGAGCGTGGATTTGATCAACTTGCGCGTGCGGTGTCTCGGACAGGTATAGATTTTATTTGTATGGGTGATTTTAACTTTGATCTGCTATCGCTGAACGGAGTGAATCTTGATTTTTTTAATTTAATGGTTGCTAATGATCTTTTTCCCCTAGCTAATATTCCAACACGGGTTACGAGTCATTCAGCTACTCTCATTGACAATATTTTTCTTTGTTCGAAGTTCAAGTATTGGTCAAAATGTGCAGGCGGAAGGGTTAGTGAATTTTAACAATGATTCCTTGGAGGACGAATTTTTGGATGAAAGAGGAATTGGAAATGAAATTGAATTTCAACCGTGTACTGGAGATGAAATTCTGAAGGTTGTGAAAACAATAACATCTAATTAAGCAGGGACAGATGGAATTAATTTGAAGGCTTTTACATCAGTGATATGTTATTTAATACCATGTCTCGTCCACATAATCAATCTTTCCCTGGAAACTGGGGTATTCCCCGATGCGCTTAAAAGGGTAAAAGTCATCCCCCTCCATAAAGGTGGGTCTAAACTAGATATCAAAAATTATAGACCTATATCCATCCTTCTCCTGTTTTCAAAAATATTTGAAAAAATTGTGCATAAAAGGCTATATGATTACCTTACGAAAACAGGGATGTTAAGTGAAACTCAGTTCGGCTTTAGGAAAGGTCCCTCGACGTCGGACGCTGTGCATTCTCTCTGTGATATTGTAAATAGATGCTTTGAACGTGGTGAAATCCTTTGACTGTTTTTTATTGATTTTAGAAAGGCGTTTGATACAGTGGATTTTAGAATTTTACTCAAACGTCTACAGTCCCTTGGAGTTCGTGGCAATTATCTGAAATGGTTTGATAGTTTTTTAAGTGGAAGATCTATTCAAGTTGTTTTAAATGATGCATTTTCTTCTCCCTTTCAAGTGAAGTGTGGTGTACCTCAGGGATCTGTCTTGGGACCACTTCTCTACCTTGTGTACGTTGATTCAATGCGTTTTTACTTACCGGAGTGTTTTATCACGACTTTCGCGGATGATACTGCTTTAACTATGTCTAGTCGAATGATTGATGATCTATTGCTGAAAGTAAATAGGGTTTTAAAGTCATTTTATGTATTTACAAGTTTGAGCCTTTCGTCAGTGAATGTTAAAAAAACTAATTTATGATTTTTAGGAGAGTTGGTAAGCTGCCGAATGTTAATGGAGAGATATTTTTTAATGGTAAGCCTTTGTCACAGGTGCATGAGGTGCGTTATTTGGGCTTCCAGCTTGAATGTAATTTGTCTTGGAAGCACCATAGTGATCTTGTTGCAGCTAAAGTTGCTAGAGGTCTGGGAATTTTGCGTCGTTTGAAGCATTTTTTACCATTGTCGTTCTTTTATTATTGTATCATAGTATTGTTGCGCCTTATATTTCTTATGGTTGTGTCATTTGGTCTAGCAATTTTAACACAAATTTCAAAAGAGTGCAGATTTTACAAAACAAAATAGTACGTCTTCTTGGGAATTATGAATGAATGAATGTTTTTATTTCCCATCATAAATAACACAAGGTTACACAACGAAGTATTGAAAAAAAAAGAAAAAAAAAGAGAAAAAGAAAACGCAATAAGAGAAACAACAAGACTTCAATAACAATCTATATACAGCATACTAAACTCTTATTCAAACTAGCCTACGATAGCTCGGTACATATCATGATCAGGATTGAGCGAACGCCGAAATCGAACGATTCGCTCAGTAGCTGCAGTAGTCGGGTCCACAACACTGTAATTTTTCGAAACTCTTGAGTTTCTCTCCCATGGCGGAACACTTAAAAGATACTTTGCATACTTATAGTAAACCCGACGGACTGAGCGCTTATCTGTTTCGGTGAAAAGAGACCAAAACGGCGAGAGTGACAGAACATGCGGGATAACGAACACGGAATAGAGCCTTCCGAGTATACGGCGGTTATACATACGTTTGCAGGGTAGAAGTAGTCCGTATGTTTTAAGTGCCTTTTCTGAAAAATGCTCAACCAGTGCTTCACGAGTAAACCGCAGATCTGAAGCGATCGGCAGTCCAAGGTAAGTGAGAGATGGCTTTGAGCTCACCGCAGTATCGCCTAGGAGCACGCTAATCTGGGTTCGAATCTTTCGCGTGCGACGAAAAATAACTACTTCACTTTTGGCAGCATTAAAAGCTAGCCCAATCTTAGCATATTCATCACTCAATATATTGTAGTTATCCTCAACCCTTGAAACAGACCTACTTGCGTTAAGTATATCATCAGCGTAATTGATGAGCGACACGTCCTATACCTAGATATATGCAGCACGTTTTGGCAGATTCTTGAGGGACGATAATACTATTGTTGTATAGAAGAGGGGAAGTAATGGAGCCTTGCCGGATACCTTTACGGACAGGCATAACTACGGTGGATACCACCATACCGCGATGAGTGGGGACTTTAATCTTCACTCTCAGCCTCCTATACATGCTCCTCCAAACAACGACAACCGAACGGTCAACTCCGCGTTTACAGGAAGAACTAAGTATATATGCGTGGATACCGGAGTCGAATGCTCTACGCACATCGTGGCTTGCTAGAACAAGTGTATCATTATTATCGTGAGCACTGAGCAAAAGATTAGCTATCAACGAATGAACATGCTCGCGACTAGTACCACTCTTAAACCCGAATTGTGAATCGGGAGTAGAACAAGCTTCACTTAGGTCACCAAAAACAAGCATTTCCATGAGTTTGCAGAATACCGGCGCAACAGTTATCGGGCGGTATGATGAACAGTTCCTGGGATCATTCCCTTTTTTGGGAACTGGTGTAACGACGCCGACACAGAAAACATCGGGGACAAGACCGCAGTTAAAGATCATCTGGTACATAAGAGCAAGGTGATTTAACACATTGTCACCCCCAATAGCCAGATGCATTCCACAAATATTATCATCACCTCGAGAATACTTCTTTTTCAGTTTAGATAGCATATGACGGATACTAGAGACAGTAACAACGAACCCGACACTTCGTTCATTTGACGCTAGGAGGGAGTCGAGCTCTTTTTCGAACTCTTTCTCGAGAGCCTTGTTCGGCGGTGAGAATTCGGCGGTGAAATATTTATTCCAATCACTTTCACTTGGCAAAATTTCTTCTTTGCGAGATTTCGGACTCCTTTTCTTTTTAATATACTTCCAGACTGCATTTGGGTCACCTTCAAGCACTTTGCAATTCTGGTCCATTAAGTCGGTTCGGTGTTTAGCAAGGGTCTTGGCGAACTTTCGCTTAGTATATAGCCTGATATCATTCAAGACACCTTGACGAGGTGTATTATATAGAAAATGTGAATGATACCGCGTCATGTTTTAAAGAATTAAGTGTGCTTAACATTGGTCAGATTCGCGATTACCAAGCTGCTTTTTTTTGCCTATAGATGTTGGAATGATGTATGTCCTCCAGTTTTTACAATTTTTTTTTCGCGTAAATAGTTCACTCCACAGGTATGCGACTAGAGAGGCGGAAAATTTTACGGTTGAGTATAGAGACACCACAAGTGCAGGTTTTGGAATTCGGTATTTGGCTCCGGCTATTTGGAATGATATCCCAGTTGGCGTTCGTGAAGCTGAACACATTGGGTCGTTTAAAGTAAAAATAAAAAAACATTTATTGGGAGAGGCGAGATAGTTTATTATTATTGTCATTTTTATTCTTAATGTCTCAGTTGTTTTTTTTTGTTTTTTTTTTTTCATAGATTTTGGTATATTGGTTAATTGAGAGAGTGTTCAG
The DNA here is from genome assembly GCA_027921565.1 of Artemia sinica. Taxonomy (NCBI): domain Eukaryota; kingdom Metazoa; phylum Arthropoda; class Branchiopoda; order Anostraca; family Artemiidae; genus Artemia; species Artemia sinica. Next base: position 67,880,621 of record CM051262.1, read on the forward strand.
GTCTTATTTTTTTAAAAGTATTTTGTAAATGGTTGAGAATTAGAGGATTGCAGCCGTCCTTCATCAGGCTTTTAGAGCCTTCTTCGGGCGGTTGCTTGTATATAGTTTATTTTGTAATTTGTAGTAAATAAAGCAAGTCAAGTCAAGTCAACTGTATAAATCACACTTTCAAAGACTGAAGAGGGGAGGCTTGATTGGGTAACCCCCTAAAAAAATTGAAAAAAGTTAGACAGCGTAATTTTTTCGTATGTTTAGCTTATTTTATTGTCCGTAATATCATACCTTTAGTGTATGAAAACCAGATTTGAATTTATCGGACATCAAAAGGTGTTGTAGCATGACTCTACCATCTAAGCACACGAACTCCAACTGAAGGCAGGAACTACTTCTCATATAATTTAGTAGCAAACTAAGAACTGACGCGTGGAGGACCTCATCATCACCCTTTTCTACCACCTGTAAGAAGCAACTTGAAAATGTAAATTTACTACGATAGAAAAACATCAAATATAGAACAGTGTTCTTAATCTGAATGATGATTTAATAATAGTGATTTATTTCTAACTCCTTATGTAGCAAAAGAAGTGCAGTAACAAAAACACAAAAGGAAAATAAGAAGAAAACGTACCAAAAAATTTCACTATTACAAAAGTAAAGAAGAAAAACCAAATACACATAAGAAAGTACGAGGCGGTTGAAAGGCCCTTACCACAAAAAAGGCTCTTCTTTTAACAGAACCTCAAGCAACTTTGAAATGGAAGGTAAGTAAGCCTAGTTCGCAACTTATTTTTTCAAGTCTCAAATTTTTATTTGATGGTAATATGTTTATTCCACCTAAGATTCAAATAGCTTTGCGGTTCCTATACCAGAGAGGCATGTGGTTGTACGAACAAGAAAACTGGCTTGCTTTTGTTTTCTTATCATAAAACTTAACGGAAAAAGTACAAAACATTGGCTTTTCCTACATCAACGGAGTTGATGTAGGAATTGAAACAAGCCTTCCTTCACCTTCATTTGGGTTGTCGATCCAATCCCTGAAAGTTACATTCAAGTTAGCAAACAGTCTTTCAGGAAGGATTTAAGCTGCTCCTCTACACTTTAACCAAGAGTGAGTTATAATTTGATAGAGTAATTGTTTGAATCGTAAAAAATAAATTCAATTTCTGTTTATTTTCAGAAAGAGCAAGATACCTTCAATATTGTCAGCAGTGCCAATTCACGAGAAGGTAGGAGGAGGGCAAGGATTCTTTTCAATCATTTGTAGTGAAGATACAAGAAAGACATGTTTTTCAAAATCTAGGAGAGAGGCATTTCTGTTTTGTTTCGACTTTTTAAGGTGAAAACACCAATAAAAAGGTATTTTTCAAAATCCCTCCACTCCCCCTCCAATTGACGCAAGTGAAAAAAAAACGCATTCAATTAGTCTCGAAGCCCATTTTGGACCACCAACTTCACCGAAGATTTGAATACCCTGTCTAACCTTATAGAACAAATTGTGTTCACTTGTTACAAAACTATGAAGCTTTACCTTTATTTTTGTATTTTCACTTTCTTTTTCAGTTAGCCTCATGTTTTTCTTTCTCACTGAAAAATTGTTGGTCCCTACATACATTTTTTTTTCAGCCTTCAAACGATTTCAGTCGCAAGCAATGCTTCTATAAACAAATGGTAGCGACATTGTTGGTGAGGCACAATCCCCTTTTATCAGAAGAACAGAGCTCTGCCTTAACCATATTATTGCACTTCATTCTTTTTTTCACTAGTTTTTAACCAGAATGATTTCCCTACAGAAAGACAAAAAGTATTTAAACTTCAAGAAGCAAGTAGCAGAAATTCAACAGTGGAGGATTGAAAGAATATTCAGATGGTGGCATAGCTGAAGATCAAAAGTCTCCGAAATAAATTACCCAAAATCCCCATTCCTTCTCGCAGATTGACCTTGAAATCAAGGTCATTTGACCTTGACCAAAAATAAAAATCAAGTTTCTATTTTTTAACCGCGCAATTATTAAGCGGTCCATCAGCTTGCTAAATAATTGCCATCAATTCAGTTCGTATGTCAAATACACCAATTTCTTCGCAATTCGTAATTATGTCCAAGTGAGTATCGCGAACCACACTCATCGTAGATGTTAGGGGAGGGGTAAGTATGGTATAGGGGGACATATTAGAACATTATTTAGGCTATTCAAGCAGTGACGGTTCTGACCTTTTTTGCGCCCGGGGCAAAATTTGACTAGCATACCCCCCCCCCACCTGTTTCCCTTAAATTTTCAGGCCAAATTTTAACAAAATGCTCATGTATTAGCAAAATTTCTATTTATTAACAAAATTTTCCATTTATTTAAATCTGACTTTTCTTACTTCAGCCTCTGCAAAATTATTAATTACCTCAATATCCTGTAAAATACGAACAGCTTTGAATACAAAGTATCACCAAAAAGAACATTGAAATTAATTAAATTCGGTCTGCTTACTTTTATTTTCAAAGAATGGTGATGAATATATGGGAAAAATAAAGTTTCGGATGTAATTTGCTTATATTTACAGCCAACTAAGCCCTCTACTTTATTTTGATAAAATAAAATTTCAAAAATTACAAAAGGATTATAACCGTTAATTTATTTATTGGAAATTCTGCGCCCCTAAAATTTCTGCAAGTGCCCCCTCTCTCCCCCTAAAACAGTCTGTATTCAAGGCAGTATCACTCAACTCGACACATTTAAAAAAACTAAAGTGAGCTTCAATGGAATCCCAAATTTGAGGCTTGCAACCACACCTGAAGCCTAGGTGTCTTACCACTTATTTGCTGATTCGTCACAGTATTTAAATTAAGTACTTCAAATAAGATGTATTTCTTGCAATAAAATAGTAATATGTTCTATTTGGAGATGGACAGGGGGGTGGGCTTTTAAGTATTGTGGCTCATTCGTTATAGTAAAAAATTATTAGGCTGTCAGAGACCGTATCATTAAAGTAGAGGCGTTTGTGGAAGCATTGGTGAGCTTCTGTGAAATTCCCAGTTTTCAGCTTGCATCCTCTTGTGACACCTAAGTGCGGCACCTTTGCTAAACAGTATCAGAAGTTCCACATATTTCTAGTACCATTAAAGAATACTGGTGAAGAAAAAACTATAAGTTAATAAGCAAATATGTTAATTACAAAGCACATTTATTGGACAAGCCTGCACCCTTTAATTGGCGCTAAACAGCATTTAAATGGAGTTTTCTAAGTAGAATCAACTCTTTTTGAAATCACGCAGCAAACACAATAAAATCTCTTTAGGGATATTTTTACCCCCCCCCCCCCCCTAAATAGAAATTTGTTAGGAAAAACGGTCAGGTGTTTTGCTAAAGAAAAGAAATAGGCCTTAGGTAATGAAAGAAATAAAAGCACTGACCAGCCTTCTCAAAAATATGGCCGCACAAACCCGAGCTCAATGGGTGGTCTGTGGGCTTAAAAGCATTATCCAAGTTTGTTTTCAGTAAACTATGACCTTGTTTCGACAAAAGCAGGATATTTCGAAGGGAAGTCCAATTCAAATGAACACTTTGCTAGCTACCCATGTCTATTTATAACCATTAACTAATATCACATTTTGTTGACTCTGTTATATGCAGCCCTAATTAGTATCCAAGGTGATGACGGCTCGAAACTGATATCTAGCTAAGCATACCTGTGAAGGAGGTACAAGGACAATTCTTTTTCCTGAACAATTCTCCAACTTTTAATTAGGTCCTCTCCTCTTTCCCTCAATTAAGACATTAATGAGTTTTCCAACTTCAAAATAACACAAGTTAAACTAACGTTAAACGTTGCAAACAAACGTTACTAAAATTATAATATTAAAAACAGCTTATCTTGCAAAAGCCAAAGAACGATGTTGGCACAATGTATTATTTTCTTTTTCTAGACCAGGACACTTCGTATCGAGGGAGTTGTCGTACAAACTTCGAAAAGGGCTCATTCAATTGGAAATTGGAATGGCTAGTGCCTTTTTAATAGTCGAAAGAGATTGGAAGGGAACTAACACCTCTTACACGCCCGCCATTTCCCCAAAAATACATCCAATCAAAATTTTGAGATAGCCATTTTGTTTAACGTAGTTGATTTCAAGATGGAAATTACATTTTTGAGGAGGACACTCCCCTCACAGCCCTCAGGGCAAGGGTTGTAAGTTATGCCCCGGGGGCATACAAGGTTTTTTTTATAGAAAACGTTGTCGTAGAAACTTAAGTTATGCCCTGGGGGCATATAAGGTTTTTTTTGAAAGCTTTGTCGTAGAAACTTCAAAAAGGGCTCATTTGATTGGAAATTGAAAGGGATAGTGCCCTTTTTAAAAGTAGAAAGTGATTGGAGGGCAACTAACCCCCCTATTACGCCCACCTTTTCCCCAAACATATCCAATCGAAATTTTTCGATAGCCATTTTGTTCAACGTAGTTGAAAGTTTTGGAAATTAGATCTTTAAGGATGACCCCCCCCCCTACAGCCCTCAGGGTCACGGTTGTAAGTTATGCCCTGGGGGGATATACGGTTTTTATAAAAAGCGTTGTCGTAGAAACTTCAAAAAGGGCTCACTGGATTGGAAATTGAAATGGCTAGTGCCTTTTTTAATAGTTGAAAATGATTGGAGGGCAACTAACCCCCACTCACACCCACGATTTCTTCAAATACATACAATCAATATTTTGAAATAGCCATTTTTTCTAACGTATTTGAAAGTTCTGGAAATTAGGTCTTTGAGGATGATAACCCAATCAGAGCCCCCAGAGCAAGGGTTGTAAGTTATGCCCTGGGGGCATATAAGGTTTTTTTTGAAAGCTTTGTCGTAGAAACTTCAAAAAGGGCTCATTCGATTGGAAATTGAAAGGGATAGTGCCCTTTTTAATAGTAGAAAGTGAATGGAGAGCAACTAACCCCCTCTCAGGCCCACCATTTTCCCAAACACATTCAATCAAAGTTTTGATATAGCCATTTTGCTCAATGTAATTGAAAATTCTGGAAATTATGTATTTGAGGATGACAACCCCCCCCCCAGAACCCCCAGGACAAAGGTTGTAAGTTATGCTCTGGGGGCATATAAGGTTTTTATAGATAGCGTTGCCGTAGAAACTTAAAAAAGGGCTCATTCGACTGGGAATTGAAACGGCTAGTGCTCTTTTTAATAGTCGCAAGTGATTGGAAGGCAACTAACATCCCTTCCACGCCCACCATTTATCCAAACACATCCAATCAAAATTTTGAGATAGCCATTTTGTTCAACACAGTTGAAAGCTCTGGAAATTATATCTTTGAGCAGGACACATTTTTTCTAGAGCTCATTCCCTAGAAAATGTTCCCCACAGTCTTCAGGGCAAGGGTTATAAGTCATGCCCTGGGGGCATGTAAGTTTTTTTATTGAGAGCTTTGTCGTAGAAACTGCAAAAGGGGTTCATTCAATTGGACATTGAGAGGGCTAGTGCCCTTTTTAATAGTCGAAACTGACTGGAGGGTAACTAACCCCCCCCCCCCTCGCTCCCTCCATTTCCCCAAACACATCCAATCAAAATTTTGAGACAGCCATTTGTTGAACGTAGTTGAAAGTTCTAGAAAAATTAGGTCTTTGAGGATGACAGCCCCCCCACCCCATAGCCCACAGGGCAAAGGTTGTAAGCTATGCCCTGGGGGCATATAACGTCTTTATAGAAAGCGTTGCCGTAAAAATTTCAAAAAGGGCTCATTCGATTGGAAATTGAAAGAGCCATGGCCCTTTTTAATAGTCGAAAGTATTTGGAGGGAGAATCCCCCCCCCACGCCCATCATTTCCCCAATCATTCCCGATCAACATTTTGATATGGCCATTTTGCTCAGCGTAATTGAAAGGTCTGGAAATTGTGTCTTTGAGGATGAGAATCCTCCCCCCCCATAGCCCTAAGGACAGGGGTCGTAAGTTATGCCCTTGGGGCACATAAGGTTTTTATAGAGAGTTTTGTCGTAGAAGCTTCAAAAAGGGCTCATTTGATTGGAAATTCTGAAGAATAGTGCCTTTTTTATTAGTTGAAAGTAATCAAAGGGCTAATGCCCCCCCACGCCCATAAGTTCCCCAAATACTTCCGATCAAAATTTTGAGATAGCTATTTTGTCCAGCGTATCAGAACGGTCTGGAAATTATGTCTTTGAGGATAACAAAATCCCCAGCCCTCATGGTAAGGGTTGTAAGCTATGCCCTGGGGACATATAAGGTTTTTTATAGAAAGCGTGGTTATTTAAACTTCGGATGGGGCTCATTGGATTGGTAATCAGACGCTCTAGTGTTCCTTTTAATATTCAAAGTGATCAGAGGTCAGCTACCACTCACACACACACACACACGTCGTATTGTCCCGAAATGCATGCAATAGAAATTTTGAGACAGCTATTCTACTCAAAATGGTCTAAATATCATATAAAGAGGCCTATGGGGTTTAAACAATCCCCACAATTTAGGGGAAAGGGTTGTAAGCTATGCCCAGGGGGTATTTAAGGTTTTTATGGAAGGTCTGGTTTTTTAACTTTAGAAGAAGCTCAGTCTTTCTCCCTGAAAAAGAATTTGTCAATATAAAACAAACAGAAATTAATCAAAAAACTTTTTCAACAAAATAAGTTTTTAAAAAAAGTAAAGAACTCCATTAAACCAAAATGAACAAACATAGAATCAAATATTCTACCAAGCATACAACTACCACAAATCAGTATCAATCAATAAATGAAACCCAAAACAAACAGAAATTACAATCAATAAGAGTCAAACTCATAACGAGCGGAAATTAAAATAAGTAGGGTTCTAAACCCCAGGCTTTCTAAAGGCCAGGATATAATTTGCGCTTTACTAGAAAATTCTTTTAAATGTTATCACTTTTCTAACTTTAAGAAATCAAAAATCAATTAAGATTATAAGAATAAAGATCAGCATATGTATATTAAACTGACAATGCAGATTTTTTTTTCAGTAAATTCATTTGAATTTGTTTCAGTGACTTACAAATTATATGATGGGGAAATGATGGGCATGGAGCGGGGGGTTTCTCTCTCCGATTACTTTTGACTATTAAAAAAGAAAATAGCCCTCTCAATTTCCAATCCAATGACCCCTTTTTGAAGTTTTTACGACAAAACTTTCTATAAAAATATTATATGCCCCCAAGACATAATTTACAACCTTATCCCTGAGGGCTGTGGGGGGGGGGGGGGGGTTGTAATACTCAAAAACATAATTTCCGGACCCTTCAACTACGTTCAACAAAATGGATATATCAAAATGTTGATCGGAAGTGTTTGGGAAAATGATGGGCGTGGGGGGGGGGGGGTATTCGCCCTCCAATCGCTTTTGACTATTAATAATGCCACTAACCCTCTCAATTCCCAATTGAATGAGTCCTTTTTGAAGTTTCTACGACAACACTATTTATAAAAACCTAATATCCCCCCAAGAAATAACTTACAACCTTTGTCCTGGGGGCTGTGAGGGGTTTGTCATCCTTAAAGACATAATTTCTGGACCTTTGAACTACGTTGAATAAAATTGCTATCTCAAAATTTTGATTGAATGTAATCGGGGAAATAGTGGGCGTGAGAGGGGGGTTAGTTGCCCTCCAATCACTTTCGACTATTAAAAAGGGCACTATCCCTTTCAATTTCCAATCGAATAAGCCATTTTTGAAGTTTCTGCGACAACACTTTCTATATAAAAAAAACTTATATTCCCACAGGGAATAACTTACCACCCTTTCTCTGAGGGCTGTGGGGGGGGGGGGGGGTTGTCATCCTCAAAGACCTAATTTCCAGAACTTTAAACTACTTTCAACAAAATAGTTATCTCAAAATTTTGATTGGATGTGTTTGGGGAAATGGTGGGCGAGAAAGGAGGATTTGTTGCCCTTCAATCCCTTTCAACTATTAAAAAGAGCACTAGCTCTCTCAATTTCCAATCGAATGACCCCTTTTTTAAGTTTCTACAACACCGCTTTCTGTAAAAATCTTATATGCCCCCAGGGCATAGTTTACCACCATTACCCTGAGGGCTCTGGGGGGGAGGGGGGGTTATCATCCTTAAAGACCTAAATTCTTTAACTCTCAACTATGTTGAAAAAAATGGCTATCCCAGAATTTTGATTGGATGTGTTTGGGGAAATGGTGGGCGTGAGAGGGGGGTTAGTTGCCCTCCAATCACTTTCTACTATTAAAAAGGGCACTAGCCCTTTCAATTTCCAATTGAATGAGCCCTTTTTGAGTTTCTACGACAACGCTTTCAATAAAAACCTTATATATCCCAAGGGCATAACTTACAACCTTTGCCCTGAGAGGTGTGGGGGGGGGGTTATCATCGTCAAGGACCTAATTTACAAAACTCTCAACTGCGTTGAACAAAATGGATTGCTCAAAATTTTGATTGCATGTGTTTTGGGAAATGGTAGTCGTGAGAGGGTGGTTAGTTGCCTTCTAATCACTTTCGACAATTAAAAAGGGCCCTAGCCCTTTCAATTTCCAATTGAATGAGCCCCTTTTGAAGTTTCTACGAGAACGCTTTCTATAAGACCTTATATGCCCCAAAGGCATAATTTACAACCCTTGCCCTGAGGGGTGTGGGGTTTTGTCATCCTCAAAGACATAATTTCCTAAACTTTCAACTACGTTGAACAAAATGGCTATCTCAATATTAGGATTGGATCTGTTTGGGAAAATGGTGGGCGTGAGAGGGGGGTTAGTTGCCCTCCAATCACTTTCGGCTATTAAAAAGGGCACTAGCCCTTTGAATTTCCAATTGAATGAGCCCTTTTTGAAGTTTTCTACGACAACACTTTCAATAAAAACCTTATATGCCCCCAAGGCATAAATTACAACCCTTGCCCTGAGAGATCTGAGGGAGTTATCATCCTCAAAGACCTAACTTCCAAACTTTCAACTGTGTTGAACAAAATCGATATCTCCAAATTTTGATTGCATGTGTTTGGGAAAATGCTGGGCGTGAGAGGGGTTAGTTGGCCTCCAATCACTTTCAACTACTAAAAAGGGCACTAGCCCTTTGTATTTCCAATTGAATGAGCCCTTTTTGAAGTTTCTACGACAACACTTTCAATAAAAACCTTATATGCCCCCAAGGCATAAATTACAACCCTTGCCCTGAGGACTGTAGGACATAATTTCTAGATCTTTCAACTACGTTGAACAAAATGGTTATCTCAAAATTTTGATTGGATCTATTTGGCGAAATGGTGGGCATGAAAGACAGGGCCGTATCCGGAGGGGGGAGGTAGCCGGTTTTAAGCCCCCCCCCCTTGAAATTTTTTTTACTCGTAAAAACGTAACAAAAATGGACATAAACAAATTTTATATGCGTTTTTTGAGGTTTTTTTGTGTAAGACCCCCCCCCCAAAAAAAAATTGAGTAAAACCCCCTCCAAAAAAAAATTCTGGGTACGGCCTTGGTGGAAGGGTTGTTAGTTGCCTTCCAATCATTTTCAACTGTTAAAAAGGGCACAAGCCCTTCCAGTTTCCAATCGAATGAGCCCTTTTCTAATTTTTTACGACAACTCCTTCGATACGAAGTGCCCTGGTCTAAAACCAACCAAAAAATAATAATAATAATAAATAAATAATACGTTGTGCCAACATCGTTCTTTACTTAGGCAGTGCTATTGCGCTGCCTATGATTTATGAATGTATATGAGCATACTGTTTAAATCATTTTTATTGATGTAGAATACTTTTAATAATGTCCAATAATACTAAAAACGCCTTTACGTTTTAATACATCCTCCACTTAAGGCGCACACGATTAAATAAAATAAAAGTAACTTACTGATAGATTAGACAAAAGATACACGAAATTTAGACAATATCGAAAACACTTAAAATTTAAGTCAATGACCCCCTTCCCTGCGATACGTAGTCCTATCTGAGTATTACCCTTCTTTCAACGAATAGCTTAAAGAACCCAGTCACGATAAATTAATATTGGAAGAGCAGTAAACAATTTTAAAACTAACTGTACATAGGTAAGTGTAATAAGTTGCCGGTAAATGTTGAGACCAGAAAACTGAAACAGAGCCAAGTGGATATGGCTCAATATTACTCAGAAAAAAAAAATCAGACCATTTTAAAGTGTTTTAGACTTCTGAAATATTTCCGACGACGCTCAAATTCAAATGTTGCGTTTTGGCCGTGTCGAAATATCGCTACTTAAAAGAGAACAAAAAGAGAGAACAAGTCTTAGACAACTTTAATATTGATCCCCTCCTCAACACTTCTTTATTATTTGAATGAAACAGACAAGACTTCTCGATTTCTTTATCTCATCCTACATTTTATTTTCAGAATAAAAAAGAAGAATCATATGTTCATCTGCTTAAGAAATGTTCATAAGGCAGAAAACATCAAACTCAGGTGAACCTTGGCATATAAAATAACTGTGTTTGAAGATTTTAAGTACGTAAATCCTACATTTTTCTCAGGTTGAAAGATTTATTCACTTGATATAACAACAAAATATGAGAAACAGAATTAAGTTTAAAATACTAAATAAAACTATACTTGTCACGCTTGTTTTTGTGTACTAAGTAAGCAGCAATAAAAAGATAATTCGATTCAGTGTGGACAATTTCTGCTTTGGACTAAAGCCAAAAAATGCATATTTAGTGCTTATGGTTCTCCTTGTGACACAAGACTGTAGTAAATTATAAAAGTTGCTGTGGTAGACAGTTGCACCATTAAAAAGCAAAAAAATAGCCCCTAATAAATCTGAACAACCTGTCAGACAATCATTCATGACGACTTTCAAAGATAACCACAAAACAGGGTCATAGGAAAACATTCCGAAGAAACATATGGGTCAAGATATCTCTCGTGTAACAGGATTATTCCTAGGAGGGCAGGGGGTTAAAATATAAAACATGTGTAACTGTAGGCAAGTGTTGTATCAGTTTTTTCACGGAGTAGTACTGTCGGACCAATCTCTAGAGGAATCATGCTTTTTTGAGCGGGTTTTTTATAGTGAGAAAAAATTGAACTTTATTTATAACATGAAATCGGAATTCAATTTAATATGTAAAACAAGTTTTTATTTTTGCAATCCCCAGAATGTGTAACTTAAACCGTCAGAAAAAAAAATCCTCCAGAAAAATTACAAGTCAATTCCAACTAAATCTACAAAAAAAAAAAAAAATCATTGACCCATCAACAGTACATTAATTAGACTGAACTGGGTACAAATCACAGCGCTCCCTAAGTAAAGAACGATGTGGGCACAATGTATTTTTTTTTTTCGTGGTCTTAGACCAGGGCACTTCGTATCGAAGTAGTTGTCGTAGAAACTTCGAAAAGGGCTCATTCGATTAGAAATTGGAGTGGCTAGTGCCCTTTTTAATAGTCGAAAGTGATTGGAGGGCAACTAGCCCCCCCCCACGCCCATCATTCCCCCAAACACATCCAATCAAAATTTTGAGATAGCCATTTTGTTCAAAGTAGTTGATTTCCAGATAGAAAATATGTTTTGAGGAGGTCACTCCCCCACAACCCTCAGGGCAAGGGTTTTAAGTTATGCCCTGGGGGTACACAAGAACGATGTTGGCCAATGTATTATTTTTTTCCTTTAGACCAAGACACTTCGTATGGAAGAAGTTGTCGTAGAAACTTCGAAAAGAGCTCATTCAATTGGAAATTGGAGTGGCTTGTGCCTTTTTTAATAGTCGAAAGTTATTGGAAGGCAACTAACACGCCTCTCACGTCCACTATTTCTCGAAACACATCCAATCAAAATTTTGAGATAGCCATTTTGTTCAGCGTAGTTAAAATTGCTGGAAATTAGGTCTTTTAGAATTATAACCCCCTCAGAGCCCTCAGTGCAAGGGTTGTAAGTTATGCCCTGGGGGCATATAAGGTTTATATAGAAAGTTGTTGTAGTAATTTGAAAAAGGGCTCATTTGATTGGAAATTGAAATTGCCCTTTTAATATTCTAAAGTGAGTGGAGAATAATTAACCCCCCTCTCACGCCCACCATTTCCCCAAAAACATTCAATCAAAATTTAGAGATAGCCATTTTGTTCAACGTAGTTGAAAGTTCTGGAAATTATGTATTTAAGGATGACGAAGCCCCCAGGCAAAGGTTTGTAAGTTACACCCTGAGGGCATATAAGGTTTTTATAGATAGAGTTGTCGTAAAACTTCAAAAGGGGCTCATTCAATAGAAAATTGAGAGGGCTAGTGCCCTTTTTAATAGTCGAAAGTGATTAGAGGGTAACTAACCCCCCCCCCTCTCACGCCCACCATTCCTCCAAACACATCCAATCAAAATTTTCAGATAGCCATTTTGTTCAACGTAGTAGAAAGTTCTGAAAATTAGGTCTTTGAGAATGACAGCCCTCCCCCAGCACTCAGGGCAAGGGTTGTAAGTTATGCCCTGGGGGCATATAAGGTTTATATAGAAAGTTGTTGTAGTAATTTAAAAAAGGGCTCATTTGATTGGAAATTGAAATTGCCCTTTTAATATTCGAAAGGGAGTGGAGAATAATTAACCCCCCTCTCACGCCCACCTTTTCCCCAAAAACATTCAATCAAAATTTAGAGATAGCCATTTTGTTCAACGTAGTTGAAAGTTCTGGAAATTATGTATTTAAGGATGACGAACCCCCCAGAGCCCCCAGAGCAAAGGTTGTAAGTTATACCCTGAGGGCATATAAGGTTTTTATAGATAGAGTTGTCGTAAAACTTCAAAAGGGGCTCATTCAATTGAAAATTGAGAGGGCTAGTGCCCTTTTTAATAGTCAAAAGTGATTAGAGGGTAACTAACCCCCCCTCTCACGCCCACCATTCCTCCAAACACATCCAATCAAAATTTTCAGATAGCCATTTTGTTCAACGTAGTAGAAAGTTCTGAAAATTAGGTCTTTGAGAATGACAGCCCCCCCCCCCAGCACTCAGGGCAAGGGTTGTAAGTTATGGCCTGAGGGTATATAAGGTTTTTATTGAAAATGTTGTCGTAGAGACTTCAAAAGGGCGCATTTGATTGGAAATTGAAAGGGCTAGTACCATTTTTCATAGTTGAAAGTGATTGGAGAACGACTAACGCCCCTCTCACGCCCACCATTTCCCCAAACACATAAAATCAAAATTTTGAGATAGACATTTTGTTTAATGTAGCTGAAAGTTCTGGAAATTAGGTCTTAGAGGATGACAACCACCCTAACAGCCCTTAGGATAAGGGTTGTAATTTATGCCCTGGGGGCATATAAGGTGTTTATAGAAAGCATTGTCGTTTCAAAAAAGGGCTCATTCGATTGGAAATCGAAAGGCCTAATGCCCTTTTTAATAGTCGAAAGTGATTGGAAGGCTTGAAATTTTTATAGTAAAGATCGATGTGGGTATAATGTATTATTTTTTGTTGTTGTTGTTGTTTAGACCAGGGCACTTCGTATCGAAGGAGTTGTCGTGGGAACTTCGAAATGGGTCGATGTGGGTATAATGTATTATTTTTTGTTGTTGCTGTTGTTGTTTAGACCATGGCACTTCGTATCGAAGGAGTTGTCGTGGGAACTGGAAATTAGGTCTTAGAGGATGACAACCACCCTAATAGCCCTTAGGATAAGGGTTGTAATTTATGCCCTGGGGGCATATAAGGTGTTTATAGAAAGCATTGTCGTTTCAAAAAAGGGCTCATTCGATTGGAAATCGAAAGGCCTAATGCCCTTTTTAATAGTCGAAAGTGATTGGAAGGCTTGAAATTTTTATAGTAAAGATCGATGTGGGTATAATGTATTATTTTTTGTTGTTGTTGTTGTTTAGACCAGGGCACTTCGCATCGAAGGAGTTGTCGTGGGAACTTCGAAAAGGGCTCATTCGATTGAAAATATAAAGGGGTGATGCCTTTTTAATATTGGAAAGTGATTGGAGGGCAACTAATCCCCCTCCCACGCCTACCCTCTCATTTGCCCATTATGTTTAAAAACTAAATGTTGCCTTAAGATTAAACCAAAATGCACTGTGCTAATGCTAATTCCCAATAAGGAATCTCAGCAGTATCCCAAGAACGACTGAGGGCATTATGTTCAAACTTTCGGGGCTACTTCTGCTCTTAAAATCTAACCAAATCAAAATAGCGTAAGTGTATCCAAGCTATCAAAAAAATTAAACAGAGTTTTTGCGAATGGTATCAAGTTTTCCATTTCAGGTCAACTAGAGGAGGTATGAAACTAAATTAAACACTACTATTTGTGTCCAGATTTTTAAAAGGGTGTATGTTGTTAAAAATTGCTGAAAATTTTTCTCCAGCTTACAAATAGCAGGCCAAACTATAAAGTCTTAAAAAAACGAAAAGATTTAAAGTATTATTTTCTTTTTCCCTTAGACTATGTGAATATAAAACGAAAAGAAATTAATTAAAAAAAACTTTTTCCACAAAATAAGTTTTCAATGAAAAGTAAAGAACTCCATTAAACAAAGAATGAGCAAAAATAAAATAAAATAAACCCATATGCCTTCCCAAGGCCAGAACAGAATTTGTACTTTACTGAATAAAATATAAATATTTTTACTTTTATAACTTTAATAAATCAAATAATATTAACATTTTGATTACTAAATATCAGTATATGTATATTAAACTGACAATGCACATTCATTTGTATTTTTTCAGTAAAGTGCAACTTATGTTCAGGCCTTTGGAAGGCATAGGGGGTTTTGAGCCCAACTTATGTTAATTTCTGCCTCGGTTATTTGTTGTAATTTCTGTTCGTTCTGGGTTTCATTTATTTATCGATGCTGATTTGTGGTAGTTTCACGCTTGGTAGATTATTTGATTTTATTTTACTCATTTTTTGTTTAATGAAGTTCTTTACTTTTCTTTGAGAAACTTATTTTGTGGAAATAGTTTTTTTAATTAAAAGTGAAAGGAATAACTACATTACGAAACCTAAATAAGAAAGATCTTCAGATAAACTGAGTGAAAATAAAAGACTTACCCTCGCGAATAGGAACAGAAGGACCGACAACCCTCCCAGACGTCGAACGGACGATGTGACATGAGTGCAAGCCAGGGGTCGCAACTCAGCACTTAGGGAAACAGGGACCTCTATCGGTGGCTGCTGTGACGATCGCTTATCTGTCGAAAAGACAGCAAAACTCTCGATAGGTCGACTAAAAAATGCCGAGTGGCTACCTAAGGGGTTGAAGCAGGCATAAGCAGGTTAGACAAAGCATAGATTTCATGCAAAGGTTAGAAGAGACAGAAAATCAGCATTTCTTCACATACGTGTTAAAGTTAGCAAAATTCCGCATAGGCAACTTGGTTCTAATATAATAAAAGGAGGGTGTGTTTTGAAAAACAGCATTCTTTGAGTTTCATTTTAGCTTTTAAGTGACTCAAACACTAATCAAATGCAAATCTGAAACAGAATGTGCTTGGGTCCAATTCTAGGCATATACAAACAAAGCTCAGTGATACACATTCAAAACACATAAACAAAACACATATACATAATAATACACATATGCATAAACAAAACACACATATTCGGTATGAACCCCTTTCTCAATCAAACACTCAGTCACTTTCCTGACAGACAAAGTAAAGTCCTTTGTCCATTCATAATTCACTCTACGAAAGTATATAACAGGGGTTTAGAAAAACCCCCAAAGTACAATACAAAAATTATCCTTTTACTGAAAAATATCATTTAAAGAAAAAATGGATCTCCAGCCATGAGATCTAAAAACTTAAAATTACAAGTTTCGTTCTTATTCTTCTTTTTTTGGAAAATTCAAGCATCTTTTATAGCTTACAGAGAAACGGACGCCTCAATGTTGTGGCAAAACACCATATAGGGATATACTGTAATACCATAATTATGCATTAAATTTATTATATATAATAGAAAAACACCGTATGTGAAGAAATAACAAGGAAAATTGCAAAGCAAGGGACAGGAAAATGCTCCCTATGTATAATTTAATGTTGAGTCTTCATTCAATATCAAAACAACTCGAAGAAAAATAAAAACTGATTGACAATAACAATAAAGTGACAATATTGTGGCCTTCTTCGACCATTTGATATCATTCGAAGAATTAGAAATGAAAACTCAATACTAAATAGGGGTCAAAATATTAAATAAATGCTTTAATACTATAGCCTCTGAGTAGCAACATAAAAAAAACAATGACGTAACACTTAGGAGGTTACCGAAGTAAAGTTTATGTAATTACTTTGAAGGTATTTTATTGTGATCTTAAGTGATGATAATGCAAAATATAATGAACAATTATGCAAAATATTATGAACAATTAATGTTTGAGATAATTCTCAAATAAGCTGTTTCTGAAAATAAGATGTTTCCTTATAGGTAATTACTTTTAAGGTTCTAACTAATGTTTAGCTAATTACGCTTGAGAAGCTTCCGAAATATGGTCCAAGTAATTAATTTTAAGGTTTAGGTAATTGCTTTTAAGATTTAAATAATGTTTAGGTAACTATGCTTGAGAGGTTTCTGAAATGAGGTTTAAGTAGTTACTTTGACGGCATTCTATAGCAATCTTCACCGATATCAACGATTAGTGACAATAACTAGATGATAACTGGTCTTAATACCAGTTATCTACTTTTACGGTATTTGATGGTAATTGCAAGAACTAATGTTTGAGGGTTTTCCGAAATAAGCTTAGGGTAATTACTTTTAAGGTTAAAATAAGATGTACGTAGGTAATTACGCTTGAAAGTGTTCCGAAGTAAGGTAGAGAATGAATTAATTTAATAGAGAATTAATTACCCCTAAGGTAGAGAATTACTTTCGCGGTAACAAAAATGAATGTAAGCCAATTTTTGATGCGTTTTTTTTTAATCCTCCCCCACCTCCCCCAAAAAATTCTTTTTTAAACCCACCCGGCGAAAAAAATCCTGGATACGGCCATGGGTTCAAGTGATTATTTTGACTGTATTTTTTGGGATCTTAAGTAATACAAATTATTAGTGATAATGATTAGATGATAAGTGATCTTAAGAGAAGGTGTTCCACTTTAACAAATATTTTATGGTAATGAAACAACTAATGTTTGTGGGTTTCTGATACAAGCTTCGGGTACTTTTAAGGTTAAAGCAGGTTTAGGTAGTTACACTTGAGAGGCTTCTGAAATAAAGTTTAGGTAATTCCTTTTAAAATCTAAATAAGGTTTAGGTAATTATGCTTGAGAGGTTTCCGAAATAAGGTTTAGGTAATTGCATTGAAGGTATTTTTGGTGATCTTGCATGATGATTATGCGAACTATTATGAACAACTAGTGTTTGAGAGGTTTGAGGGTTAAATATTTTTTTTTTGTAATCAAAGTCCTCCCAGCTCTGGGTCGGCCCAAAATCCACCAGGCTCCATCCACTACAGCCACTTTAGACCATTAAATGTGTCGGGAGTTTTGTTAGTTTAAGGCATTACATGAAACTAGAAAATAACATTGCTTTTCAATAAAAACACATTGAAATTTTCGCCCTTGTGCATTTAAAAAAAAAAGAGCTTATGTAAGTTAAAGCTATGTACAAGGCTGAACAAAAGGGAATATAGCGAGTTTAATTATCCATTTAAAAATTTATCTTTCAAGAAAAGTCATTTCATGCGTAAATACGAACATCAGTCATATTTGCGTTTTTAGTTTTAGAGTTAGAACAAGTAATTGCTATATACAAAGCTAAAAGGAATGAAAACACATAGGTTCGCCAAGCGGTGGCATTATGGCAGTTTTCTCACGGATTAGTACGATTCATAGTTATCACGAATCATGCATTAGCCTGTTTCTGGACTTTCCCAAGCTCAAAGAAAAATTTGGCATAGATTTTTAAATGCCTCCACAGAACTCGCCCTTCCGTTTAAAAATACTTACTAGAGAGAGATGCTTCTATACGGGTATAAGGGTATATCATATAGACTTTTCTTCCAAACGTAATTATAAAAATGAATATCTTATGCTCGTTTTTTTTTTTTTTTTTTTTTTTTTTTTTTTTTTTTTTTTTTTTCAGTCAATCAGTAATTAAAAAAATGACTATCTTGTGCTCGTTTTTTTTTTTAATCAGTCATTTTAAATCAGTCAATTAGTAATTATAAAAATGACTATCTTGTGCTCGTTTTTCTTCTTTTTTTTTTAAATCAGTCATTTTAAATCAGTGAATCAGTAATTATAAAAATGACTATCTTGTGCTCGTTTTTTCTTTTTTTTTAATCAGTCATTTTAGTTGAATACACTTGAATATATTTCAGTTGAAACAATCCACCCCATAAATGCTTTCTCCCATACTCAGGGGTGCAGGCATCCCGAGTCAGGCACTTTCATTGGTACTTTCGTTGCATCGAGAGACCTTTTCTAGTTCTATATAAAGGATATATTTTAATAAAATTACAAGACGGATTCAGGCTTCAGCTAAACCAATCAAAGAGGTGACAGATCAAGAACCTTGGGATTTTATGGGATAGAGATAATGATGTTGCGAATCTACCTTAAGTAAATTAGAACTTGGCATCGGTTTCAAAATATACCTCATTGAGCTTGATTTGAATTGGGCATACAATTTACTTAATTTCATTCTATTTCAAAACAGAATTAAATTCCAGTCTTTGTTTGAAAAAAAGAAAAAAAAAACACAAGTAGCCCAAGAGTAGTTTCAAAGCTATTTTTTCGTTGCTGTTACATACACATATTCTGCAAATTACAGTGACTTTCCTATAAGAAATGTGCAATACAAAGCTTCGACCCATATTTTCTGGTATCTGATAAAACAGAACACGTTGCAACAATTAATTACATCGATTTCCGAAATTCTACTTTTGATTAGATAAGTAGTAAATGTTGGTAAAAAGCTTTTCACTTCACTTATTTCATGTTTTCTCTACTATTATATCTATTTTTCTATTGCACTGTTTAGTCCCAAAATGCTGGGATAGATGTTTTTTTTTATTATTATTATTATTTCACCTATAGTCTTTGTTATGAACCATAGTTGTAAAAGATAAAATTATGAGACACAGGAATATTGAAGTGTAGGTTGTATTCCATTTTCTTCTCTTTTTTCATTACTCAAATAAAACCAAACATCCAATACACCAAAAGCAGAAAAATAACTTTTGCGAAAGTTCTAGGTGATTGGAATATTCTCAGAACAGGCTAAAATTCACACTATAAAATTTATTACAAATCAATTATTAATTGATTTATTTCTTACGCATATGCGTAAAATAGCCGACCGTAGTAAATTAGTATTACTTCTGGTAAAGCGAGGACAAGCTTTAACAAATTTATATGGCTGAGATGAAACTATAATACAAGGTTTGTGTACATCTTAAACAGTTTTTTTTCGAAATTTTTTTGAAGAAGTGTCCGAAAATCAAAATAGTGGAGACCAATGGAAAAGATAAACAAGTGGGAAAAAAACTGTGAGAAAGGGAAAACTCAAAATAAGAACGTACCTGAAATAGGCGTAATAACCGTAGGATAGACAAGTGCTGCATTGACTGAGTCGCTTCGATAAGACAGAAAAAGTTGTTCCTATAATAAATAGCAAGCATAAGTTATTTTATAGTCAACAATATTTCGATTTATTTGATTAATTGTTTTATTATTTAATTATTTCAAATAAAGTAAAACAACAATTTCAGGTATGACTGTTTGGGGGAAAGAGGTACTTTTCGAATTAAAACCATAACAAAAATAAAGTTGCTTTCCAATTTCTTTTCATTATCTTTGTAATTTTTTTTTATTTTTTAACTTATGGTAAGATCATAAACAATCAAGGATAGTTAATCGTGGGAAAACCACGTTCAAAACCAAGTTAATGAAATATTATATGACCCTAAGGTTTAAAGTAACAATTCCTTTTCATTAACAATACGAGCACAAAAATAAAAAATCTGAAAAAACTAAATCTACTTTAAACAGAGGATTCTTTCTCTCTTCCTTACTCTCTCCCCCTCTTTCCCAAAATCTCCCACTTTATCTCAAACTCACTCACTCACTCTCTCTCTCACTCTTCCTCTCAATCTCTCTCATTCTTCACACTCTCTCACTCTTTCCCACTCTTTCTCTCGTTGTCTCTCTCTCTCTCTCTCTCTCTCTCTCCCTCTATATTCACTCTGTATACACTCCCACTCTATCTCACTCCCTCTCCCATACTCTCTCACTCTTTCTCGCTCTCTCTTGTTCCTCTTCCTCGCTCTCTATTTCCCTATTCCACTCTCTTTACCTTCGTCTCTTTTACTATCTCCGACTCCCTCTCTCACTCTCACTCTATCTCACTCCCTCTTCCCATACTCTCTCACTCTTTCTCGCTCTCTCTTGTTCTTCTTCCTCACTCTCTAGCTCCCTATTCCACTCTCTTTACCTTCGTCTCTTTTACTATCTCCGACTCCCTCTCTCACTCTCACTCATTAACTCCCTCTTACTCTTTCTCACTTTTTCACTTTCTTTCAGTATTTTATCAGTGTCTTTCACTCTTTTTCAATGTCTCTTGCTCTCCATTCCTTCCTTCCTCTCTCCATAGTTAGCCCTAAATCTCCCCCTCTCTCCGCTTCTTTCCTCCCCATCTTTTAGGTTCACACTTCAATGTCTAATATGTCCAGACAAATGCCTGGCTAGATATAGAGAGACATAAATTTTTATACCAAACAGAGAATGTATACAAAGAAGAATAGGTGGAATTAATCTAATAAACAATACTTAGTAAACAGTTTTGTTCCTTGAGTAAGCCTTTCTGATTAACTTTCAACTATCAACAGGGTTATGTTTATATTAACCATGGTTCATAGGTTAATAACCTTTTCTCCCAAATCCTTAGGGTCTGTGAAGTTACGGATCTCAAAACTTAATGGATTAGCGTCCTTCTTCCTTTAATAACAGTAACAGATAGCCCTAGACTTAGAGAACTAATTCTTAAGGAGTAACCACAACTACTGCTGCTACTACTACTATAAACAATCAAACGATTTTTTTCTTTATTTTTGAAGTATTTTTAGCTAATAATTTCAAATATTATTTCAATTCCTTTCAAACAAAGTAAAACAAAAGTTCTTGGGTGTTTTAATCCTCTCCGGGGATAGGAGCTTATGGTGAGATTCTAAAAGATTAAGACAGGGTTCATAAAAGAAAAATCAGGTTCAAAACCTTGTCATTGATATTAAAACCTTGTTATAACCTTAATTCTAAAAACAGTATTTACTTTTACACAGACTAACAAGAAAAACGACAAAAAACCTGGAGATACTAAATCTACTTCAAAGAGAGGATTCTCGTTCCCTTTTTCTCTCTCTCTCTCTCTCTCTCTCTCTCTCTCTCTCTCTCTCTCTCTCTCTCTCTCTCTCTCTCTCTCTCTCTCTCTCTCTCTCTCTCTCTCTCTTCCTTTCTCTGTCTCTCTCTCTCTTCCTTTCTCTGCCTCTCTCTCTCTTCCTTTCTCTGCCTCTCTCTCTCTTCCTTTCTCTGCCTCTCTCTCTCTTCCTTTCTCTGCCTCTCTCTCTCTTCCTTTCTCTGCCTCTCTCTCTCTTCCTTTCTCTGCCTCTCTCTCTCTCTTCCTTTCTCTGCCTCTCTCTCTCTCTCTCTTCCTTTCTCTGCCTCTCTCTCTCTCTCCCTTTCTCTGCCTCTCTCTCTCTCTCTTCCTTTCTCTGCCTCTCTCTCTCTCTTCCTTTCTCTGCCTCTCTCTCTCTTCCTTTCTCTGCCTCTCTCTCTCTTCCTTTCTCTGCCTCTCTCTCTCTTCCTTTCTCTACCTCTCTCTCTCTTCCTTTCTCTGCCTCTCTCTCTCTTCCTTTCTCTGCCTCTCTCTCTCTCTTCCTTTCTCTGCCTCTCTCTCTCTCTTCCTTTCTCTGCCTCTCTCTCTCTTCCTTTCTCTGCCTCTCTCTCTCTCTTCCTTTCTCTGCCTCTCTCTCTCTCTTCCTTTCTCTGCCTCTCTCTCTCTCTTCCTTTCTCTGCCTCTCTCTCTCTTCCTTTCTCTGCCTCTCTCTCTCTTCCTTTCTCTGCCTCTCTCTCTCTTCCTTTCTCTGCCTCTCTCTCACTAGCTCACTTTCTCTCACTAGCTCACTTTCTCTCACTAGCTCACTTTCTCTCACTTACTCCTTCTCTCTCACTCGCTCCCTCTCTCTCTCTTCCTTTCTCTGCCTTCTCTCTCACTCGCTCCCTCTCTCTCTCTTCCTTTCTCTGCCTCTCTCTCACTAGCTCACTTTCTCTCACTAGCTCACTTTCTCTCACTCGGTCCCTCTCTCTCACTTATTTCCCTTATCTTCCCTTTTTTCACTCTCCGACACTCTTAATCCCTCTCTTGCCCTTTATTCCTCCCTCGTTTTCTCTATGAATAGTCTTCACTCTCCGTATTCCTGTGTTTCTTCCCTGCCCATCTTTTAAGTTCACGCATGCATGTCTAAAATGTCTAGACACATACCTGGCTAGACAGCAAGAGATAAAAGACAGGATACTAAAAGAGACAGCATACAACAAAAAATTTATGAAACTAATCTGAAAGGATAATTAAAAACAGTTTTGTTCCTTATGTAAACCTTTTTAATTGTCTTTCAACTATCAATTAGTTAAAAAAAAACTTTTTCTACAAAATAAGTTTTTCTAAGAAAAGTAAAGAACTCCATTACAAAAAAAGAGCAAAAAAAAAAATCAAATAATCTACCAAGCGTGTAACTACCACAAATCAGCATCGATAAATAAATGAAACCTTTTCTTGAACAGTGTTTTTGCTATTTTCAATCTCTTTTTTAGCAAGGGGGCAGGAAAAATAAGTCTTTGCCGCATTCATTTATTTTTTCGTTTCTACTTTGCCTTTTTAAGTTTATTGTTCCTTATATCCTTCATGACATTGTAGTTAGATAAACTTTCTAACTGAACTTAAGATGTACTGTTCCCTCTTACTCTATAATTTGCTTATATTATCCTATATATACTGATTATTCTACTGCTACTGCGGCGTGTGCTTTCACTGAGTCTCGAACATCCAATTAGATGACCATCATAATCTTCAAAAAAAAAGAAAAAAAAGAAAGAAAAAAAAACAGCTATAGACCTGGAGAGTATGAAGACAAGAATGTTTTCCATCTAGCAAAACATCCCAGTTCAATGCAGCTTGGACGGCTTTTTCACTCACAACGTTCAAAGAGTTCATTTTTATGGCATCAATGTCGCACTCTGCCAGATCAACAAAATCTGGACCGAGCGAGTATAGAAATAATGCGTTTTCTCGGTTAAAAACTGGCATCTTGAAAATGAAAGCGTTTCCTGAAAATTAGAAAATAGTTTAAACGAAGACATGGCAGAAGAAAAGTAAAAAAAATAAAAGAGTACTTAAAACATCCTTAATATTGGGCCATGCTAAACGTTCGATCATCCCAACGAAATGAAATCAGATCTATTTTGGATCAAAAGAGTTCATACATTCTCGAATTTAATACGTATGCAAAGCATTATACCGAAAGCATAAATAAGAATAAACATTGACGTTCTGCCGCTTAAATTACCATCGTTTGGCGTTTGAGTGGGCCACTTTTGGTAAGTAGAAATGGCGCTGTAGGATGAACCAAATGTCCGGTTAAAGCGCCCAAACCAGTGCATATTTTCAACCCCGCGAAAAGAAGTTGGTTGCTCCTGACAGCAGGACAGTGGCCATGGAGGTCAGAAACCACTTAATATGTAG
Organism: Artemia sinica; assembly: GCA_027921565.1. Taxonomy (NCBI): domain Eukaryota; kingdom Metazoa; phylum Arthropoda; class Branchiopoda; order Anostraca; family Artemiidae; genus Artemia; species Artemia sinica. The sequence goes on from CM051262.1 coordinate 67,904,282, forward strand.
GCCATAAAATGTAAGGCGCCTTAGCATTGTGCTGATACCAGATCGTTGGCCGTAGAGCTCGTCGATCCTTGGTGATGGTCACTGACGCACCGGTGAGTAGGGAGGTCGCAGTGGTTGCGTTGAAGGGTTTGGGCGTGAGCCTGCCTAGAGCCACCAGTGGCACAGATCTTGGTGGTAGCAGCCAATACTCGAGAGAGATCCTTGAGGGCTGACGTGGAGAAGGGTTCCATGTGAACAGTGGTTGGACATGGGTCAGTCGGTCCTAAGCCCAACCTGAAATGGTAGCACAAGACGAGCGTTGAGCGAAAGAGACACAAAATGTTGATCGCATGGCGTGAGGCTCGTGGCAAGGGGTAGAGGAAATCCCGTTTTTATTCGGAAACCTGGTTGGTCTCGCATCCATCTCGTCAACGAGAATTGGCCATGGGAAGCTGGCGAGAGTGCCGGGAAGAGTTTTCTTTTCTGTGTAAGGGAGATACAGGCCCTGGAATTTCTCCGCGGAGAGATAGGGTTGATCTTCCGAAGAGCTTTGCACTTGAGTGGCATCCGTGCATTATTGTCGGTCCCTGAAAACCATGGTAATGGTGAAAAGTTCTCAGTGTATGCATCAATAGAATAGTAAGATGGTTCAAAGGCAGAAACCGGTAACTTGATTAGCAGATTTCGCAAGCTTTAATGAAAAGTTTAAAAAGGACTTGAACACATTTTTCTTTTTATCCTGATCTAGATGGATTTTATAACCCAAATAGTTTTTTTTTAAGTTGAAAAAAAGTATCCAAAAACAGGTTTTTCAAAGAAATGTAAAGAACCGTGTTCCCAAAACAAGCAGAACTAAAGTAATATAATAATACAACCTTAAAACTGACAGGAATTACTATGAATAAACAAGTAAAACCAAAAAGGGACAAAAAAAATGAAGACTCACATCAAACATAATAATAACAGATATAGCTATGGACAGATAGATGAATCCTAAAGCAAACTGAAATTACACTGAACAATCGAATCAAACTTCTTTCAAACAGAAATTACCACAAATAGGATTAAGGATAAAGTCCTTTTAAGCCTTCTAAAGACCAGGACGTCAGTTGCGCCTAACTGAAAACAAAGCATATTTTGAACAATTTCTATTAATAATTATAAAAGGATTGTTGGGAGTCCCTAGTCTCCTTGGCCCAGACAACAATCCTCGGAAGTATCAAGGCAGTCGGAAAAATTGATCCTTTTTTAGGACTCCATTCCCGGAGAGGGTAGCCTATTGTGTCCCCAAAATTAAATTTGTCTTGTATATTAGGGTCCATTTGTCCCAGGAAGTCGCGGTTATATGTTTCTTTTATATTCCTTTCTCCATGGGGATTCGCTTAGCCAAGGGACTTAAGAATATGCAAGTTTCAAGCCAATCGTTCTTTTTCACCTATCTTGTTAACCAATCAATAAACAAATTAATTAACAGAATAATATAAAACTGTCTTTCACATTTTTGTGCCATGGTATTAAAAGGATAAATTAAAGAGGTTTTTTCCACAAAGTCACATAGATAAGTTATTTATTTAAAAAAAAACTCTATCACAACCCCACAAAGGGTCGAATTCGGAATTCGGAGTTGACAAATCATATATTTGCACGAAAACTAGCAAAAATGCAAAAAACAACAACGAAAAAGAAAAATCATAAAGAATAATGAATGAAAGTTGAAGGTCCAAGAAAGACTATGAAAGGCTATGGCCCAACCGTCGAGAAATTTTAGATATTTTAGTTGATTTACTGACAATTAAATAATTTTGCTACAACCGAAATTGCCTTTATTTTTACAGTGATACCTTAGATACATTCCGAGTGTGTTCGATATGAAATAGAAGACCTAAAACAACTTTCAAAAATAACATTTAAACTTCTTAGTCCAAAAATTCGAGTGGTATATTTTACGTCATATTAAGTCAGAATCGACAGTCTCTATTGACCGGTCAAAAAGTCGACATAAGGAAGCCTTACATTTAATGAAGCGTCTAAAATCACATTCAGTAACCATGAGAGGTATGCGCCAGCTAAATCTGCGTATTTGATGCATATGATAGGTATTTAATGGGATATCTAGTAAAAAATTATACCTATGAATCACACAAATTGACTTTCATATTAATAGGGACTTATTTCAACCAGCCATAAGCCTCTCTAGATACCTGAGAAGTATTTATGGGAGCAGTATTCGAATTTCGCCCTTTTTTTGTCCAAAGACCCTAAATATAAATCTCACCAAAAAACCAGGTACAAGCAGAAGGATCACAGGGCAGGCCTAGGTCATTGGCAACATTGACACAAGTTTGTCCAATCAAAAGACAGGAACGATCATAGCGACGATTCAAAGGCTTCTTGAGGTCGATAAGGAGCTTATTGGTTACTATGCCATCCAAAAAAAATTCAATCTGAAATTTTCAAGGCGCACTAAAATCTATATAAGACTTTAATAACAGAAAAACACTAAAAGCAAGCCTATTCAATTCAATTCAATTCGATTTATTCGAATAAAAACATAACACAAACATCAATAGCAATAAGGATAATATTCTACTACAATTTGTTGAATAAATAAATATTCTTTAGAATAGCAGTTTTGGAGCCGATCCAAATATCTAATTTATAACGGGTGCTATTTACACTTTTGAATGTGCTCCTAGAACTTTTATATCAAACAGTTCGCGGTAACGAACAGAAAGGAGCGACGCAGCTCAATAATAAAATAAACTCTAAGAAACAGAACTTTGATAACAATAGATACATCAAAAGAATTGAATTTTGATGCATATTCAAAATATATATAATTCATTAAGTTTTATGTTACCCATCAAAAGTTAGGAGCCTTGGAAAATTTGCTCAGTTTTGAAAAAGGGGAGAAACGCCCCCAAAATATTAAGTTATCTTAATGAAAATCACAACATCAGGTTCATAATATTAGATAATCTTATTGAAGAGGTTTAAAGCTTCTATATACAAAAATGTGAAATTTTACATTTTTTTTTTCAGAAGAGAGATCACGGACACGTTTTTTTTTGTTTTTTTTTCTTTTTGTATGTATTTCCCATGGGTGATTGTATCGAACCAATGATCCTAGAAGATCGGAAGAGGGCTCATTGCATCGGAAATCAAAAGTTCTAGTGCCCTTTTCAAGCGACCAAAAAGACTGGAGGGCAGCTAACCCCCCTCCCATGCCCCTTTTTCTCCAAAGTCTTCCGATCAAAATTTGGAGATAGCCATTTTGTTCAGCATAGTTGAAAGCTTCAATAACTATATGATAATAACTATAGGTCAACACGATTAAAGGCTCAATGACTTTGAGGATAATACGACTCCCCCACCCATGGGGAAAGGGCTGTAAGTTACAAAATGGCAAAGGGCTGTAAGTTACAAAATTTACTCATTGTTTACAGATAATATTTTTCGGCGAGGGCGGAATTGTCCGGAGGGATTTTACGGGGGAGGGAGATACTTTATGTGTCAGGAACTTTCCACAGAGGAGCTTCCCATGAGGGGAGGGAATTTTTCATGAAGCAAAATTTTTCCGGCGTTATTTGAGAAACGATCAGAAATTAAATACAAAATACAGGTTTTTTCAACTGAAATTAAAAAGTAACATTAAAACTAAAAAAGAATAGAAATTATTCCATATATGAAGGGGTTGCCCCCATATCAATACTTTTCCCTATACGCTTGTTTGTTTGTTTCAATGTCCTAAGAACGACTCCTGAAACACAAGGGCGTTTAATTAGTTTTATTAAAGTTCTAAAAATCTTTAACGTTGAGAATAAAGTATTGAGCGGGGGGTGGGGGGCAACCCCTTCATATACGGAACAATCCCTGTTTGTTTTTAGTCTTACTGTTGCTGCTTACTTTCACTTTAAAAAAATTGTTTTTTTTTATTCAATCATAAAATAAAGACGTTCTTCCTAGATACACAGAAATCATTGGAATGAAAATTTTACATCTGTGTAAAATTCGTTTGTCGTACATTCAATACAAATGTAAACATACGTTTGGTACGCAGATTTACGTTTACCGTACACCTCTGAATATGAAATTCGTCTATTCATCAGCTTGAATAAAATCCACCATCTACTATTTAAAGTTGATAAATCATAACCATTAACTAGGTTTGGACTTCGTCCTTTTGGATATTTGACAATTTGACACAAACACAAACACAAATTACACAAACACACAAACACAGACTACAATCTTATAAAACAAACGACTTAAAATGCGTTCAGTCCCTGTGGAGGCTCTTTGCTCTACTTGACCTTATTTTACGCTTTTTGAACTAAACTGAACTAAAATCCACAAGATTCTAGAACTCCTGGCTTGTGAATAAGGCCGTACTCAAAAGCAATTCAAAGCTTTATGATAAATGACAATATTAATAATGATTGGATTTATTCATTAAAAATGCTCATACCACAGCGATGCCACAATACTATATTAAGAAGAAGAGGTTCGCGCAAAGGTTAAACAAAAAGTATTGTCTAAACCATAGAAAAATAACAAGGCATGGTTTTAAGGCCAATTCTATTTTACAAAATTCATCATTTTCGTAAGCAAACCCTCTAACTTTTCATAGGCAAGCAAGATGGTAGTGCTAGGATGTAGTGCTAAGCTGATACAGAAATATCTGCAATTTCAAGCCAGTTAACAGCCAAAAGGGTCTACCTAACATGTAATCATTTTTCGAAAGCTGTGACAGCTTATATTCTGTCATATGTACTAATCCTGATAGATAAGAGACACTCAAGTCTGCTTTTTTCGTTTTAGCTTTCGAAAAGAAAGCATGATATCTTTTAGCAAACAAAAACTTAGAGTTTATACAGCCACCTCGCATTTACTGGGGCAACGTTTTTCCCCGCATTGGAACAGGCCGTCAATAGTATAAAGAGAAGGAAATTCTACTAGAAAAGTAAGAACAACTTAAACAGAGAAGCGCATTACCTCAACTGAATGTTTTCTAAACCCGACAACTTCTCTGCAGTTGACGGCCAAATGATGCCATGCGCGGGTCATGAAAGGTAGTTGACATGAATCAGTGGCAACTACGCTGTATGATGTTTTAGTGGCTTCGCTCACTTTTGCCACAATACTACCCTTATCGGGCCGGATCCAAAATTCTACCAGCCATCCAGCAGATCCTAGCGAGAAAAAATGGATATCGGCACTGTTGTCATACGAGTCTTTGGTGGTTTCAGCAATAATTGGAGACTGGCCAGTCTTGGAACTTGTGTAATCAATAACTAAAAATTAAAAATATCAGATTGAAGGTTTTTCAGAAGAACTATTTGGAAAGAATCTTAAGGAAAACAGCTAACGACGAGGCACCAAGCGGTGCTCTATAAAAACCAAGTGGTTCGAATTCGCTCAGCCTAGTTTCTTGAAAGAGCGGTTTAGATGGTTTTGAAAATAATTGTAATTACTATAACAATTACATAATTGCATAATGATTATTGTAGCTATAATAATAATAATTAAGTATAATGATTATAATTATAATAATCATGATATAACAGTAATAATTATTAGAATAATGATTATAATAATTCCAAATAAAAAAAAGTCCTCTACGTTCACAATTCCGTTCTACGTCCTCCTCATCCCTCGTTTATTTTCTTTCCACGTACTTTAAGAAAAGCAGGTTACAGTACAAAGCGAACAAGGAACACAATACCACCAGAACTATTTTTTATCACATAATCTTAGAATTATTTGACAATGTTGCCCAGAGAGAGGGAAGGGGGAAAAAGCACAGCGCCACATAGAAGACCAAGATGTCTATGTACCGTTGAATTTTACCAATGCTGCGTCTTCGAGCCGTTACTGTCTTTCGAGCTTCAATTTTTATAGCCCTAAGTCAAGTTCGACATCAAATATAAATGAGCAGTCTTTTACTGGATAAATTTAAGCAGTAATTGGTCTGGATCGACAAGCGGTGAGAAATTTTATTGCATATGACTCAATCAAAGTGACAGTCGACTAAAAGTAAGAACTCAAGCACTGACTAAAATATTCGATTTGAAGTGTGTCAAATAGGCTTTAACATTCAAAATAGGAGTATGCTTCACCTTGTTCAGTTAAAATTCCTCCTTAGTCAGTATCAGGTCTCCAACTTGATCCTAGTGTCAGTTCCCTGTACCGTGATAGCTGCACCAATCAATATTGACAAATGATCTGCCTTAGGCCTTTCAATATACATTTACATTATTTTGGCTTTTCGTTCAAAAGCTGCTGTTCTTTTCATTGAACACTGTCTTTTGCAGTAGCTTTAAATCTTACTGTTTTGACTGACTTAAAAAAAATCAACCATAATCTTATTTCAACTCTACAGGGTCAGCAGCAAAAAGAAAGTCTGGTCGTCCAATACCTCTTTTCATTGTTATTTAGAATAGTCCTACTCACTCCTCTTCTGAAAATATCGTAAAATACGAGCAGATCAGGGTTACGAGCAGTATTGCCACCCTAGTGATTTATCACTATTTCTAGTTATCTTTAATATTTCCTAAACAAAAAAAAATTACTCAACCAGCACATAATCTCTAAACTATTGAAGAAAATCACTAAATCAGCCAACAAATCACGAAAATCTAGTGATTGTTTTCCCTCACCAGTTGGCAATCCTGATTACGAGGGACAATAGCATATTTTGCAGCTTAAAGCAGCAAATGATTACGGGTAGGAATAACTTTATGTCTCGTAAGGAAATAATGATGTAATCTTTCAAAAAAGGAAAGGGTATAAAACCTTAGGGGGTTGTAATTTCCAAGAAAGTGTTGATAGTCATACCTCTTTGAAAATATTTGACTTTTGGTATTTCAGAATATATGAGGTTGCTAGATGAATGGAAAGTATCTATCTATACACAATATACGGTTGTATACCATTTGAATACGCAATTATGTATGTTACTGTGGATGTCCGAAGTCTGGTTAATGTCGATATTCACCGGTGAATGTCCGAAATTCCTATTTCTCTGCTTGGATTCAATTAGCTTTGCGAATCAGCTTTTTCAGTCTTATGCAAGCTTTAATGGTAAAAGATAAAGCTAGGTTAGGTTAGGTAAGGTTGGGTTAGGTTAAATAAGGTTACAAATCTCAAAAATGGGTTTAAAACCTAACCCAGCCAAACCTAACTTGTCACCATCAAACCTTGTATAAAACTGAAAAACTTGACTAGCAACGCTGACTAAATCCAAGGAGAAAAAAAGGTATTTCGGACATTCACCGGTGAAGGTCGACGTTCACCAATTTCAGACATTCAAGGTAATATATACACTATAAAATGATTTTTTTTTGCCATTCGTTTATAAGCTCCAATTCTTCTCACTGAATACTTTTTTTAGCAGTAGCTTCAAGTTTTTCTATTTTCACACACTTTTCCACAAAACTTCAATGTTTCGCAAGGCCACCCGATCGAGAGCTAATTCACTTCGTCATATTATTTCCCTCAGTATCACTTTCTTTTTTGCTCAGAATCGTCGTGTTTGCATTTCTGATGAAGATACGGTAAGATAAGAGTAACTTAGGGTTAGGAGCAACAATAGGAAATCTTGTGCAGCCTACTGCAAGTGACAGTGGGCAGAAACAACATTCTGCCACGTAAAGATGTGACAATGCAATCTCTCAAAAATGAGAAGTGCATAAAAGTATAGTAATGCACTAAGCGGCTTGAAACATCTAAAAAATGTTGCCAATGGATCAGTCTCGCTGAATAGGCCTCATTTTGGTATTTCACAACACATGAGATTGTTACAGAAATAGAAAGAATCTTTCTATACAATATCCAGGAGAGACTTGATTGCATCTCTTCCAAGCCTTCCTAAAACAGAAGTTTGTGTTTGTAAGTTTCAGCTCGCTCTCTTAAAAGTTATTAGGCACACTGAGTGCAGAAAAAGTTGGAAGCCTTTTTTTATTTTTCATTTAAGTCCTTTTTTTGTAGGCTTACCACATCGCTTATTTCTCTTTCTTTCGGCAATATTTTGTTCCCTGAGTCTTCTCAGTGCGCCTTTACTGTGACCAGGTTTAATGCTTCCCACTGATTTGATCTCCTCAGCAGCAGGCTTAAAATAACCTCCTATAACAACGGGGCTTATCTTACTTAATTGTAGCAAGGCACGATCCTATAAGTTTCCCATTGCTAATTCTTATTAGATAGCTAAATTTCCAATAGTTCTCAATTAAAGGATGCAATTGAATATTTTATGACTTTTCTAAAAGTATATTTGAGCAAGTTGGGTTACTTATCCGCTAAAGCAGAATACCTGTTCTCAGCTTTTTAGAACCAACAATAATGTCTAAGATTGCAACTATCAGTAAAACGAAAAACCGGCACTGTTCTATTAGCTGGAAGCCACGCAAGATAGATGATAAAAGAAACTAGTCAAACACGTTGTTTCAACAGAGAATTTGATTGCAAACAGTGGTTTCTCCTGCGTTTACAATATTTAAACTTCAGTTTTTTGGGGTTTAGTGGGGAGAAAAGGTACCTAGGTTAGGTTAGGTTACGTATTTAATATATGCTATGCTTTCCCCCCGAAATTTATAGCCGAAATTTGTTTCTAAATTATTATACTTTCATCCTATTTTGTTTTATTTCATTAACATTAACCAAACTTCACTTCTTGCGTGGCTTCCAGCTAATAGAACATTCCCAAAAAACCACATCCAAGCGCGAATCATGTTAATTCTACAAACAACCATAATTCTGCAAAATGGAAGACAGCCAAATGCCACATACCGCATAAATACAACCAAATACCACACACAAGAGCGAATTATGTTAATTCTGCAAAACAATCATAATTTTGCAAAATACAGGATAGCCTAAGATAATACAATATAACCTTTATATTTTTGCTACGGGTGAATAATGTAATCCACTAGGGGAAATACAATTAAATATTATTTCAATTTACCGCCAACGATAGACTTCATTCGATTTCCGATTGGCCCCTGTCCTACCAGGCGTTCAAATCATTGCTCACGCAGTGAAAGTTGGTATTCTTACCAGCTGGTAGACTCTCGTAAAAACATACATAAATGGTGCATCATACAATGTGATATTTAGGAATAGTGACATCTGGGTTTGAGTATGTCCCTAAGGGTATTTTTGTTCATTATTTTTTATTTGAAAATTTTAAGAATTTGGTGTCTAATTATTTACTTTTAGGTAGTAACATTAATATACGGAATAGTAGTAGATTCAAAAGACAGTCACCCTACTTGTCTTTTGTTTACTTCTACTTTACCGTTTACTTACCATTTACGTTTGTGCAGTCCTTAACTACATTTACAAGAATTATTAAGCAAGGAAAGGTATTAAGCAAAGAAAAGATCATCGAGAGAAAAAAAATCTTCATAATATATCCTAATTCATCCCATGTGTTTAAGCTAACACTTGGCTTGAAAAGCAGGATTTCCATTGCGTATTAAATCCGTTGAAGTTGTAAGTAGTCGAAAGTTATGGAAGTTGCAGTTAGAACCCCTGTGACACTGAAACAAATGCTGTATTTAGTTACTGCTTTTCTATTTGGAGAAAATCACCACTATAGATAGAAGTATTACGACTACTGTTACTACTAACAGCTCACTGCAGCACCAAACCGCCTGAGGCCAACACAGCTACGAACACTCTTCCTCCAACTCAATCTAATCAAAGCTTCTCTCTTTACACCCTACCAAGAAATTCCATCTTTCTTTAAATCCATTCTTACGACCTCTTACAACCCCATTCTGGGAGATGAACTTCTTTTCGTTAAGCCCTAGATGGTTGAAAAGGACCATCCTTGGCAATTGTCATCCTTGAGTCTTTAGAGGAGTCCTCTAGACAAATATTCTTAAATTTTTAACTTACAACATCTTTAAATTAGTTCAGATTAAAGACAGGTTTGTTTTATATAGTGAGGAGACATCAGTAAAATTATCCATAAAACTGTTATTTAGTAACAATTTATTTGTAAATACTATGAAAATGATTCATATAACAGCATAATTACAATGAACTTAGATATGGTATTTGGTATGAATAACTGGGGGACGTTAGAGCCCACCTTAAAGTCCATACTCCAAAACTGAAAAACCAAATAGACTAATCGACTGAGTTCCCAGCAAAAGATGTATATATGCTTCATGTCATACTAATTTACCATACGTAATATTTTAAAAAATTGTCCCGCTTGTTCACAATAGACTTTTCTGGTTTTCTTGCTTTTTTTCGTTAGAAAATAAAATGGCAAACAATTGGTAAAAACGAAAACAGATCGAGTAGGTAGGTTAGTCTACTTTAAATTCATATTTTAGAACTCGCTCCCTATTCTGTCTCTCGTTTCTCTCTCTCAGGACCGAATCATCTCGACCTTTTGTTCCGAGGATCTCTTGCTTATATTCTTTAAGAAGTAAAAATTGGGAATTTCCGTCTTGGAAAAAAAAGCGATGCGGTTATCTAATGAAAAATGTATATCCATATCCAAATTCTTTAATCCAAATAACATCCTATTTTTTAAATATCGATATTTAAAATTTTCGATCGGTTTCACCTACAAGTCTAACGACCGCAAAGTAATAACCTAAAACCATAATAAGGGCCGTTCTTTTACTCATCTATGTGCTAAGATCTTACATCTTTTGACAAAGAACACTTAAAAGTGAAATCTTAGGTCTAAGATCTTACATCTCATGGCGTTCTTTTGCAAATGTATTTCATCCTTCTGTTCTGATCAGCGGTCTGAGAAGAATGATGAGTATATCGTCAAAGTTCTCTCATCATTGTTCTATATGGCAGAAAGATGGCGTCTTTCACACTTTCTGCTAACATCAGTGAGCTGTAAGATCTTAGAACAAAGATGAGTTGAAAGAACGGACATCTTTGCAAAAAGATGTAAGATCTTAGTGCAAAAGAACGGGTCTATATTATTAACCTTTGTTTGTTCCATAAGAACAAAATAAAATGTAATACAACCATAGAAGTAATGCCCTGTCACTCAGAACTGGCCATACTTTCCTCAGCTCATCCCAGCGTTTATACTTCTCTCTCTTTTAACAGCTTTTACTTTTTTAAGTTTCTCTTTCTTGTTGTAATTTTTAATAGCTGCATCTGCTTTTTCTTGGTTCAACTGTCGAGAAAACCTACCTTTTAAAGCGCGTAAGCTGTTTTTTTTTTGGGGGGGGGGGAGCAGACCAAAACCTCTCTTGCAAAAATTGTAATAATTTGCTATTTTCTCCGTAATTCCCACCAAAAAAACTTGGCATGAACCACCAGTATCACACGCACACACAGACACACACACACACACACACACACACACACACACACACAGAGACACACACACACACAAACACACACAGAGAAACACACACACACACACACACACACAGAGACACACACACACACACACACACAGACACACACACACACACACACAGAGACACACACACACACACACACACACACAGATACACACACACACACACACAGAGAGACACACACACACACACACACACACACACACACACACACACACACACAGAGACACACACACACACACACACACAGAGACACACACACACACACAGAGACACACACACACACACACACACACACACACACACACACAGAGACACACACACACACACACACACACAGAGACACACACACACACACACACACACACACACACACACACACACACACACACAGACACACACACACACACACACACACAGAGACACACACACACACACACACACACACAGAGACACACACACACACACACACACACAGAGACACACACACACACACACAGAGACACACACACACACACACAGAGAGACACACACACACACACACACACACACACACACACACACACACACACACACACACACACACACACACACACACACACACACACACACACAGAGAGAGACACACACACACACACACACACACACACACAGAGACACACACACACACACACACACACAGAGACACACACACACACACAGAGAGACACACACACACACACACACAGAGACACACACACACACACACACACACACAGACACACACACACACACACACACACACACACAGAGAGACACTCCCCCGCAACCCTCAGGGCAAAGGTTTTAAGTTACGCCCTGGGGGCATATAAGGTTTTTATAGAAGGCTTTGTCGTAGAAACTTCAAAACAGGCTCAGTCGATTGGAAATTCAAAGAGCTAGTGCCCTTTTTAAAAGTCGAAAGGAATTGGAGGGCAACTAGCCCTCCCCCCCCCCACGCCCATCATTCCCCCAAACACATCCAATCAAAATTTTAAGATAGCCATTTTGTTCAGCGTAGTTGATTTCCAGATAAAAAATATGTTTTTGAGGAGGACACTCCCCCAAAGCCCTCAGGGCAAAGGTTTTAAGTTATGCCCTGGGGGCATATAAGGTTTTCATAGAAGGCGTTGTCGTAGAAACTTCAAAACAGGCTCATTCGATTGGGAATTCAAAGGGCTAGTGCCCTTTTAATAGTTAAAAGTGATTGGAGGGCAACTAGCCCCCTACGCCCATCCTTCCCCTAAACACATCCAATCCGAATTTTGAGATAGCCATTTTGTTCAGGTTAGGCTAGTTGATTTCCGGATAGAAAATATGTTTTTAGGAGGACACCCCCCACAGAGAACACTCCCCCACAACCCTCAGGGCAAGGGTTTTAAGTTATGCCCTGGGGGCATATAAGGACTTATAAGAAGGCGTTGTCTTAGAAACTTCAAAACAGGCTCATTTGATTGGAAATTCAAAGGGCTAGTTCCCTTCTTAATAGTCGAAAGTGATTGGAGGTGAACAAGCCCCTCTCCCACGCCCATCATTCTCCCAAACACATCCAATCAAAATTTTGATATAGCCATTTTGTTCGGCGTAGTTGATTTCCAGATAGAAAATATGTTTTTGAGGAGGACACTCCCCAAAAACCCTCAGGGCAATGGCTTTAAGTTATGTCCTGGGGTATATAAGATTTTTACAGAAGGCGCTGTCATAGAAACTTCAAAAGGGACTCATCTGATTGGAAATTCAAAGGGCTAGTGCCCTTTTTGATAGTCGAAACTGATTGAAGGGCAACTAGCCCCACCCCACCGTCCCTCATTCACCCAAACACATCCAATCAAAATTTTTAGATATCCATTTTATTTAGCATCGGCTAGTTGATTTCCAGATAGAAAATATGTTTTTGAGAAGGACACTCCCCCACAACTCTCAGGGCAACGGTATTAAGTTCTGCCCTGGGCGCGTATAAGGTCTTTATAGAAGGCGTTGTCGTGTAAACTTCAAAAAGGCTAATTCAATTGGAAATTCAAAGGCTAGTGCCCATTTTTATAGTCGAAAGTGATTAGTAATATTTTTTGTTGTTGTTGTTTAGACCAGGGCACTTCGTATCGAAGGAGTTGTCGTGGGAACTTCGAAAGGGGCTCATTCGATTGAAAATAGAAAGGGTTGATGCCCTTTTTAATAGTCGAAATTGATTGGAGGGCAAATAATCCCCCTTCCACTCCCACCCTCCCATTGGCCCATTATGTTTAAAAACTAAATGTTGCCTTAAGATTAAAAAAAATGCACTGTGATGCACTCAGCAGTACCCCAAGAACGACAGAGGGTATTGCGTTCAAACTTTCGAGGCTACTTCTGCTCTTACAGTTTAACCAAATCAAAATAGTGTAAATGTATCCAAGCTATCAAAGAAAGTAAACAGATTTTTTGCGAATAGTATCAAGTTTTCCATTTCAGGTCAACTAGAGGAGGTATGAAACTAAGTTAAACAGTACTATTTGTGTCCAGATTTTTAGAATGGTGTATGTTGCTAAAAATTGCTGAAAATGTTTCTCCATCATACAAATAGCAGGTCAAACTATAAAGTCTTAAAAAACGAAAAGATTTAAAGTGTTATTTTCTTTTTGCCTGAAAAGACTACGTCAATATAAAACGAACAGAAATTAATTAAAAAAACTTTTTCCACAAAATAAGTTTTTCAAAGAAAAGTAAAGAACTCCATTTACAAAAAATGAGCAAAAATAAAATCGAATAATCTACCAAGCTCGAAACTACCACAAATTAGCATCGATAAATAAATGAAACCCAAAACGAACAGAAATTACAATAAATAACCGAGTCAAACTCAAAACGAGCAGAAATTAACATAAGTTGGGCGCAAAACCCCTATGCCTTCCCAAGGCCAGAAAAAAATTTGCACTTTACTGAAAAAATACAAATGAATGTGCATTGTCAGTTTAATATACATATACTTATATTTAGTAATCAAAATGTTAAAATTATTTGATTTATTAAAGTTATATAAGTAAAAACATTTATTGTTTTTTCAGTATAGTGCAAATTTTGTTCTGACCTTGGGAAGGCATAGGGGTTTTGCGCCCAACTTATGTTAATTTCTGCTCGTTTTGAGTTTGACTCGGTTATTTATTGTAATTTCTGTTCGTTTTGGGTTTCATTTATCTATCGATGCTGATTTGTGGTAGTTTCACGCTTGGTAGATTATTTGATTTTATTTTTGCTCATTTTTTGTTTAATGGATTTCCTTACTTTTCTTTGAAAAACTTATTTTGTGGAAAAAGTTTTTTTAATTAATCTTTATTGACAAAACGACAGTGGCAGCAACTGCAACATTCACTTTGAATGATAAAAGATTTTACTTTTTATGTTTTTTTTCCTTCGAGTATAGCCTGTTCTTCCTACCTGCTGTGGGTACTCTTGGGTATATGAAAAATTTACGCTTTGTATTGTGCAGCCTTATATTAAGCATTTTGGTTTTAACAATTCTTTCTTTTTTAGTTGTAGTTCGTCCCAGCCTTCCAAGGCTCCGGAATCCAGGTCTAAAAATTACTTACTATAACCCCCATTTTTTCCAAATATCATTGAAGCTTCCCTCCAATCCACTTTATTCGACTTTGTTTGAGACAAAATCAAATTACGCTGGGCTTCTGTATTTCGTCTATCTCCTCGACATTCTTCGGCTTTGACGTAGAACCAAATAGCGGCTGAGAAACCTTGATTCCTGGGTGACCATGTATGGTCACTTAATAGTGGAATCTGAAGAGCAGAAGATTCCCACGCAGATACAATGCCTAGAATTAAATTTTTGTAGTTTCACTAACACATGTAGCACATTTCTCTCAAATAAAATTGTCACGATCTCCTTATTATATTGGCATTAAAAGAGGTAGTTTCGTCAAGGAATAGCACATAGTATTTTGGACTTGAAATGCTCCATTATTTTGCTAATCTTTGAAAATAGATTTCAATCCCCATCCCTAAAAATGACTACCTTTTTTTAAAAAATATCCCCTTTTCTTTCAGAAGCATGTTTTTTTTTACCGTTGATCAGTGCATGGGGACCACTCCCCAATACATATTACTATCCATAAATTAAGCGCCAGTCTCCATTAAATATAAATATAGTCTGCCACAAAACATTGGTAGTAAAAGGTCTTGTTCCTTGTACAAATTTGTCAGAGTTGATAATCATGTGAGTTTGTACACAATTTTTGCTACAAAGCAATGGTCAACACGCAAGCCCAAAATTACACCGATAAATTAGATGTAATCCACGTCTGTTTGGACGTTGTATTCCTTTTCCCCAAGCGTGTAAGTTTGCCCTCTATCATAGCAACGGGTATTGTAGATACAATGCTTTTGATAATTAATTATTTAATTCTAATAATTATATTATAGGAAAAAAGGGCAGTTCTTGCTTAGCTGGGCAGAATTGCTTTTCAAGATATTTAAGCACTCTTGACTAGAGGGCCTAGTGCTCAACTCACCATCATTAGACGAAAAAACTAGGATTCAGATCAATTTTGCTCCGATAAGCCCACGACTTCTAGGCAAGCATTTGGGAAAAATCAAATAGTCGTTTTACTCTTGGAGCCTCTCTTAAAGAAGTATAAAAAATAAATCCAATCGTTTATGCATTTATTCAAAATAATATATGACTTCTATTCAACGTCTAAACAAAACTTTAAAAAAAAAAATCCTTACTCTGCTATAAATGTCGTAACTTCCATGTTTATAGTCACAGATATTAATTCCCTTGGCTTTATCTTATAATTATATTCTAACACCAATAAAACGCTAATAAAAAGATACACATCGGACGTTATTTCCCATTCAAAAGCGTTTTCAAGAAGAATATAACTTAGATTGGACTAGAACAGAACTAGCTTGGACCTCCGAATCAGAAAATAAAACTAAAACAAAATCCCCACCTATTTGGCTCATAGACAAGTTTCATTAGGGGTTATAGAAAAACATAAAAATAAGTGTAGAAAGGAAAAACTGTCTCCCTTCGGTGCAAGTTTGGTCGAGTATCACAATGAAATTTGGACTTGATTTCTCAAATTTATTTTGAAAAGGATTCAATATGAAGAATAGCAATAAAAGGCTAAACCAGGGCTAACTAAAAATAATAATAATCATTATTATTATTTTTCTTGACTCATGATTATTATTCATTATTATCATTATTCTTTGACTAAAAATATCAAAGTTGTTTTGTCTTTTGGAGCACTGAAATAGGGGTCATTCCTCAAAAATATTTTATCGGCAATTTTCGGCAACACTGGTGCACTGTTTACGTAGAAATTAGACTTATTATTCTAAAAAATAGAATAAATTATAAGAAAAGCAGTTTAACTACTAAGAGAAAAACTTTAGCCACTTGAAAAGAGGCTAAAATGACTAACTAATTTGGCCGGTCCAATTCAGTAAATGTCCCCTTAGAACACAGATGAGGCGATATAATAACGGCAAACAAAAAAATTAATGACTTATGTTGTATGTGCCTCTCTTCTTGTTACTGTTTTTATTTTTTGGTTTTCTGGGTTTTTCGTTCAATTTTCAATTACTTTTTGTCTTCAATGTTTAATATGCTGGGTTTTCAGCATTCAATTTCTAAGTTTATTCTATTTGTTGAACCTACACAAGTAACTTTTATTAATTTGTTTTTCCTTGTAAATTACAGCCATTAGGTGGTAAGGCCCAATCGCAATGCACCATTCCCCCCTAGTGTGGCAATGAACAAATTATTTTGAATTTTTGAGTAAAAGATGAAACAAGTATTAAATTAAATAGAATGCTTATAATAAAAATATTGGGAAAGCACTGGAAAGGATCTTTAAAATTTTTAAGGAAAAGCGTTGACTATATTCTAGGCGTTAACTGATTTAATTATATTGCTCACGTTTTAACAGTGGATTTAAATTTCAAATAAGCCGGTTGATAAAACGACAAAAAACCGATCAAAATACTGCTTCACTGAACATTCGATGCCTGAAAGTTGCAGGCGAGCTTAAACATTTTCTTCTAATTATTAATTAGTCTAAATCCAGCTATATAGCTTTCTTTCATAATTAGTATTTTGTTCATGACAGTTCCATTTCAAAGAGAAATGAAAAAAAAAACTGTGTTGAGATTTTTTGTTTTTTTTTACACTATATTGGCAAAAACTGAAGAGCTCCTGTCAGGTTAGGTCAAGGGGTTAAGTGATTGTAGAGACTCCAATTTTTAGAATACTGTGATGCTCCATTACAAAACTAACAAAACTGAAAATTTAATTAGGTATTGTTTTTTTTATCATTTTGATGAGATTTAGCTATTTTACCCTCAAAGAGGCTCAGTAAGCCCTTTGAATGAAGATACGTGGCGAAACCAAGGTTAAAATTTGGTTCAACAATATTTTACAAATTATACACAAAGTTAGATAACGGGAAAGATATAGGGACAAAACACACCGAGAGAAAATAAAAACAGAAATCCTCAATATATTCATACAGCATATTCGTATTCGTTTATTTAAATATCTATTGTAGCACTCATAAATTCACGCTAAATTATGCTACTTTTACATTCACAAAGAAAACGCAGAGAAAGGGTCACTTGTTAAATGCACTAACGACGTTGGACGCGAAGAAGTTTGTAAATCTGTTCGTAGGGCGGGTTGTACTTTATTCTGGTAAGTCTTTGCCAGAATTTGTTCTGGTAAGTCTGGTGTACTTTTCCAGGTAAGTCTCCTGATTGGTGCAGAATAGATCTCGTTTGCTCGTTTATATCGTTTGCTAACATCGATTTTCCGAATCTTATTATTAGATCACATCTTTGATCGAACTAAGTGGTTAAATTAAAAAATTCAAGGGCACTTTTGCAGTTGCTCTAGTGGGGTCCCAGTACTGTTATTATTATTATTATTTATTTATTGCCCGTCAAAAGAAGATACAATAGACGGAGTAATCACTAAAGAAAACAAAAAGAAAAAAAGAAAACAAATACAGATCGAAAATTCAAATAAATGAAAAAAAAAATCTTTATTTAATACGAACAAACTATTACGAACAAATTGATGACCATGGGTGATGAAAATTTCTTCGAAATCAGGATAAAGATTTATTAATACTAATAATTAGGTCTGCGAGCTTATACATATGAATAATTTTACGGTTTCTTGTCCAAAAAGGGAAATATAAAACATACTTAGCAAATCTGAAGAAGATTGATCGTAGGTGCTTTTTATCTGTAACTGTAAGAAAAAAACTTCCAGAAAGGAGCAATATAAAGCAGATGTGGAAGGGCTATGACATTGTAGATGGATGCTAGACGGTGACGGTTGAAGTGCAGTTTGCTTTTTACGATTCCGGCGTAGGAATACTAATTTTACGCTCAACGTGGAATATCAGCAAACGGCGTATGTGGCCGATATATGAGCCAATTGGATCGCCCAGGTATGTAATGTGGTCTGCGGGTTTGATAAGAGAACCGTCCAGATTTAAAAAATTAGTAGAGGGAATTCGCCAATTGAAAAGAACAACTTCAGTTTTCTCAGGATTGAAAGACAGTCCGACAGCCTATTCATCTTTGAGGATTTTGAAATTCTGCTCAATGCGCTGGATCGTACGACTCTCAGCATAACAAATAAGAGATACATCGACTCTCCCAAGTATGGAAGAAGGAAGACATTTTGCCTGAGCGTCCAGGACACCATTATTGAACAGGGTTGGGAAAGTATTATTTTAGTAGCACCATTATGAACATCTTCTATTCGCGCTGACGAATAAGCAGTGTTCTGAGTTTGAGGACCAAAATCGGATTATCAATACTGGAGGATAGGATATGCCACAAGGCTGCTGCGCTGTATTATCGGAGTGTACTGTATTTTATTGCAAATTATACCACGAAATATTTCCAAGTGACATGCTCTTACAAAGCAAACTTATATCTCTATGCTGAAGAAACTTCTCTAATTTCACTGCACAACTTCCATTTTCCCAGCCAAAAAAAGTAGGAAACTGACTCGAAGAAAATCTATACCACTTTTAAGCATAATAGGAATCTAATCTATTAGCACAACCGACAACGCAGCGTTGCTCAGTAGAACTAAAAGACTTGAAAACAAACTTAAAGTAGGTTTAACTTTCACTGATATTTTTAAAAGTCGGCATAACCTTTTGCATCGTTGTAAACGCGTATATCTAGTATATATCGCACGTTCATATTTGATCGTCGTGCACACGTTCATATTTGATCGTCATTTATCTACGGCCCAAGACGAAGCAGAAATAAAAATGACATAGGTAAAACAACTGCAACCAAGTGTTCGTCCGGGTTTTTATAATTAAAATTTATAATTTAAAAAGAAACAAAAAGCCGAATCTAGTACCTTTCTCACTGATCATTAGCATGAACATAGCGAAAAACGCGATACTGTCAAAATATAAACAAAAAAAAAGAATTAGCTTCGTAAAGAATTTCAAATAACAAGTACCGTAAAGTGTCCGTCTTGCATAAACTGTTTGAATTTACGAAAAATAAAATAAAATAATAACATGGCTTTATGTGACATATTTTTTTCTAATCCTGAACAAAAGTCTTCAAAATTTTGTTAACAGCCATGATCTCAATGTTGGAAAATAGTTTAGGCCCATTTATGGGTCATCAAAGTACTGAATCATCACTTCACCGATGATAAAACAAAAAAAGATTTTCAGCTTAGAAAAAATCCAACAAAACATTCTAAGGCCTTTGTGGCATCAATCAGGCTCATTTCTTCTCAAGTCTTAGCGCAAAAAAAGGAAGAGTGCCAAAAAGACCAGAATTCCAAAAAAAGGAGGAATATTTACCATTTTTTTTTTAACTGTTGTTTTCCCCAAACTCAGTCCTTCCCAAACCAGAGTGCCAAAAAAAAGAGCGCCAAAAAAGGGCTTAGGCGAAAAAGAGGAGAAACGACGAGACAAATCTTAGTGAAGATTTATAAAAAGCCTAATTTCCTTTTTCCAAACCTATTTCTTCTTAAGACTGAGTGCCAATAATGAGAACAACCAAAAAAGACAAAATGCCAAAAAAAATTAACATATGGCGAGTCTTATTTTAACTTATAGAATTTTTGGTAAGGCTTGTCAAGCTCATTTCTTTGAGTGCCAAAATGAAGAGCGCAAAAAAAAAGAAATTACAATCCCTTTTTGAAAAAAAAACTTTACGAATTTTTTCATAAAGCCTATTTGCTTTCAACAAACTCATTCACTCATTCCAACAAGCTCATTTCTTATAAAGTGTGACCATCAAAAAGAAAGAGCGCCGAAAAGGCCCGAGTACCAAAAAAAGAAAAAAATGATGATTTTGGTGTTTTAACAAACAAGTAAGGTCTAAATAGCTTGGAGACCATACAAAAAGGCTTATAATTCAGAGAATTGTAAAGGCTATTAACCCCTGAAGCATAGCAAAGCTAATAATAATGCAAAAATTCATGAAAATACTAATAAAGGTCAATGATTCGTTTCTGATGAAGACAAACCGCAGGAAAATTCAAAATAAAAATCGAGTTTTATGGTTGATTATTCAATATGTTGACAGTTGGGCCACAGATGTTTTGTCATAAGTCAATGGGAATATCCTGTCATTTAAGGTAGTTTGGCAGTCAAACATGAAAAAAGCATATTTCAAGGCAGTTCTGGCGTGACCTATCACAGCAATCAGTGGGGGAGGTGGGGCCAATAGGAAGGCTAAAAAGAGCCCTTTGGAAAACTCATCGCAGGAAGTCGTTAATATGGCGGGCTTCGACTTTAAATATAAATTATTTCAATCGCCTTTTCTCAGATTAAGTTTTTTCGCTCTCTTTCTTAAATATAGAGACTCTGCTTAACGATCTAGTAACTAAAACAAAAACTCTCTGATTGTAAATACACGTATACATATATTTAGGCAAAATTAAATAATTCTGAATATTTCATTCATTTTTTACAATTTTTTCTTCTCTCTTTTAATATAAAGATAGAGTTAAATGTAAATGTAAAACATACAAGTAAAAAAAAATACCTTTCATAATATGATGAGCAGTAATTTGCTTCCCAGTATTGAGCGACGTTTCACTGTCTTTAAATACCCCTGGAGTCGAAAACGGCAGGGAAAGTACTGATTTAGTGTCCTAGAGCAAAAAATTATTTTAAAAACACAAGTCTAAAAACACTAAAAAAGTACATTAACGAATATAAGAGTTGCAAAATTTTCCCTTTCTGCAATGGGGGATTGTCCCAAGGATCCCCCACTAAGAAGATATGGGGAAAAAACACTAAAATGCACGAAAAGTGAGATTTCTGCTTCTTAAATACCTTTTTCAAAGCATCAAAGCCCTCCTAGGAAAGATGTCCAAATACATCTCCTAGCAGTTTGGCTGTGCAAACTTTACGTTCCCGCCAAATACAAACACACATATGGAGAGATACGACAGTAAACATATACACGAGTTGGGCATATCACAGGGAAAGCTCAGTCGTTTTGCATAAAATTTTAGATCGCTCCTCGAAGGGCTCATTTTACAGAACACAGTGTTTCCGGAAATAAAGAAGAAACCTCATGAATTTTAGAGCCTCTAGCCACTATTGACCTTCAAAAAGTACATCCCAAAAGTGTTACATACTAGCATGGGAAGAGGTCCATGCTATTTATATAATTAAGTATCGCCTTATGCCCTAGCTTTTCAGGAATTTGCAATACTGGTGATTTGTGCAAATTAAAAACCTTTGATAACTTTCTCATGAAATATGATTAGTGCGGAACACTTGCGGATTTGCACTACCATGAGTTGTTAGTAGTAGCCGCATATCGAAATTTAGATACAATCCAAACATCAAAAATTGGACTTAAATCCAAACAAAAATTAAATTTCTAAAATATTAAAAACAAATTTTAATATTTTATGAAAATTAAAAAGAATTTTAATTTATGAGATTAAAATTTCAGAATTTTAAAATTCTGAAATTTTAAATTTCAGAATTTATGAAATTTAAACTCATAAATTTCAGATTAAAATATGAAATTTTGAATCTGGAGAAAACTTAACTGCATATTAAAGACTAAAAGTCAAAATGGATACTTTTTTTAGGGTGGCTCTGGGTCAGCTTTACTGAAACTTAAGAGGCAACTCTAGTCCACTACCCATTAGTAAACGAACTAAACCCACAGCAACAACTAAAGATACTGTTCTGCATTAGCCTTTGTGCTGCAAAGACTTTTTAATGTTAGTAGTAAATTAACACGAGTTTTTAGAAAGAAAAAGGGTACTTACTTGGGTTGTCTGCAGGAGTGTCGGATACGCGGCGCTCCGTTCATTTGGCAAAACTCGTCTAGCTGGGAAGCAAAGATAGCTAGTTGGTTGTGGAGCAGACGCAGCTAATTGAACAAGTGGTGTAATTAATTCCAACTGAAAAAATATTCTTGTGAATAATTTATTTGTTAACAAGTACCAACAACAAACATCGCATCTCATTAGTTTTTTAATGATTCAATTTTTTATCTTGCAGCATGAAGGTAGAAATTTATGTAGTTGTAACTTCCAACATGAAAAAAACGAGCTACATTTGACTACATTTACTAGAAATTAGACGCACCTTAAACGTGTTTTCACTCAAAATTACTCCATAAAATGTCACTCCACAAAAGACAACTATTTGAACATAATCGATAATAATGCTGATAAAAAATAAATATTTATAAAAAAGAATACTCGAAAATATCGTTGCAGTTTAAGTTTCCGTTTCAGTTTTGCTTGTATTTGCTACACATATAGTGGAATAGATGGCAGAACATGGGAGCGTCACTTATCCGTGTGTAGGAAGGTGGGGTACCATAAACGTGTTTTAACTCAAAATTACTCCATAAAATTTCACTCCATAAAAAACTATTATTTGAACATTATCGATAATAAACTGATAAAAAAATGAATACTCGAAAATATCGTTTCAGTTTCAGTTCGTACCTTGTCGTGTACGTCGCTGTATCCCTTACCCTCAACAGGCCTTATAGCCGCCTCTACCCAAGCTATACCTATTTCATAATTTGATGCCAACCAAAAACAAAAAATATATATATAAGCTTTTTAGGAGTAAACTCAGCTAAAATTTGGGGGAGAGGGCATCAGAGGAATGGACTGCTTCAAAAACCAAACAAACAGATTCCAAACCTGCTAGGTTTGAAAAACTGAAAACGTGCTTTTCCGAAATTTTGAGTTATCTCTACAACAAGGTTAAATACTAGTGTTTTAACAAATCGCCGCTGTCTTGCCTAAGGGTCGTATCTGATTTTCAGACTTCCAAGATACTTGCCAAAAACCATTTGCTAAGCTGTTTACGAAGGGAGAATCAACAAGCAATGTATGTTCAGGAGGTTCAAATTGTGATTCAACATCTTCCTCTGCCGATCTTCCCCCGAAAACGGCTTTGGTAATATGGTAACTATCGCAGAAGTTTGTCAATTGTCTCAACAGAACTAAATTAGCTCAAGCAGGGGGGAGGAGAACTGTCCTCTTCCTAGATTTTGAGAAACAAAAAAAAAATAATCCTTGAATCTGCATTTTCGTGAATTGTTAAGCCAAACAATTAACTTTTTTAAGACCTTTCACCAGCCCGTCACTTCCGTTCGTGACCTAGATCAAGACCTAGATCACGAGTAAATGTTCCGATTTATTTTTTATATTCCTAGGAAATGTAATTAGAAACAATAAATAATAGATTTATAACCTGAAACTATGCAGAATACCCAAGGATAAGCTTTGCAATTATAACAAATTTAACAAAAGTAAGATCGAAGACAACATTGCTTCTCCATTATATGAATACATATTTCCGTCATGGTTTTATCTCCTTTCGCATGAACCAGCTGTTTTACGTGACTTGGATTTTTATATTCGCTTCTTTCTTTTAGTTTTTTCGTCATTTCTGATACTGAATTTATTAATAAACATAAATGTAATTCACTTTAATTTACATCTGCTGCACTAATGGAAACACCTTCTTTCGCTGAACGGGTCATACAGCAATGGAGCATAGAAATAAATGTAATTGGTCCAGTGTTTTTGTTTAGGTAGTGTTCATGTTAGTATGGTTTATCTCAATTAGAATTGATTTTTTTTTTTCATTTTGTATTGTGATGGCCCTATGGCTTTTAGCCCAATAAAATTATTAGTATTATTATTTTTATTACTACTATATCTATCATTATTATTATAACTATTATAGTGGAAATGTTCGCTTAGATTTTATTTTAGTCACTGTGTTCAGAAAAAGTCCTCCCTCCACATAACTTCTTGTTCTTCGTAAAAAATTTAACAATTCTCTGAAATAGTGTATCAGCAACTTAGAGGTCTACTCTATATTAAGATAAGGATACCCTTTCAACTGTTTACTTTTATTGGTTGTTACAGAAGAAAAGGTGTGTAAAGATTGACGAAACACACGCCGTTTGTTTTCAACACAAAGATTTTGACAGTTGCCAGTGTTGCTAATAATTTTCAGCTAGTCGTGTTAACAGAATTTAACAATTAAAAATATAGTGAAAACGGGTAAAATATTTTAAATAAAGCAGTAGACAAAACCACAAAAAGCAACGAACTTTACATAATAAAGAAATCGGAATATCTCGAATTCATGTCCGGAAGCCTTTATTAACGAAATAAAAACAACAACAACAACAAAAACAACAACTTCAAGGCACTTTCCGAAGTTGCCCCCTCCCCAGTGAAATAAATCTTACTCGCGTGGCTGGCATGGAGTGCCGATATTGCCGAATTTCTTATCATAAAACTTCGCAATATCTCTGGTAGGTAGTGTTTCCTCTTTCTTTTCTTGATATATTTACCGATCATTGGGTCGTATCATTTTGGCAATCCTTAATCTATGCCCTGAGATAATGCGTTGACGAGGACAGGCTGAACATAAAATTCAGCCTGTCCGTTGGAGCTGTTCCGGTGTTGTGAGATTGTTTGGGATCTCTGCTCCGCCATGAGTTCCTTTACCAATCCCCTGCTTGAGTGGCCTTATAGTGGCATCATGTTGGACCTTTCCTGAGTTTTCCTAGCCAAAACTGTGACTGCTAACACCGCTGCATGGTGACATTGAGGAGTACCACCCCACGGGGATATTATAGCCTTGTATTGTTGACTTTTTTGGGCTGAAAAACCTCTTCCTAGATAAGTTATCTTTTATGGGTTGCCTCCACGTAATAGCATAATATTTATATGCATGAATATATAATGAGTAGCAGGTAATAGGCTTGAGATTGTCTGTACAGGGCTTCGACTCTTGTTGGTAGAAGAGCATCGCCAAGCGTGGAAAACCATTGTGTGACCTCTACTGAATTTACTAGAGGTTCCAGTTTTAAGCCAGCTTAAGCGCTTCGTGTAGACTTGAGAAGAGGTGTTAGTCCCTGTCTTGCACAGGTTCTGGTACCACTGCTTTTCCCGACATTAATATAATTCAATGATCTAAAGAATACGAAAATTGCAGCTTGGAATGTTACGACGTTAAAAAAAAAGCATCGTATCGACATTTTGACAGACAAATTGAGACGGTCCGAAGGAGTTAATAAACTCATATCCAAGGGGTAGTAAAGAAGAAATTAGGTGATAAAGAATTTATCTACTTAAAAATAAATACTTTAAAGTATTTATTTTGTAAACCCTATAAGGATATGACCTTCGCTAAAGCTCTTCTATCAGCTGAATTAAACTTTAAAAACTTTAAACTATACTTTAAAAAACTTTTTTTCGCATGCTGACCAATGGTCGGCTTCGTGCAGGTACCTACCTCCTGATTCAGTGCCTTCGGCCGGGAGTGCGATGCGTGTTTGGGGGCAAATCATCAAACGCTTCCTGTGTTTTTCCCCCAGATTTTTTCAGGTGCCCATTTAGAGCAGCACTGGTTCGACTCTGGCTGAGCTTACAGAGTCGAGCCATTGACCCCCCTTACGATCCAAATAACCAGCGACACCAGGACTCGAACCCCCTGACCTCAGGATTTCAAGTCCGGAGCGCTAACCACTCGGCTAGGACGGCTCAAACGCTTTTTCATAGTCTATAAAACTTAGCATTAATGGCGTTTGATGACTTAGGCACTTCTCAATTATTAATCTAAGAGGGAAAATTTGGTCGACGCTTCCTCTACCCTTCCTAAAACCACACTGTTCTTCTCTTCAAACTTTATCTATAGCGTCTTTAAGTCTGAAAAGTATCATCATACTAAGTAATTTGTTTCTTAAAGATACCAGCCTACTGCCTCTAAAATTACCACACTCACTGTCATTACCTTTCATATGGAGGGGTTTAATTAGAGTTTTCCTAAAATCGCTAGGTACCGGTACTTCTCCTTTTTCAAAAAACATATTCATAATCTTCAGTAAGTTATCTCTAACGTCACAATCACCATATTTAAAAAGCTCATTTATCACACTATCAGCACCTTGAGCCTTGTTATTTTTTAATCTTTTTTTGTACTGTCACTAATTCTTCCTCACTAATTTCTTTAATTCACATTTTAATGCTTTCTCCACTTTCTTTACATTCCTATTTATTTTCATGTGATCTATCACTTAAACTATTCTTGTGCGAGACCCTACTCCTCTTTATTAAACATTTTCACTAATTTTCCTAACAAAGCATTTTCATTAATATTCCTAGCTGCGTTTCTTACTTCCTTCCCTAAAACACCATCAGCGACCTAAAAAACTACCTTCCTAAAATTATTTCACCAATCATACATTGTCCTAGCTGAGTGTTTAGCGCACTTGACCTGAAATCTTTTGTCCGTGAGGACGAGGGTTCTAGTCCCAGTGTCGCTAGTTCTTTAGTTTGGAAGGGGGGGGGGGGTCAGTGGTGTGACTCTTTAAGCTCAGCCAGAGTCGACCCTGCTCTAAATGGGTACCTGGAGAAATCTGGGGAAGGTAGGAACTGTGAAGTCTAATGCCGTATTCTTTTCCTTCTTTTTTCTGTACCTTATCTTATACATTGTCAAATTTTAAACTCTCCAGTTTATTATTCAACTGTTCCTAGAAAATTTCTCTCAAATTATCATCCTGGAGTCTACCAACGTGATTAACTTCCCAGAAGGTGGTTACTAAATTTCAGCTTTAAATCAATCCTAGACACTACTAGATGGTAATCCTTACTTTTAACATCAATAGCAGCACTCCTATTAGCCCTAGTATCTTGTATCGATCCTTCCAGTCTTCGGTTTATAATAGTATAATCAATAAGATTAGCTGTCTTACCATTATGTGAATGCCAGATTAACTTATGGGCCATATTATAACCAAATATTGTATCCGTTATAACTAAATTATTATGCTGAAAAAATAACAGCAGTCTGTAACCATTACTGTTTTCTTTTTCTACACAAAAATTACCTAGGCTCCATCCAAATTTACATAGGATACCATCTATCTCTATTTCTACCGACTTGGGCGTTAAAATCTTCTAATCAATTACATATATCTACCTGGGACTATGTCTATTTGTTCCTATTGCTGTAAGTAAATTAATCTGAGTCACTACCATTTCCATCAGTCGATTGTACAGGGGCATATGCTACTATGTCTGATACCCTGCAATTTTTAGTCATGAAATGAGTGACTAGCATTCTATTATTAACATCTTCCCAATCTAAACAAGACTTGGCAGCTTCCTTATTCATCATGAGCCCTAAGCATCCTAGATGAAAATATTAGCAAAATTAACGAACTTCAAGAGGTTTTGCGAGTTCAGGGTGCAAGAATAGGTTTGAAAATTAGAGTCAAGAAGACTAAGTCGCCTAAAACTACGATTAATGGAAGGCGAAGAGGCGATGTTGGGTAACGAAAAGATCGATCAAGTAGACAGCTTCACTTATCAAGGTAGTATTATTAGTAAGGACGGCGAGTGCAGTGAAGAGGCTAAAAGTAAAATAGCCAAGGCCCAGGGTGTTTTTCACAGTCGAAAGAAGTTTTGAAGAATAGCATAAGTAATTAAATCAAGACTAGGATACTGGAAGCTACAGTGATGACAGTGCTCAAGTATTGCTCTGAAACGTGGGGGCTCCAAAAAACTGAAGAGGAGTTGCTAGATGTTTTCCAGAGAAATTGCCTACGGATTGTTTAGGGTACCTGTTAACTGACCGTATCTCAAACAGTAAGCTACATGAAAAATGTGGTTAAATACCGCTGTCTATGGCTATAATAATATGAAGGATGAGACGGCTAGGAGATGTTTTAAGAATGAAGGATGACAGATTACCAAATATTAACATTTTCGGACAAACGAAAAGCGGGTCGTCCCGAATGGGTGGGAGGATGTCATGAGGAAAGATTTAAGGGAAATGGGGACTTCTTGGTAGGGCATAAAGAGAGAGGCTTTGAATAGATTGGGATAGAGGAGGAGAGTGCGTAGCTGTGTTGGCCTCAGGCGACTTGGTACTGAAGTGAGTTTTTAGTAGGAGTAGTAGTTAATCAATGCGTCTGTCATTCTTTACAATCTAGCCTACTAAATTAGTTATCTACTAGCTTATTTTGACCAAAAAAATATTGTTAAAACCTTACCATGGGTGGGTTTTCAGTTTTGAAGCAGTCCAAGTATAGAGACAGCTCCTCGGTGTCCAACTTACGCGCTCCAAGCAGAGTAATTAGTTCTAATATTGCAACTCTTGGCTCTGAAAAATATACAACGTTTAGGACGGTTTTTTGTTTGGCAGTGCGTAGCCCATATTGTACTGATAGAAAGAATTTGGACTCATTATTAGAAAATCATTAATTTATAAACAACAAATAAACAAGAAGAACAATAGGGAATTGTTTCTGCAAGACAGTGGAATTCCAAACTTTAAGTGAATATTTCGACCCTGTGTCCAAGGGCCGTCCTCGGCATAAGACAAATGAAAATATAAAAGAGAAACTTACATTAAAATACGACCATTAAAACAAAACAAAAAATTAAAACAGGACTCAACTTCGTTGAAGCAAGATTGAACTTGGTTGAACTTCGTTCAAGTAAGGATGCTAGGGCTGTTTTAACATATTTTTAGCTTTAATGGTCATATTTTAATGCAAGTTTATCTTTTATATTTCATTTGTCTTATGCCGAGGACGGCCCTTGGACATACGGTCGAAATATTCATTTAAAATTTGGAATTCCACTTTCTTACGGAAAAAATTCTCTATTGTTCTACTAGTTAATTTGTTGTTTATGATTGGAAGGCAGAGTGGTCTTCGTTAATATCAAATTTTAAAAAAAATACTGGTGGAAGTATAGAGCGAAGATAAAATTTATAACAAATTAAAATTATTGCTTCGCAGTTTATGCAGCATATATCTGTAATATTGGTTCGAATAAACTGACCTATAATATTTCCGTTTTTCAGAAAATAAAAATCGACGCAACAAAGCACAACTAGGAGTAGAAAAGTCCTTTGAGTACCTTGCAGAAAATAAAAGAATAATATATGAGGATCTCAATAGACTTTCAAAGGCCATGAATTTGAAAGTGCTAGTAGTGCTTCAGTAGTGCTAGTTTTTCAGAATTCAGCAGATTTACATAGGCTGCAATCCTTTAGAAGGGTGTTAATACCCTTCTAAATAAATAAAAGAATAATATATGAGGATCTCAATAGACTTTCAAAGGCCATGAATTTGAAAGTGCTAGTAGTGCTTCAGTAGTGCTAGTTTTTCAGAATTCAGCAGATTTACATAGGCTGCAATCCTTTAGAAGGGTGTTAATACCCTTCTAAATAAATAAAAGAATAATATATGAGGATCTCAATAGACATTCAAAGGCCATGAATTTGAAAGTGCTAGTAGTGCTTCAGTAGTGCTAGTTTTTCAGAATTCAGCAGATTTACATAGGCTGCAATCCTTTAGAAGGGTGTTAATGCCCTTCTAAATAAATAAAAGAATAATATACGAGGATCTCAATAGACTTTCAAAGGCCATGAATTTGAAAATGCTAGTAGTGTTTTTAGTGCTAGTTTTTCAGAATTTAGCAGATTTACATAGGCTGCAATCCTTTAGAAGGGTGTTAATACCCTTCTAAATAAATAAAAGAATAATATATGAGGATCTCAATAGACATTCAAAGGCCATGAATTTTAAAGTGCTAGTAGTGCTTCAGTAGTGCTAGTTTTTCAGAATTCAGCAGATTTACATAGGCTGCAATCCTTTAGAAGGGTGTTAATACCCTTCTAAATAAATAAAAGAATAACATATGAGGATCTCAATAGAATTTCAAAGGCCATGAATTTGAAAGTGCTAGTAGTACTTCAGTAGTGCTAATTTTTCAGAATTCAGCAGATTTACATAGGCTGCAATCCTTTAGAAGGGGTTCAGGCTCTTTTTTTTCAAAATTCATGTATATTCGTTTTCAAAATAACATTTTGCTATTACGATTAATCTAAATAATAGTTGCCATTCCCGAATCAGCTAAAAAATCTTTGAATCTTTTTCTCACTAAATGGTATAGTTAAACTTTCGGTTACTATTTGCCGTCGTTCACTCTTTAATGGGTTACGGCTATCGCCGCAACCAGGATTATCAACAGCTGTGAAAAAAATTTGAACTGCGAAAAGAAGATAAGAAATAACACCAAAGAGTCAGACCATTTTTATGGAAGAAGAAGAATCCAAAAAAGGAAAGGGTGACTCCCGCTTTAGACGGTACGTTTTAAGAAGCACATTTTGTATTGAAAGTAAGCTGCACAGATCACTTCAGAAGTAGAAGAAAAGCACACTATAAAAAAGAACAATTTACTTTACCTGTTACTAGAGGCCATCCAAAACTTCCCGGAAACAGACCATTTAATGAGGGCCTACCCGTACATGATGGCCCGGTTTTAAGGAAAAACAGCCAAAACCAACATAATATTTATTAAATAGCCAAAGAAAGACCAAGTCGTAATTCAGCGGGGTAGATGCCAAAGAAGACAATATGATATAGCAACCCATTCATGAGGTCGTTCCATTTAATAGAAGCATAAGCAAACTGTAAGGTCTGGCTTATAATAATGTGAATTAAACTTAGAAAATAAAATAAAAAAGATAACTAAATTAAAATATATTACCAATCAGGGCTTGTCGGAAGAGATAAGACCCACCAATTGGTTGCAAAGAATTGGCTGTAATATTGTTTCACAAGCCATAATACTTATTTCCGTGTAGCCTAAATAATTACATTCCTTATAATGTTAAGGTACTTGTTAAAAGAAAACATACAACTTTGAAAGTGAAACTTCACCCAAAAATCAAAATTTCACGTTTTAGGGGGAGGGCATGGATCATCCAAAACCAAAAAATCTAGCTAGTTTTATATAAACAATTAGAAATAAAAACATATATATATAAAATAAATATATAAACATATATAAACATATACATATAAATAAAAACAAATATATATATATATATATATATATATATATATATATATATATATATATATATATATATATAGATATATATATATATATATATATATATATATATATATATATATATATATATATGTATATATATATATATATATATATATATATATATATATATATATATATATATATATATATATATATATATATGTATATATATAAAACGATCTAGATAAGTCGGAAGTTTGAACAAATTCGTTAAGAAACTTAATTTTGAAAAAAAAAACAACAACAAAAAAAAAACAATTATGTGAGTGACGTAATTGTTAAATACATCAGTATCACTGCAAAATACTTGATTTTCAATTCAAAATCAACCGTTGATTTTGAATTGAAAATCAAGTATTTTGCAGTAGACATCAAGACATGGCTAATTGTAGAAAAAGCCAAGACAGATAGTCCGAGTGATTGAGAGGCAAATATGGGATAAGCCCTTTTTAGGATTGTATAAAAAAGATGTCATTTCATTCGTTGATAGATAACTCTATCTATCATCCATCCAAAGGACATTCCTCCTAGGGCAGAAACAAGGTCATTTGAGACATTTTGCTGTTTATATATATATACATATATATACTATATATTATATATATATATATATGTATATATATACTATATATTATATATATATGTATATATATATATATATATATACACATATATATATATGTATATATATGTATATATATATATATATATATATATATATATATATATTATATATATATATATATGTATATATATATATATATATATATATATATATATATATATATATATATATATATATATATATATATATATATATATAGAGTACCGGGCCCCAGCACTCGGCATGCAGCAGGCTTCATTTATGGATTCTCGCTGTTGTTTGTCATCTAAACGCTAACCATTTGAGCCTTTTCAAAGTGTCATGACGTCCAAATAGACCTGAAATTAGGAGTAGTGCCTTTGTAAATTACCTTTTCTTTATCGGACCTTTAACTTTTGCCTCAGCTTGTCTTTTATCATTATGAAAGACATATCACCGAACCTTTGTTTCTTTTAATTGTTCAGGTAGTGGGATAAAAGCTTCTTCTTTTGCCTCGAATTGTCTTTTGCCATTATGAAAGACATATCACTGAACTTTTGCTTCTTTTAATTGTTCAGGTGGCGGGACTTTTTTTTCTTCCAACGATTTATCTAGTCCAAATTTTTGATTTTCAAAGATATTGTAGGCATTAATGACCACCCTTGTTTCTTTTAATTAATTAAAAAAACTTTTTCCACAAAATAAGTTTTTCAAAGAAAAGTGAAGAACTCCATTAAACCAAAAATGAAAAAAATCTGCTAGTTTCTAACTAAAATCCTTCTATAAACTTAAAAGATTTGGTATTCTAGTGACTAGTTTAAGTACTATTTATTGTTATTATTTTTTACCCTCACTTGAGCATGCTAGTTAATAATTTTTGATAAGACATTCAAAATTGAGAATATTAAAAAGGACTCAAAAAATTATTTATGGTTTTTCCTTTACGACTTATGAAGACGGTCAAAATCCTTCCCTGGAAATAATTTCTACATTAGGGGGGGGGAGGAGGGTAAAGTTTAAACTTACCTCCCATTTACATCAGAAACAAAATTTGCCCCCACCCCCTTAATGTAGAAATATATACCCTGAATTGGCATATATAGGGGGGGGGGCTGAAATTCATTTCCGATAGAAATGATTATTATATTCGTAATCAGCATAAAAAAAGGCATTGAGCGGTATATTCACTTTATGCGTAAGTCAATAATATGATTTGGTAGATATTTACCCGACCATCTAATACAAGAGAAATTTCAAATGGGCAACAAAACGATATTACTATTACTATTACCATTACTTTATTACTTAGCTGAGTTACTTTGCTATTTGATTTGTTACTTTGTTACTTTATTTACTTTTGTTACTATTACTTTATTACTTAGTTGAGTTACTTTGTTATTTGATTTGTTACTTTATTTACTTTTGTTACTATTACTTTATTACTTAGTTGAGTTACTTTGCTATTTTATTATGTTAATATTGATTTATTACTTTGTTACTTAGTTGAGTTAGTTTGCTATTTGATTTGTTACTTTATTTACTTTTGTTACTATTACTTTATTACTTTGTTACTTAGTTGAATTACTTTGCTAATTTATTTTGTTACTTTTACTTTGTTACTTAGTTGAGTTACTTGTTATTATATTTCTTACTTAAAGCGTTGATTTTGTCACTTGATCTTTTCATTATATCTTATCGCGTTGATTTTGAAACAGTACTAGACACTTTGCATTAATGTTGTTGAAGTTTTTGTAGTCCCTTACATTACTTAATTTTTTATAATTTTTTTATACTCATATTAGCTTAAAGCCATGTAACATTCTATTTGGAATACAGATAAACAAGCCGTTGCATTATCGGGGCAAGCGATAAAGATATCTAATAATTATCACATTTTTTGCGTTACAGTACTATTGCTTGGAATACAATTGAATAAAAGTCAAATTCCAGTGTAAAGAATTGTGGGGTCTATGGGTAAGGTAGGTAAGGCATTTTCTTTCATATGCAGGGTATTTTCCGTATCTTTTGATTTGGTTACCTCCGGTCACTTCCAACGCATAAAATAAAGCTCAAGAAATAAGGATTTTCTTTTGAATGAGCCCTTTTCCAGTGTTTGTCTATTTCCGAGCCACCCTTGATCGCATAATTTTTTCTTTGGGGGGCCAGAGAAAGGAGGGGGGCAAATGGATCAGGAGAGCGCAAAGTCTTTCCGTCAAGCACGTAATACTATCTGCTTTCAATTTTTAAATCAAGGTATTACCATGTGCCCACCTTTCTCCTAAAGTTTATCAATTAACTCTTGGGCCTAGAATATAGTATTTGCATAACTTATTCATTCGCATAAAATAGAGAAGATCCTTGGAGCTAAATTGATTGAGATACAATTTGTATACGATTAAAATTCAACAAGGTATAATATCCTCACCTTGCAATGCAATTCACTGATTAACTTCATGATTAATTTGAAATTAGTCATTTGCAAAAACTATGGTTGTTTCCCATAAAAAAATTTTGAAGAACCTGAAATTTTTTACCAAAATATCAGAAAGATCAAGAGATCAACAATAAATAAGGAGGCTACCCTTTTTTAATTGCTCTTTCTCCTCCTATATGTAAAATAATCGATTTTTCATAACTTTAGGCCCTTGCTAATAATTACGAGTTAGTTAGCTTTTGAGATGCATCTTTTTAACATTTCGACCTTTCTAAGAATAGCTACTTTGGAATTTTAAAACGACGCAAGATTTGGTCACGATGGGCCCCAGAAACGAAAAATGTGGCGGTAGGAGGCCTAGTAGCCCTACAATCACTTTAGGCTCTTAAGCTGTGAGAAAAACAAGGTTAATAAAGTTTCAATTACTATTGCCGGGTCGCTCTTTAGTTACAGTTCGTCACCACGAGCTGTTTGAAGAATACACAACTTCATGTCTTCGTAATTAATAGTTTGAAACCTCCACTCCAGGGAACTCAGAAGATAAATTCATAGTGTAATTTTCGTCAGTATAGCACCTTTTTTAACATACAAAAACTCCTCCTACGAAAAGAGGTGAGCTAACCATAGCATCAAATTTAAACTTTTAGCCCCAGCTATATACAGGCTACGGGCATTCCCTTTTAAGGCTACGAGCATCCCCCCCAATAAAAAGATCCGCCACCACCCCCTTCTCCAATCGTTGATGTGCAACTATCACCGTTAGTAACACTGCTTGTATGTTTTAATTGGTAACAGCTCTTTTTGGGTGGACTGTATACATGTTCGGAAACAAATTTGTCAACAAGTGGGAGAACAGCCTCAGAAACCAAGTTGCTCTGGAAACGAATTTAGAAACTAATGTGGAGCTTTTCAGTGGTTCCAAACCGATTAGATAACAAAGCAAAATTTGCAATATGATTTGGGCCCAGTTGGGGCCACAAACTTTGTTTTACGACACGAAATGAAAGAAATTAGCACTTCCCTGAGCCACAAATATGTATATAGTTTTTTGTTAATTCTTAACATACATGCTATCTCAGATTTTAGTTTATTATTATTTTCACCTACGTTGAAAAACATCGCTAGATCTTTGAATTTCTGTTCATATGAGCCCTATCTTTGTATTTTTTCGATCACTGATTGGACAAAATCCATCCTGGGTAAGAGAGGCAAATAAATCAATAAACACCCATCCATGAACAATTATTAATCGGAGATGTAATCATTTCGTGTCTTCTGTGATTGAAACCTCCGGTTTAGAGTTTCATGGCAGATACTGAATTTAATGGCATAATTTTCATAAGGGCCCCTCCCCTATTCCGGAGCTTTTTCACCCTT